>JAKSZP010011843.1:0-330883 GCA_022478985.1 Massospora cicadina
CGGGTGAAATCTTCTCCCCTTTGGGGGGTGATTAGATCCATGTGGTAATGAACCCCTTTAAAATTTGGCTAAGAGGTTGGAGAAAAATCCTATTATCAGTTCTTACCTTATTAACCCAAATTTTTGGTTATAAACCCTTTTTCCTGATAGATAGGGTTCCACTGAAAATCTGCAAAGGTCTTTTCACCGTTGGTACTCATATCATTGATAACCACATTATTGTCAAAGATTAGCAGGTGATGGGCCTTTAGGGTTAACAGATTTGGTGGCACTCTTACCCCCAACATTTTTTTAAAAAAAGTTGAGAAGGAGAATTCCGACATAAGTTGTAAGGTCCTTGGATTCAGCTAAAAAGCTGGACAGGGGCATACACCCCTTTAGAATCATTAAGTTCAAATTTGGGGGGCCCCTCCCTTCCAAATCTCTAACCGGGGGAATATCTTGGATGATAAATGGTTGGTTCTGTTTTTCCCTGTTTGGGCCTCTCACACTTTTCCCCCCAAACCCAAACCTATCCTAGTATCAAAATCTGTAAAGTTTTATTTTAGGTATTTATGGCCTAGAATATTTAGAGAGCGAAGCCCCACACCGCAGTCCCCATTTCGTACCCAACTGGTAGTTCACCAGAAGTTGAATCTAAAAGGGAAAAATTTACCTAGGAGATAAAATTTTATCAAAAAGTCAAAAAAGGGCCAAAAATGGGATTTAAACCCAACTTTCCATTCTAAAAGTCAAAAATGCAAATTTAGGCATTCAGAAATTTTTGAGAATCATCCTGTGAATAGCTTGAAACTTTGGGTGATGCCATTGAGGCAAAATTGGGAATAAAATCTGTTAAATAATGAATTTAAAATTGGAAATAATTTCTACTTATTGCAATCAGTTTTATAGCTTCCCCCTTTCCACCATATAACCCAGCACCCTGCTATTGATAGGGTGTTGTGTAATTCTTTTTCTTATTCACCAAATTTTAGTTTTTATTATATTTATTTAAATATAAACTGTCTAAATTCGTTTTATTTTATATATAAAAAAGACCTATGGGCAATAATTCATTTTTGTTGGAGCCTATCCAACTTATTCAATGCGCCCACCGAGAGCTCATTGAAACCAGCTGTACCCCATAAACCTTGGCTGCCCTTGTGGGTCTAGGAGTACTCATTCCAAAAGCCAGATCTTTCCAATGCACGCTGGGTTCCTAACATAAGGGCTCAAAGGTTTGATAGCCACTAACACAATAGGGTAGCAGTTAAAGATTGCTACTCTTTTAAACGGCAAAAAATGAAAATGGCAACAAAGTAAAGAAAAAGATCTTATCTTATGGCAGAGTTACGCTGCCTGGTCCTGTCAAAGGATTATTCTTTCAAATTACCTTCTCCCCATCAGCTTTGCTATCAAAGATTCTTATACCAAAATCATTATCCCATGGTATGCCTTAGTTTCAAATAAATGTCACATTAGCGCACAGGCATAGTTATTTCTTTGGGGCTGTACTGAAGCTACCTAGTAAACCACTATATTGGGGTAGGCACTTATGGGGTATATCAAATATATGGCTGAGATTATTCTCAAGTATTGTACATGTTCCTAACTTGGTTAACCATATATATTTTTGAAGTATATAAATTTCAAAGTTAGTTATTTCAAACAGTATTATTAATTTTTGTAACAGATCATCTCGTATCACAACATAAGAGGGTGTGCAAATAGTTTAAGTTTTAATTTTTTATAACATATAGGATATGCCAATGTAAGGGAAAGGAATTATTATAAAAAATTAATTAATAGTCAATTATGCTTTAATTCAGTAAACCATTTGTAACATAAGTAGTAGAACTTTATGACCTATTTGTTTTGATATCACATCCTAAGGCCAATTTTGTTTAAGTGGCAGCCCATAATGCCCTGAATTTAGGGCTATATTTACTAAGACGCTGGAAGTTATTATTAATCAGTTACCGCCCTCCTTGCCATCTATAAAGCCAAAGATTTTTATGTAGTCAAGTCATTAAGTGGTAAAATATATTTCAAAATTTAAGGTTTATAAATTAGAATGAATTTTATGTAAGCTATCATGAATGTCACATTGTTTTGTAAAAATGTTGTCAAAATGATAAATAAAAGTAGTCAATGGTGGGCCATTACAGCAACATTAACCTTTTTATTGATCAGTTCCATAAATACTTTGTAGGAGTGGATAATAATGATGCATGATGATAGGTAATATAATTACTTTTAGTAACTGTTAAAGACACCTATGACTGTTTAAGCTTGCAAGTTTATCTTGAACTAATTAACAAACTAACAATGTTATTTAAAATTAGTATAGATGAAGAGTTTATTGGATCATATTGGTGCCAAAATCTTTATGAGCAAGGTTATTGATAAGCTACTGAGTGAATTATAAATAAAATCAACAAAGCTTTATAAGAGAAAAGTTAAGTAGTATTAAGCATCTGCTATAAATTATAATTGTTGCAGTTACCATAGTATCAAAAGCATTGCAGAAGGTCGTTAAAAATACTAGGCTATCAAAATAAGCTGCTTTGATTAAATGTGATTACCATTTAAGTTGAAAATTTCATATAATAACTATTCAGGCCCTTGTTTTAAAGAAACTATCAACAAAACTTACTCTTTGTTGCATTCATACTGCTGATAGTTTATTGCCCTTGGTTAGCTTCTGAAAAAAAAAAGTATCTTTACAGGTAGTATTGTAGAATTTTAGTTTAAAACTTTTACCACTGGCATGTCATTATATATTTGTAATAATGTTGATTTAGTATGGAGTAACAGTGTTTTCTGTATATGTTCTTACTTAAATGCTAATTTCTAAGGGCTTTAGATCTGAGTCCTAAGAATCTCTTTAGCTTAAGTATAACATAGGGCATATACTATATCTATTATATTAAATTTTTTAGTTTTTATAAGTAACTATATATAAAAACTGAATAGAATATACTTTTAAACTTATATTATACCAAATATAACAGGTATATCAATTCATCTAGAAAAGGTAAAAATGTCATATAGAAAGTTTATCTATATAAAGTATATTTGGTATAGAATACAGTAGTTAACATATAGATATAGAAGAATATGTCTTTTCTATTTTATTAACATAAAAAAAATATGTATACATATTTTAAGAGAATTAAATGTTTCATGAGTTAAAAAGGATAAACATAATAATCATATATATTATACCATTGAATGTGATACATCTCTATATCACCTAGTAATAATTAATACTAAGAGAGTTTTTTAAAATAAATTTTGTCTAGGTTTCTAGATTTCACCATTTTGACTATCCGGATTTTAAGAGTTTACATGGCTTCTATTATAATTCAGCAGCTTATTAGTGTGGTAAATCTGTACTAGGTTGACCTTTCCCTAGAATAAAAACTAAAACTATGCTTGAAAATGTTCCAATATATGGAAGTGATAACGTTTGATGACTTCTTGGAGGGTAGGCGTTGCTTCTGTAAATGAGTCCAATACTATAGTATGGATTGTTAATAGTGCTATTGCTACTATTAACACCCATAAAGATGGATAAATAGATGACTCCATGTCGAAAGCAAACATGTTTTAGCCAAACTAAATGATTATCCATTGTCTTGACAACATAGGCGCATGACATCTTTCCAGAAAGCTACTAATGTTGGGCATTATTGTAGGAATCCATATTTTTAGGTGCTTGCTGGTGCTAACGCCGCTGGATCCCACAAAATTCTTATTAAATTTAATAAAACTTCACTAATAAAAAACTTGAGTTTTTACGAGTTTTTATTACTAAATTGGGGTAAGAAGAAAAGCAATCCCCTCAATATCTGCCTGATCCATGTTTAAACTGTTTTGAGGGTTGAGGGAATTTGAGGATAGTTCCAGAATAGCCTTAACACATTCTGAATTAGGAAATATAATATACTCTCCTATCAGATCGTGGGAAATGTGAGTTACTTTTTGGCAAAATTATAATTGGGTTTTGGGGCAGAATGTACCCATGCAGTAATGTCTTAATGTATTTCAACTAATCACCACTTGTTAAAATACTTTCATCTTGGGGGACTCCAACACGACTATAAAAGGGGGTGGTCCCCACATAGGTGCTTGGAAGGACCTGATTGTGATTGGTGATGTGCCTTCCAATGGTCACCCCATGGTCCATAGTGCGGTCAGAGTAATCAAACTGCTAGATTCTATGTTAGTTGCCTGTGTGGTTTTCAAAATTGTGTTACCCCAACTTTTGGGGTTCCACTGAGAATGGACATTATCTTTTGGCTGATATTCTCAAAATCATCATTATTCTTATTTAAATCACTTTCCAGTTCATTGCAAACTATTAAATGGCCAACATTTCCCCGTTTAGCAAATTTCAGCCTAAGCCATTCTTCCTCTGTAGATGAGAGGGCAAACGTCCAACAATTGTTCTAGGTGGTGTACTAAGCTTTCCATATTGGACATATATTATGCATGAGGAGTGGGCAGCGTTTGATCATTCTTCCATGCAATACACTCTCTTCATGCACCTCCATACATGTGCACATATCCTGGGTTGTACTAGTGAGTCATGTGAGTATCTCCAGACCATTCTTTGGGTCTCCAGGCTGTATGGTATGTCCATATGATCCAAGTAATCAATACTGGCAATGGTACTCAGGTTTCAGTTTATTATGTTATCTGTAATTACTTGGCAATTAACTTCTCATCTGTGAGTTAGCCTTGGGTGACCTCAGTGACTGGTCTGGACTTTTGTGAATCTTCCACTCTGCTCTTCTCATGGCTAGAAGAATTTGTTTAAAATAAACCAGAGTGCCATGCAGTCCTGCAACAAGTTTGGTGAGATGTCATATACTTAATCAATGAGTTTGGATGATCTGGACTTAAATAATCAGAGCGCTTGTGTAAAATTAGATCTTGCTGCTATAGCCCAATGTATGTCTGGAAGCTCTGGACTAGTAACCTGAGCTTTTCCAGGATCCTAGTATATGGGCCGCTTGCTCTACACAATTAGATAGCCCCATACCTCCATTCATCCTGGAATTAAATAATTTTTCAAGGCGCACAGGGGCTTTATGGTTAGACCACAGCCATCCCTGTATTAGAGCATATATTGTGTTAAAAAAGGACGGTAAAAAAGCAATTTCATGGGCCATAAATCATATGATTGATTATATCATGGAAATGGGGTATCACAACTCGTCCAGATAGACCTGTATAATGTCCATGAAAGGAGGAATTGCGTTTTGCTATCTTATCTAGGTGTTGTGGAGTTTCTGCTTGTCATTCCAAAAGGGAACCTTTTAGATGAAATATCCTATAATTTTATATAGATTAAAAGCCTCAAAAAAGTATATGGTGTTTTTACATATTTAATCAAAAATAAGTCCCATGTACAGAAAATTTATCAAATTTTAGCAGTCTTAACCATGCCAAGAGTTCTGGGCCCTTATTGAGTTTTATTAAAGTTTTACTGTCAGGATTTCGCCAAATTCTCTTGTCCCCAGAGATTCTACCCCATCAGTTCCCCCAGCTTCATCAAAAGGAGAGCTTAATTTATCTCAATCTACTAACATTAATAAGAACGATCAGCCTCATCCCAATCCATTGATTGAAGATTTGACCGCACAGAGATTAATTAGCACTGATAGATTATGAACCAAATAAAAACCTATAAATATCCCATCCTTACAATAATAAAGAATTAGGTCTATTTTTAATCTATTTCTTCTTTAAGTTATCGCTTTTTGGAGAATATACTTAAAGTAACTTTGAGAGAAAACCTGCCCCATAGGAAGTGTAATTCAAAACTTCCAGAGTGGTACTAACTACAGGGGCACTCTGAGTTATGCACTGTGAAAACATCTGTCACTATTATGAATTCTAAATTTTCACCTGAAGAAGCTCAAGACCATGAGCAAGGCAGTAACTTATGATGGGTCCATTCATCTAGAACTGAAATTCCAAGAGTACCGTCCACTTTGGAATTCCATGCCAATTTGGTATTTTATAATTATAATATCAATATACAGCAAATTTCCAAATTCCTCCTGAGGTTTTACAAAATATTATTAATCAGATGCTTGAGGGAGCCTTAATTCCTGAAATCCGTTCCACCCAATCTCATTCTAATGCTGTACCCTCTATTTTGAGAGAAGTGTTGCAAACCTCCTAAATGCCAGGAATTAGCACTGAGCAATACTTACACCAGCTAGTACACCCTACCCTATACCATCTACTACTGGTTGTGGGAATATATCATCAAGGGATGCTCAATTTGCTAGAAGGATTCCAGTTCATGAATTTTTATGTTACCAAGTTTTTCAAATCCGCCTCTGAATTTAGCGGAGATAATCAAGATGCCAACATAAATAATCAAACCTTTTTAAATGAAGTACATCAACAGCTTATTCATCTTGACTATGGGATGTCCAGTTTTGTTGAATTACAGTTTCTACAATGAGTCTGGAAATCAAACAAGAATGGAAAATGGGAATTTCTCAACTTTCTGAGCAGAGTTGAGCAATAGAAGAAGAAATCAGAAAATGTCTTTCTCAATTGGAGCAATTGTAATTGGGAATCCAATCTCAAATCATTGAAGTAGAGAAAACTTCTGGCACTATGGGTCCTCCGGGGGTTGAAGGTCCCCATGGTCCACGTGGACCTACGCCCCCAGGTGGACCTCTTGGTGTTGATAGCCACAAGGACTCCCCAGTGTTGAAGGGCCCTGCAGACCGCCAGGAGCTGATGAAACTTGGGGGCCCCCAGGCGCTGATGAGTATTTAGGATCCTTTCAACAAGTTTACTCTCTATTGAGCATGATGAACCGCTTATGTGACAAATTTTACAAAGTGGCCAGGGAATGTAACTTAACCCCTGAAGAGGTAACGATTGATCCCCTCCTGTCGCTTCAGTCTCTCTCTGATGAACTGAGTAATATGGGTAAATGGGCGAGGGACACTGACATCCTGTTTCAGGCCTGAGAAGCAAAAGGCAAGATTCTCCAAGCCAAATTTGAAACCTTGAAACTTAATTATAATGCTCAGCAGGAGCAAATTCATGAACTATCTCTTCAGTTGGATGAAAAAGTGGGGCATGTTGAAATGAAATGACAGATTGGCGAATTTGTAATGAGACTGTTGCCCCTATCCTCCATTTTCTTCGCAAGTTTCTGATTACAACTCTTATGTTTCTACTCAATCTGGACATACTGGAGTACATGTTTTAACGGCCATTGCTCCAGTGAGTTTCAAACCAGTATTTAAAGACAAGTACTCTCCTGGGGAAGGCATCATTATCTCATTCCTTTATCTATATGAGAAGGCTCTGAGTGAGGCCACTGATTAACAGAAAATGGATTACTTGCCTAATTGTCTCAATCAAATTGCCCAGGATATCATGGTACCCCACTTAATGACTTGCACTACTTTGTCTCAGGTCATAGAGGCGTTAATCAAAGAATTTAGAGCTGATCAAACCTTATCCTCTCAAAAACAGGCTTTTATGGGATACAACCCTCTGAAATGAATCAATAAAAGATTTTGCTCATCAGTTCTATCAGGAAGCTCAAACTTTGGTGGCCTGTGGTCAGTTAAAATTGGATGATGCGATTACTGCCTTTATGTCTGCTTTTACTTCCAGGATTCAGTTGCAAGTATACCTTCTTAGCGTAAAGAAGAATTTCAGAAGTATATTAGACATCAAGGAGGCCTTGTTGGAATTGCTTCTCAATTCTCAGAAAAACCCCAAGTTTATTATTCTCCAAGAACTAGTCGCCCTAGAGTATACGCTGTGCCTGAGAATACTAGAGCGATTCAATGTAACTATTGTCATTGATGTTTCCATACTGAGGACCATTGTTTTAAGAAAGAAGCGGATGAGAAGAAGAAAAGGGATAAAACCTATAAGATTCTTCATCTTGATAATGATATAAGTGTGCAACAAGAACTTCAAAGCCCTATCAAGTATAATAAAGATGAACATTCTTCTTATTCCTTGCCCTCATTGTTGGCGTTATCCTCTCAGTTTAAAAGCATCATCACCCATATTGACTTCTGGAGTGAATCATGTCAAGGCAAAGATATCATTGATATGGGATCTCCAGTAAATGTTCTCTCATCAAAATTTATCAAGCGGACCAAGTTAACGCCTGATATTTCCCATTTTTAAAGAATATGGCACTGCAGGACCTTAGAGTACTCAAACAATTGATGATTTTTCATCTTTCCCACTAAAAATTGGGAAGCTAACCTTTACTATCCCTGCTATTGTCCTTGATAATTTGAGTTACGACCTACTATTGGGAACTCAATTTTTGTGGGAATTTAATGGAATTATTAATCACCCCAACTCATCACTATCTCTCTTGGGTATAGAGTTACCTTGCTTTTGTCCAAAAATGTTCATGCACAACGTCAGTTATGTCTGTTGAAGGGTCTAAAAGATCTTATTCTATTCAATACCATGTTAGCGACCCTTGGGTAAAATTACCCCCTACCTCAGCAGATATTAAAGAGGGGATGCCTATTTTCGCCCCTAACAATCTAATTATTCCACCAAAACCTGCAGCTAATTGTTAACAATTATTTACATTTTCTTTTTCCAAAGGACATTGATTACAAGTCCTTGGTTTTTTCAACCCTTATGTTAAAGAGATCTTGCCATGTCCTGGAATATTAAATTATGCATATTCAGGATAATTATCTGTTTATTGGCGAACCTTACCAATGAACCCAAAATGGTGGATCAACAACACCCCATTACTTATGTCAAGTTATTACCTATATCTCAGATATATGATGTTAAGCCTTTTATAAGCCTACATGACTTTGGGTTGGGAAATGATCAGGAAATGCTTACTGTGGGGCCTGCTGTTGGAAAACACCTCACTAGTGATTAAGAGAAACAAGTGCTTCAGTTGTTAGAAGAATAATATGACATCTTTGCTAAGCATACTTACAGCTTTGGTAAGATGAAAGGAGTAATGCATTCCGTTTAAATTGGAAATCACCTTCCTATTTGTACCAAGCCCTATCATAAGTTTAAAGTAGAAGAAGCCCAAGTTACCAAAGAATTGCATCCATTAGTGGAGGCTGGATTATTGAAACCCTCCAATAATCCTTGGCCATCTCCGTTGCTGTTGATTAAGAAGAAGGATGGATCTCACCAAGTGGTTATGGACTACCGTAGACTGAATGCTATTGCTCAATGAAACATTTATACTTTACCTAGGATTGATGATTCCCTTCGGTTGCTGGCTGGATCAACTTTTTCTTGGCCATGGACTTAACCAGTGATACTGGAAAATCAAGTTATCGCGAGCTGACCGAGCTAAGTGTGCCTTAATATCCAATGAAGGTTTATTTGAACCAACAGAGATGCCTCAAGGATTGTGCAATGCCCCAGCCAATTTCCAAAGGGCTATGGATGGTATGTTATGGGATCTAAAGCTTACTTGTGTTCTGTTATACCTTGATGATATTACCATATATTTCAAATTTTTACCAGACATTTGGGCCATCTAAAAGAAGTTTCAAGATGAATTTGAAGCTCCTCCTTAAAACTTAAACCCTCTAAATGTTCATTATTTCAAAATGAAATGGAGTTTTTAGGACATCAAGTATCGTCCAGAGGAATTTGACCCCTTGTAGATAAAGTTCAAGATATCCACCAAATGCCTCCTCCTACCTCTCTGCAGGATATTCAAGGCTTTCTCGGTATTATTGGGTGTTATCAGAAATTTATATCCAACTTTGCTGATATGACTGAACCATTATTTAGCTGTTAAAAAGGAGTGCTCTTTGAGTGCAGCTCAGAAACAGCCTTTCAACTCTTTATGAACTGCCTTGACTAAGGCACCTGTTTTAATTCATCCTAAATTTGATAAGCCTTTCTTCATACATACTGATGCAAGCAATGTCGCTATTGGGGCTATTTTATCCCAGTATGATGAAGAACAAGGATCATCCTTTCGCGTTTTATAGCAAAACTTTGTCCAAAGCTGACCAAAATTACAGTGTCACTGAGCAAGAGTGTTTGGCCATAATTCTAGCTATCAAACACTTCAGTCCCTTCATATATGGTAACCATTTTACTTTATTATCAACCATTCTTATTTAAGATTGTTGCAGAATATGAGAGGATCCTGATGGGAAATTGGCTCGTTAGGCCTTAAGGTTGCAAAATTACGATTTTTCTATTGTTCATCGTTCAGGCGCTCAATATCAGAGTGCTGATGATTTGTCTTGACTGCCTATTCTGACTTTGGAAGTGGAGAAGAAAGAACGCTTATATAACCACATTGGGCGGCCTGAGTTGTGGGATCAAGAGTCTGAAGAAGATCTAGCCTATTTAAAATTTATAATTAATGATAATATGATTTGGGAGGGAACTGTATATAAGAAGGTCAAAACCAGGTGGTTATCCTTTTTACACCCAGACTCAAGATTTCAGGCTGTCATGAAAGGACATGAGGAAGTAGGCCACAGTGGGTTGAAGAAAAATCATGAATGGTTGAAACCCTGATATTATTGGGATAACATGACCAAATTCATCTGAGAGACCCTGACTCATGTCTTATTTGTAAAAATCATGGAATTAACAACCAATCTTGTCGGCATCAAGTTATCCCCTGACTAAAGCATTTGAAGTGGTAGAAATAATGTGGTAGGTCCTTTTCCTTGGGGATTACACGGCCATCAGTATATCAATATGGCTGTTTACCATTTAACTAAATGGGTTGAGGCCATTTCCATTACCACCCCCTCTGCTAAAACTACAGCGCTTTTTTATACCAACACATAATCTCTCAACGTGAATGTCCCAAGGTCCTTATGTCAGATAATGGGACAAACTTTACCTTGCAACTTGTAAAAGAATTATCTAAATTAAATAACACAGCCCAATACTCTTCTTTCTCATTGCAAACACTTTTACAACCTATTCAATTCAAGACTGAATCTAGTTTGATAATCTCACAGAGGAGATTAGTCTGCGCCCATGTCAGGGAGCAGTTGGGCAAGCAAGGTAAGCGGAGCAGGTGGAAGGCCCGCAGCCTCCAACGTTTGAAAACGCCCCAGAGAATCTGGCGGAATAGATAAAAATCTTAAAAAACTGGCGGTCACAATTTCACCAGAGATACTCGCATGGCAAGCATGATGCAACCAGTACATCAAAACGCCACACTCCCAGCCACTTTTGTCGGTGGAATTTGGAGCCCGTGTGTATCTGGACATCCAAAAAACGGCTATATGGGAAAAATTTGTGAAGATATACACAAAGTTTTCCCAACCGCGGTGTACGTTGCACCACACTCCATGTCATGCGGTCAGCTGGACCTAGGTTTCAAAAGAAGCAAAGCAGCAGATGAGGATGCAGTGGTGCGCATAGTGGTCAACCTCCCCGAAGGGCAATGGGTCATCAAAACCAAACACACCAGATGGACAAAATCAAACCAAATTTTCCTCACATTTGACTTTTTGCCTACTACGGTAAAACGTGACATTTTGGAACAACACCTGAAAGATGGTCTCACTGTATATGGTGAAATATGGTCTTTCAAAATGCAACGCTTCACGCTGATGCCACACCTGTGCACCAGCAAAGCCATCGCAGTTCTGACCCCAACTGAGGAGATCACAAAGGACCTAACCCAGATCCCGCACTCCACTTTTATTACTATTGCAGGGCATACCACCCACCCATTCTGGAGACCGTGGACAGCGCGCCCCCCATTTGCACCCACTGTGACGCGTTCAGCCATAAGGTGCACGCATGCCCCATCAAGGAGGGTGTCACATTCCAAATGCACCCCTCAGCGGCCATGGCCAACGGAGAGGCGCACTATGAACCAACTGCAAGCACCAAGGAGGCTTTCCCGTGGGGAGCACAAGGCTGCTACCTATTGGTAAAGCCTATCTCCCTGCAGGAGCAGAAGAAGGCCAAGCAGGCCTGTAGGGCCGCGACCAAGGAAGCGGCCAAGGCCACCACCGCTATCCCACACTCACAACGCCAGGAGGACATGGAGACCTTTGCGGCGGAGGCAACTCAGGAATCCATCATCCAATAAGATTGGGAAGCCCATGCTGAGCAGGCCACTCAATCTAAGGATCCGATGGGAGATTCGTTCTCACCCAATTGTTGTACCCAAGCTTTAGTCAAAACCAACTTGGGACCTATCCCAACTGAAAATTCTCTTTTGACCCACTCGACGGTGCACCAAACTCATCTGCACCGCAAAAAATTCATCTGACATCAGGAAAACAAAAAGTGAAGGCCAAAGCCAACGCGAATCTTTCCGCAAAAATCAACAAAAACTCTGATAGCGTTGCTGCTAACACCTGTGCTGCTGTGAAAGCCCGTGGGGACCTAGAAGAGGCTGGGGGGCCCAGGGGCCCACCCCCTCGCACCTAAGGTGCGATGGGGGAAACCTTCACTCTAGGGATGGTGATATCGCCAGACTCAAGGCCTCCCCATCCTGGGCTAGGAAACTGAGTTTTTTACAACACAATTTACCCATGGATATCCTGGCCATCCAGGAGTCCCACTGTCCATGAGGTTCCTAGGAAGCTTAGAAAACAATGCTCCTCCCATCCCTATCCTTTTGGTCAAAGCACTGTGGGGTGCTAATTCAGAAAAATAATTTTTCAAATTCACATCCTCAGAAACATTCTAAATGGCCGAGTGCTCATTGTCACCTTCTCGTGGGCTGACATAGTGCACGCAATCATCAACATCTATGCCCCAAATGGTGCACACGAGCATCAGGAATTTTTCTCATTGGTCAAATCCCTCCCACTACCCCCTGACACTTTCCTAGTTGGCGACATGAACTGTTGGCTAACCTCACCAATGGACCGGTGGCCTCCCTCACCCCACGCCCCACAGGGTCACGTAGAACTACGCGTTCTAAAGGCCACCCTTGGGTTAATGGATGCACTGCTGCAACATGCCCCGCTGCTCAAATACATGACACATCCCCACATCCACAATGGCTAATTAAGGCCCATGACCCGCATTGACCTTATTCTAATGCTGGCGAAATTCCAACCCCATATCTCCCACTACAAAACAACAAAAATGGAATTCTCCAACCACCGACTGGTCTCAATAACCTACTACCTATCTGTCACAGTTGCTAAGGCCCCACATTGGTGCAAAATCCGCCCCCCTGAGCTCGCGTCACCAGGCTTTTCCACGTGAGTGGAAGAGGCAACTTTGGCAAAATCATTTGTTGCACCGTTTTGCGTGGACCCCATTTCCACATGGGCAACTTTCAAAGAGGACACCATCCGCCACTCTCACCATCTCTCATCCAGACGCTCACGAGCCACATCAGCAGTTATCTCACGCGCTCTGGTGGAATTGGCACACTTGGAGTCCAATATTCCAGCTACAGGATACAGCCCTGCATGGGGCCAGAAGTGGGCGGAGGCAGCCGCCCACCCAATGCACTCGAAAGGCAACACAAACATCAGGTTTGTGTTCAATACAGGGCCACACACATCACAAAAGGGGACAAGTGCACCACATATTTTTTTAAAAATTTTTTTGCACCATGCCAGAGTGTGGCCTACACACAGGTGTGAAGATCGGATATGTCCATTGCGGACACACCAGCTGAAGTGGCAATTGAAATGCAAAAATATTACACTGAGTTATACCGAGCTGAACCAATTCAGCTGGCCAAAGTGGCGGAATTTCTTGACTGAGCTCATATCTGCACCATTTTCCGATACCTGGAAATAATGAATTTAATTACTCTGAACGAATTATGGACAGCCATTCGTGGTGCGCCAAACCAAAAATGCCCAGGCCCAGATGGCATTCCATATGAGTTCTACAACAAATATTTCAAATATATATCCCCATTGCTGCTCGCCTCACTTAACCAAAGCCTGTTGGAAACGCGCCTCCTACCAGGAGGACATGAGGCCTTTACTGTCACACTCTTCAAGAAAGGGGATAAGCTTGACTTAGCCAACTGACACCCCATTTCTCTAACAAACACAGAAACCAAAATTTTTACAAAAATCATGGC
The DNA here is from genome assembly GCA_022478985.1 of Massospora cicadina. Classification (NCBI taxonomy): domain Eukaryota; kingdom Fungi; phylum Entomophthoromycota; class Entomophthoromycetes; order Entomophthorales; family Entomophthoraceae; genus Massospora; species Massospora cicadina. The sequence goes on from JAKSZP010011843.1 coordinate 14,042, forward strand.
TACCCGTTTAGGGACTGTAGCATCTGCCATCATCTCCCCAGAACAATTCAGTTTCATCCCCAGAAGGTCGATTTGGGATAACATGCACTCCGTGGCTAATGCATGTCAGTCCATACCTCTGGGGCACTGGTATTCTTGGACCAGCAAAAGGCCTACAATAAAGTAAACTGAGAAATACCTAAGGGCCTGCCTCCATCAATTCCGCCTACCCCCCACTTCATCAACTGGGTGATGCTGCTCACAGAATCTGCAACATTGGCATTGCATGGCCCAGGCTTCCTAACGGAAGTAGTCCGCCCTCAAAGGGGCTTGCAACAAGGGGACCCCCTCAGCCCACTCTTATACAACTTCAGCCTTGACCCACTACTGCGAAATGTGAATGCCCAACTCACTGGGGTCCACGTGCCAGGCCAAACCCCAGTCAAGATGATGGCATTTGCAGATGATTGCGTGGTGGGGGTGTCTAATAATAAAGATGCATACGCGCTTGAAGCCCTCATCCAAGAATATTCCCGGGTAAGCAACGTGGCACTGAATGCATCCAAAACCAAAATCATCCTCCTTGGTCAGTTTCAGAACTTCTGGGCACCAGCAATTAGTTCCCAACCCGGCCCATCTGCTCGCCCACGTCCACGCCTTACTAACTCAACACACACCGCTCCACTGGTGCTCCCCTTTGTGCCACGTCCTACCATAGGACCGGTGCGCCATCTGGGCGTGTGGATGGGATTCAGGCGGATACGTGTCAGCAGTAATGGAGTGCTATATACTGGACAACGTGATGAAGCGAATCGCCTCTCTCAGAGCCCACCCTACTACCCTTACTGACAGGATTGTTCTAGCCAACTTTATGCTCCTATCCAAAGTCTGGTTCGGAGCCCACGCCATCCCCTTCTCCCCAAGCTTCTTTAAATCCCTGTATGCCTTGCTGCAAGGATGGCTTTGGTCAGGCCGCCCTCCACCAGTACGGCTAGAGGTCATGTTTGGCCCTCATCATCAAGGTGGCATGGGCCTGCTTGACTTCAAAGCCCATGCTGCCAAGATCCTGGGCACCTGGATCGCGGCCGTCACTGCTCCTACACTCCCATCCCAACACTGGTCCCACGCGGCCCGCTCCAACTTCTCCCAAGCCTTGGGCCTCAACAATCCATCAAACCCCCACTCCCTGATGATATACCTCGCATCACACACATCAGCCACAGGTCCTCACGGGACTAAAACCTACTACAAAAGAATCCTACTCTCCATGCGAAGCGCAGAGTGGAGAATTCGTATTAGCGGACATACAACCTGAAGAGGCCGCCCCTCTCCTCAGTTCACACAAGAGGTACAGGGGCTACCCATCCATGATGGCGTGATCCCCATTCGGCCCCATGTCCTATCCAGGGTGGACTACCTGGACATGATGGACATCCCTTATTCCATTGAGACCCAAAAAACTATCTGGAAATATGCACACCATCCTCTTTTGCAGCCTCAAGTCCGCTCCCATGTGTGGCGCTGCCTGAGGTGGGTGTATAGTACAGCTGAGCGCTCTAACACTTTACACTCATCCTGTGTCATGTGTGGCCAGTATGGAACGCTGTTCCACCGCCTGGAGAAGTGCCCCACCTCTAAAGTGATATGGCGCGAAGTTCAACGTCTGCTGGGCCAGGATCAAACGCATCCTTTCAGTCTGTCAAGAGATATGTTTGCTCTATCAATGGCCTCCTCCCTTCCATCCTCCCTCCGTGCTCTGGTGGTAGCAATCGCCATGTGGACCATCCACACGATCGTCTTAGATGCCATCGCAGGATCCACCCCCACCCTCCCAGAAACTGTCCACAGATTCTGGTCTCATTTGGTGGACCACTTTCAAGCATGGATGTTTGGATACCTCCCACTGCATCGCCGACAGCTGGTCTCCTCCTGGTTCCCAGTCTGGTTCATCAAATCAGACCCCTTCCTCCACACGTGCTCAATAGTGGCTACGGCCCCTTCACATGTTCCCTTCCCCTCCCCATAAGTGGCGTTCCCGCTAGCAACAAGAGATAGCATCGCTTCTCTGGGGTGCCTCCCCTGGTACTAAGTTTGTCTGTCCTGAGTCATATTCGGAAGTGTCCATCCCATGGTCGGCCTTCCCCGCAATAAATAAATAACACAGCCCAACAATTTGTTATATCAATGTACCCTCCACAAATGGGCCATCGAACAAGTCAATGTAACTCTAGTTTTAATCTTAAGAAAGATGGCTTCTACTGATCCATCTCGGTGGAATTTTTATATGCCTAGTGCCTTATTTGAATTTCAGATAGGCTATCATCAAATTATCAAGATGTTACCTTTCAAGTGCCTATATGAGCGAGACCCCTCAGTCCCTTCTAGTGTCCAAGCCATACTTGAAGAAAGCATACCAGAAAACTCTGAACTAATTTTGAGAAATCTGGCAGATGAGATTATTTGTCTTCAAGCTCAAGCTATGAACTCAATTGAAGTAACCACTCAAGAGAGACTCAAAGAGCCAATCAATATAAACCCACCTTAACTGAATACCAAATCTGAGAATATGTCATGTATTACCACTCTTGGCCTGGTGGACGAACTATAAAGTCATGAACCAACTGGTCTGATCCTTATTAATTTATATTTTGAAAAAGGACTATAGTACTCAATTATCATGTTGATACTGGCATAGTGACAAATCATATCCACCCTAGGTTTTTGATAGTTCACCCTATTTCATGATCAAATCTTGAGGGATGAAGTGTCAGGATTTCACCAAGTTCTCTTCTCCCTCAGAGATTCTACTCCATCAATTCCCTAGCTTTATTGAAAGAAGAGCTTAATTTATTTTGATCTATCAATGTTAATAAGAACGATCAGCCTCATCCCAATGTATTTGATTGAAGATTCAATCACACAGAGATTAATTAGCACTGTTGGATTACAAACCAAATCAAAACCTATAAATATCCCATTTTTTCAATAATAAAGATTTAGGTCGATTTTTGATCTATTTTTGCTTTATGTTATCACTTTTTTTGAGAAATCCACTTAATAAAACTTTGAGAGAAAACCTGTACCATAGTAAGTGTAATTCAAAACTTCTGGAATTACGTACAAGTTAAAGCAGCTTCTAGCCTATTCCTTTAATTTTGGCCCTGTCTATCAACAGTGCTAACAAAAAAGTGATGCTCTCACCATGTCTTCCAAAATGCATATAGGCTCGAGGACGTAAAAGAGGATGGGAATTTATCCAGATCAATATATCTCCTAAGATAACAGGGGTCAAAGAACTACCCGTTGGATCAGCAATTCTTGTTTAAAATAGATTTCCTTTCCCAACTACACTTTAGTTTATAGCTGAGTACAGAGAAGTTCCCTTTATGAACTGAAGAAAATACTAGACAATAATGTCAACCTCAGCCCAATTGAACAAAAGTGTAGGATGGTATTCTACCTGAGAGATGTCTTAGTTGGGTCAGAACAACAATTTTTCCTCGCTATGAGAGCCTATACTTAGCTCCTAGTCTACCTGCCACCAAATAGAGAACAAGAGCAGATCAATACCTTTGAAACTTTGTACACCCTGTCATTTATTACATCATGCTGATTTTAAAGTTACACCATAAGGAACTGTTCCAATTGGGCCTGATCCAGTCTGACATTCATCCACCTATAATTTTTATCAATGTAATTCTTATTTGTTCAAAAAAACTCGTTTTTTAAAATTGTCATATAATCAATGAAGTCTGTTGCAGATGTCTTTACTGGATGAAGGGGCCATTGCATACTACAGAGTCAATTGACACCTCAAATGAACGCCGCTGTGTATAAAGCTTATCTTCAGGTCAGACAGACTTTCACGTCAATCTTGGATCATAATTCTGACCTTAAAGGAGAATGGGGATGATGTATAGTTTTTGAAGAAGCCTTACAGAAAGCACGTCCAGGGGCGCAAGACCCTGCAGGAATTGAGGGCCCCATCTATCAAGGGCTCTCTAGGCCATGGTGATCCACTAGGACTCATGGACCTCAAGGACACTGTGGGCCCTTTGGGCTACTTGTATTGTTAGGACCTCCGGGCTTTCATGAAGAAGCTGAACCTCCTGTCCCCCCTGGACCTGCCATAATTAAGGCAGAAAATGACAGGACCTAATCTTGAATACGCGATATACAAAATCAAGTTGCTCAACTAGAAAAAAAATCACGGATGTAGCTTAAAGATGTGGCGTATATCTCAAAGGCCAAAACTTTAACCCTAATTATAATTCTGAAGCTTTAGAAGATGGGTTGTAAATGTCTGTAGTGTCTCTTGAGTATATTGTGTTTGGACAAATTGCATCAATGACCACTTTTCCAACTTACCTGTCAAGTTAAGACCATTAAATCGGAACAACTCTCCACCAAAACAGTAAAAGAGTCCCAGAAGCTGAAATTACATGAGCTTATTGAGATTTTGCACAGAAGGCCATCACTACCATAGTAATGAGTCTTTGGGAAGAGCTACAGATTGACATGAACGATTTGAATGCTCAACTTGACCAAATGTGACTACTGAGTACAGCAATACTGAGTCTTTGATTTTGGCACCTCCTGTAGAGACCAAAATTAATTTTTATTTTATCCTGTTTCTACTTAACTTTGAACACTCATTTAAGGAAATTATGTATCTGGTAAAATAGTATAACCTGTTTCCTAAATGTGTACAAAAGTGCCATGTTAGAGGCAACAATCAACAAAAAGTTAAACACTTTCCCCTTTGTTTGAGTCAAATTTCTCAAGAAATCATAATTTCTCACTTGAAGTACAATGTAAATCTGGAGCCAAATTAAAACTACCTTGATATAGGAATTTAGGTGCGATCAGACCATATCCCCTTAGATCAAGCTTTCATGGGTACATCATCAAATATGGAGTAACACTTTTAAACTTCTACAATTGATTATACTACCAGGCCCAGACCTTAATGGCTTCTGTCCACAATCTCTTGATTAGGGTATCACGGCTGTCATATCAGGCTGGCATCACGCCTGGAATTACAATTAGATTTCAGCGCCGTCAAGAGAAACTTCACAAGCAACCTAGACATCAAAGAGGACTTTGTTGAGATCCCTACCAGTCTACTCCAGAAGCTTTCAAGCTAGCTACTATCCCAATTGATGCCCTAGGCCAAAGCTCTTTAGAAGAGGGGCCTGATAAAAAGGATGTACAATGAACTTACTGCAGAAGACATTAGCATATATATATAAAAAAGTTACAAAAGAGGTGCATATGAGGATAGAAAAGCCCCATTTACATGAAGGGAGAAGTTCTTCATGTTTACAACCACCTTACGACTCAACCACCTACCTTTTGGGTTATCACATCTGCTTCCCCCACAACCAACGAGTTTCCTGACATTTTTGTCAAAAATAAAGACTGTAACTTGTATTAATCTTGTTTCCTCTGTGCCTCTCCAACTTCTTTCTTTAACTTACAACTGCTTTTGGGGACTTAATCACCAAAGTGGAGGCTTAATATCTCGAGGTAAAAGTACAATCAACTGTCAAAACCAGTTCTCTAATAAATGTTACATCCTTTGTAGCGCGTGATCCTTCTACACACTACTTGCACAAGTATTTGTTGGCCAGTCCCACTATAGCTCTACTGTTTAGAACGACTACATGATAAATTTCTTGATAGTTTAGTGTGGGTAAGACTATACTAAAAGATCTACATAAATATTCAACAATGTCCAACAATGAAAGCAACCTTTATTTGGAATAAACAAATAATATCTATATTCAAATCAATTCATTCATGATTCATTAAAGCTCTCGTGCTGAAGAAAAAGAATATAATATAATGCAATTATAAAAGGGATTTGATTTGTCAAAAAGAAGTTCAAATGGGAAGTCATGGGGTCAACTACAATGCGACACATTTTAGGGTAAAATCTATTAACAGAGTTCATATTGTACTATGATTTTGGTTTGCAGATCAGAAATCAAGTCAATTGATTATCCAACATCCTCCAAACTAGGATGTCAAGTTAAGGTTGCGCCAGACCTTCAACACAATTCTTTGAGAATGGAACCGCTGGTCTGCATTGCAACAAGTCACTTAGCGCTTATTTGTCTTAATTAGTTATTTCAGGAAGTTTTTACAACTGCCTTGTTGTAGCATTTGAAAACCAAAGCTACAACCTATTAGTAGGAACTCTATTTTTATGTGAGAATTCTGGAATAACAATCTATTCTAAACTATAGTTCTAACTTGGATTCCAGGTGCCGCTTATCTTCCAAACTCAAGTCTTTAAGAAAAACAAGCGCCATAAATATACCTTATGGAAGATAACCAAGCCTCATATCAAATAGACTATAGTGTTGTAGGGCTGCATGTGAGAATTTTTCCCCTGTTTGCCAAAATAAAAAACGAATTCCTCTATTCATTCTTTCCCAAGTAATACCATATCAGGAGTAAGTATCGAGATCACCCTTTAATGGGTAAAGCCTCAACTAGGGGTCACAAAAATCCAATATTCTATTAGTAAATACCAGATTGTGCTCCCCATTAAGTTGGGTTGAGCTAATCCAAACTCTTGAGGATCATCCCCAACAACTGTTATAGTCAAATAATTTTTCTATAATGAATTCTGGCGACTTAAGCTGAGGATAATCAAGACTTAATTTATCTATAATTCGTTTGTATTTAAAAATATGTTAATCAGCAGTTTAATGTCGAAGAGTTTTTTAGCTAGGTATTAGTTTGTCCTTACTGATTAATTTCTCTGGGGCCTTTTGTGAATTATCTCGCCCCCAGTATTAGCCTTAGCCCTTTGATTATGGCGAGGCTCCTCTAACAAAGATTGCCTTTTATACTATTATAACTATTAAAATATGTTTAATTTTATTATAACTAATTTGATCATCCTCAAGCATCCCTTTTCCACCAATGGTCGAGGTGATAAACTTTGGAGAGCTTTGGCCCCCTTTTTCTTGGGAAGGGGGATAAACTGAGTCTCCCACACCTACACCTTTGATGGATTTTTTTGAGCCTGCACCATGTGAACACCCCTAAGTGGCCAGAAATCCTGATACTGATGCTCATACAGGGGGCCTATGTATACCACCGAGTTCCACCTTCTCCTGGAGAAAGGTTTATTTAAGAGGTCGCTTCACGCCGCTGGTTCTTGTCAGCCCTGAGTGTTAACCGCTTACCTACATTGATCTGGGCTCCCAAGTAGCTGCAAAGATGGTGGGCCTAAAGACCACCCTATAGTGGAACCTTTGAACCTATCACTAAGGTTAAGTTCCAACTCACAGTTGTCAAACTATTGGAGCCCTGTGAAGCCATTAATTTCCTCACTGAGCCCCTCCAAGTGCAACCTAACTGATGCAAGCCATCTAAGCCTGCTTACCCATACCCCCTGAACATTCTGAAGGGGGTAAATTCTTAAAAATCAGCTCAAAAGTTGTTTGGAGTTGGATGCTGATTAGTGTCTTGACCTCAAGTTTTAATTGTGGTTTGTTAATTATAAGTGGAGTTTTGCATTTATGCTCCTCATTAAATTGAGTTGAGCCTTCCACAAATCCCCAATTCAACCGCTAAACAACTTGTGGAGCTACCCTGATAAATAATGATTATAATAAACCCCAAAATTGTGCTCCACATTTTATTGGGTCGAGCTACTTCCAACTATCAGCCGTTTCTAGTTATGGGAACCATCCCCAATGCTGTCAAGAATTGCAAAGACTTTTTCAGGGCTATTCTCTGATGCTTTCTGATATGCTGATGGCCGCTTTAGACCAAAATCTTAATGCCAGCCCTCTTGGCTGATGATCCTTTTATAAGTGTGAGATTCAGTGCCCTGCCTCCAATGATCTTTCTGGGGCCAACTCCCAATACCGGATAACAACGTCAATGCTCTCTCTGGGGTTTCTCCTCAATTCCAGCCCTCATGACTGATGATCTCTTGTAATAAGCAAGTAATTCAGTTGCCACACCATTAACGCTCTTTCTGGGGTCAAACCTGATGCCAGCCCTCACAGCCAATGATCATTATAATGGGCGAGGCATTCAGTTGCCTGATGCTGATGCTCTTTACAGGGCCTACCCTCGATGCTGGACACTGCAGACAATGAGCTTTTTAGAAAATTGGCCAGGGATGCATTTGCTCTGGCCACCACCAACCTCTGCTGGCTACCCTGACTCTTCCCCTGCCAATTCTGAAGGGGGCGAAAACAAAAAAGAAACTCTAGAAAAGCATTAACTTTTAACCATGATATTCTGAGCTTACCATCATGAGACAAGCTAGTTGCTATTAAGACCAACTTAATTGATGGTATATTAACAACTGGGGTTGGTATTAATTAAATCAACTGAATTGATGGTTAAAACACCAATCCCAGAAACCCCATGGACGATGTTTAGGTCTTACCAGCAACCAAAGCCAAAAATAGATAACATAACTGGTCTATTTTATAATTTTTGGTTGGTGCTCCCCATTAGCTTGGGTTATGATGGTTTAAAGTGTCAGAAATACTCCTCAATATAATCAATAATTGAAAAGACACCGGTGACTGAAGTTGATGAAGTCACAACTTTATTTTTTTATTTATTTGAGGTAAGCCAACCAGTAGATGGACATTACTGAAACTAAAACTGAATAAAAGCTAACGTACAGTTGGCTCAAACAAAACGCCTTAATGAGCGGATTGAGTGAAGCGCTTTGAAAAAAACAACCAACCAGGTGGGCAGCGGAAACTGCTTATCCCTCCATGGTGGAAGAGGAGGGGGGTCAGGGGGCTCATCTTTAGCAGTCGCATCTTCCTCCCATAGTAGGGTGCATGTCACGGCAGACAGTTAGGGCGTTGTGGCATCTGCGGCATGTGGTTTGATGTCTATAATAATTGGATTTTCATGGAAATTGCCATCTAGGTAAGTGTCACTGAGATATTTGGTTAAAGTTTTTTCAGCTTTGATGCGGGCATCTTGGAGTTTAATGACCATGGTAATGTTGATTTGGGTAATTTTGCTTTTGGGTTCTGTGCTATATTTGCCACATTCTGGATAGCATCTTTCACATTTTTGTGTATCTGGTTCACTGTGATTTTACTTTTTGGGGTGAGGGTTGAGGAAATAACAGGAGGTGGAATTCCTCCTGTGAGAGTCGCCACTGATTTGGCGACAGCTTCACAAAGGGATGACAATCAGGTGTTGCAGCTGCTTCAACTGCAAGCTGGTGATCACTGTAAAATGATTTGGCGTTTTTCTGTGGGGTATATAGTTGAGGGGGGTATCTGGCTTCCCATTCTGCATTAAAAAACTGCTCAATTTGCAGAGATGGTTCTTCAATGAGCTTACCTGATTTGTCAATTTCAGCCAATAACTCCCATGGATTTTGGTTGAATTGGATTGGGGAATCAGCATACAGTTGAGGATTGATTGATTCATTTGAGGAAGCATGGGATCAAACTGGGATCCAATCTGATGCTTGATTGGAGGAATCATGTGTGGCATTGGGGTGGGGGGAAGGCTTATTGGTGGCTGTAGGTGCAGCTTCAGAAACAGGCTTTGGGGGTGGGGGAGGTAGGATTGTGACCCATACCAGAACTTGTACAGGGTGGGCAGCAGATTGGAGGTTGGCGGACGAGTCATCTGATCCATCAGAAGTGATTAAGGAGGGGTATTTGCGTTTTGAGTGGTCCAGCTTGAAACATGATGGACAGATCATCCGCCTGCCCTCAATGGAGGCCCAAAATGGATGGTTGGGTGCTGAGGGAATAATGGTGCAAGGGGAATTGACACAGCGATTTTATTAAATTCAGGGTTGATTGTGGCATATGCTGAGGCCCAGCAAGTCGTGTGGCCCCATTTGGGACCAAAAATTGTAAGATGGGGTTGGAGCCATAGGCTTCCAAACCGTCCATCAGCTCCTGGCGGAGCATTGCAGAGGGGAGGTGGGTGGGCAAACCAGCAAACTGGACCACCAAAGTGGTGTCCACTGGGAGCCAGGTCCGAGTTGTGAGAAGAGGGGTGCCCTGGAATACCAGGGGTACATTTGCTGCAGTGGCAACATCAGCTTCACTTGTGAAGCTGAGGTCAATATACCCCTTATAGGGGCAGAAATCTATAAATCTGGCGGGGGTCATCACCACCTGTGCCATTTCAATAATGGCTTGATCATGGTATGGGAATAGTTTCCCATAGTCGACCCTTAGGCTGTAGTGCATGTTGCTCCAGGGGAGCACCAGGGAGCAGTGAGGTACCACTTGGGTACAAGCAAGGTGGGCGTCGAGATCCTTGGGAAGAGAAAATTGTCCCATGGGTTTGGAATAACTGGGTGAGCCAGTCCTAGCGCGTTTCCCTGCTGGATGGAAAATGGTGGGGGGAGTTTCACCACTGCCCCACGCTGGGGCAGCTGGAAAAGTTTCTGAGGACATCAGAGTAAAACTACAATGGGCGATTCAGATTTGTTTTTTTATTAATTCGTGTAATTTTGCTTGGAAAGTTACACTGAGTGGGGAAGTCACAACTTAATTTTATTTAAATAAATTTTTATGACAAATCAGTAACTTGACGTTGAGGTTTTGAGGGTAACTGGCTACTAAATGCCAAGGATAATCTACCTATTAACTATTCAGGAGTTTACCAGCAAATGTTAAAGTCTATCCCCTTGCTATCAGAATGCAAGAGGATCCTGGTACCTAAAGCAAGAAATGATGGTTCCGCCACTGATATCTTTAAGAAAAGTTTATAATTTAAAATCAAGTTTTTCATCTAGTTGAGTAGTTCCAAATCAATGGTTATAGGTGACGCAATTCTAAGGATAGCCAAAATGCTTTTCTGGGACCACTCACCAAAATTTTTAGCAAACTAGCATAAAGACTGATGATCTTAATAAATAGTTGACATCTATGTGCTTTAAAGAATATCCTCTTGCCAACCATCGGTGCAAATGATTTCCAATAGGCAAAGCATTTAGTTGCTCCCTGCTTATCCTGTTCTTCCCAGCAGTCCATGCCAATTCTTTCTTAAGTTAGCGACGCATTCAGTTGCACTATGCCTAAGTTTTATAGGCAACTGATGCTGACAATCTTTCAACATGGCCATGCATTTAGTTGCTTGATATTTATATTTTTATTGGATCATGCTGTTGAAGTTTTTCAAAATAGGCTAAGCATTCAGTTACTCCCTGGAGCCTATATTCTTTCTGACATCTTTTGCCAAAGTATCCCTCACCAAAACTACAGGTTGTTTCTGCGCCCTCCACAGTGGGCCCATCCAACCTTTGCTATGTTTTGATTTCTCTCTAGTTTTTATAAACTACTGGCGCACAAATCTTAATTGTTTCCCTCGCCCCAACTAAACTATACAAAAGAGATCTAATGACCCATGTCCTTGCTCTTGACCCCCAGATGAGGTTTGAAGGGGGTTCTGTCAGGCGGTGCCTTTTGTGGGTGAAGCCTCAACTAGGGGTTGCAACTTGCAAATATCAGTTTATTGTCAAATGCCAGATTGTTCTCCCCATTAAGTTGGCAGTGAGTTAATTTGAAGTGTTGGGATAATCTTTGACAATTATTATTACCTTGAATAATTTGAGTTTAATTATTACTGGCAATTTAACTTGAGGATAAGCAAGCCTTATTTTTATAATTCGTTTGTATTTATTATCAAGTTGATCAGTGATAGATGCTGAAAGTTTTGTTTACTAGGTATTAAATTGCCCTAACTAATTATTTTCCCTGGGGCCTTTTGAGAATATCTCTCCTACAGTATTAGAACTTAGCCCTTTATTTATAGCGAGTCTCCTCTTATAAAGATTACCCTTTATTCTATTATAACCAATATAATATCATTAATTTTTTATGACCAATTTTATTATTAACTAAAATACCCTCTCCACCAAGGGTCAAGGTTGGTAAACTTAGGGGAACTCTAGCCCCTTCTTTTGGGCAGAGAGGTGTAATGAGCCTACCACAACTGCCCCTTTCTGGGATTCTGAGCCCGCTCTATGCGAGAACCCTAAGCAGCCAGAAATTCCAAAAGCAAGTATTGTAGCCACTCAAATCTAAATACACATTCTTCCAGGATATATAATAGAAATTTTGTGGAGTATATGATCTATCCATCAAGGAGATACTGCCCTGCCCTGAAATCTTGGACCTGGACCACTCAGGGACCATCTTGGTTTTTTAAGTGAATCTGACCCATTTTTGACATGTAATAAAAAAGAATTATGAAGCTTATGTTTGACTGCCGCCTGTTGAGATATATAGTATGAAATTTGGTATCCTGCAGGATTTTGGGCTATAAGGCCTTCCCACTATATCCATTATTGAACACAACTTGTCCCTGACCTTACTGAAGCTCAACTTAAGGACACTTAGAAACTTTTAGTCAATATTTTAACATCCTTTTCTTCTGGAACCTACGGCTTTGAGAATATTGATTGAATGAACCATCAATTAGATACATGATATGTTTTACCCATATGGACTAAGCCTTATTGAAAGTCCAAGCTTTAGAAGCACAAGTATCTGTCAAGGTAAAGCAACAACTAGAAGCCGGCCTATAAGTGCCTTTGCAGACCCTTGGGCCTCGCCCCTACTCCTGGTGAAGAATAAAGATGAGACCCATTGCGTGTTATGGATGTACTTAGATTAAACTTGATCACACAGAAAGACAGCTACCCCTTACCCAGGATTGACACTTCCCTTCATATGCTAGCCATATCACAGTTCTTCTCAGCAATGTCTTTAGATTTTGTGTATGGGAATATAGACCTCGCCCCAGAAGACTTAGCTAAGTGCAATCTCATCACTAAAAAGGGATTGTTTGAGTCTATTAAATGCCGCATGGGCTATGCAAAGCCCTATACTTCCCAGTGAGCCTTGACTGACATTCTGGGGATCTGAAAATGTCTTGCGTTATGGTATACTAGAAAATATTAAAGTTTTCTCCTAAAACCTTTAGCTCTCATCTTGACCATCTTCAGTAAATCTTCAAGCATTTAAAAACAGCCTCTTTAGAATTAGAGCCTATTTAGTGCGCCTTCTTCCAACAAGAGTTGGAGTTTTTAAACCACAATATAACAAAAAAGTAGAAATCCAACCATTACCTGAAAAGATCACTGCCATATATAAAATTGATCCTACCAAGAAGTCTAGAGAAAAAACATATTTTCTAGGAAATTGGGGTATTAAAAACAATTTATTACCATATTTTTCTGCATTTGCGGAAACCTTGGTTTGTCTGCTATAAAAGATCGTTCTCTTCCACTGAAATTTATTGCAGTAGCAATCCTTTGATGCGCTAATAATGGCACTAACCAAAACTTTCATGCTGTTGTAGACATAAATTTTATAACCCTTTTTGATATTCACTGATTCCAACAATGTTGCCATTGGTGCAATCTTAGCGCAACATGACAACAATCAAGTGGACCACACCATCAAATACTTTATTGAGAACGTCTAAGCCTAACAAGCATATAGCATCATTAAACATGATTGTTTGGCAATAGATCTTGCCATAAAGCATTTCCATCATTTCCTTTATGGAACACACTTCATGTTAATAAATGATTATGCCACTCTCCGTTGACTGTAACAGATGGATAATCCTGATGATCACTTGGCCCAGTGTATAATGATTGAAAACGTCCCAATTTTGACCGCCATCTTTCTGTGGCAGATCAATTTGATTCCAAACGATTGTCTGATAAGAGGTTCCCTCAAGGTGTGTTTTCCTCCATGTACTTACCAATTCAACCTCATAATAAGGAAAATTGAAATCGAGAAAATATGACAATGGTAAGCGAGGTTTTGGCCCTAAAATTAGCCATGTATTATTATTTATGATAATAAACCCATGGACAAATTTTATCATGATATTATAATGACACCACGAACAACACAAGAAAAAACCAAAGGATTCAGCTGATCAAGGCCCATATAACCCAACAATTTTGTTACAGATACAAAAACAAGGTTCGCCATGGGATACCAGCTAAGACAAGGCAAGAGTGGCCCCTGAGGCCACCAGAGAACCCACATAAGGGAGGGAAACAACAAAGCTGAATTTTGAACTTAGTTCAGAATTGTGTTACTCCAACATAATAATATCGCCTCATTAGGGAGCCCCTCCCACACTATTCTTTAGCCCCTAATTGCATAAAAATAGCAGCAGGAGGGGAACAGCCCAGCGCTGAGCCATGCATAAGCCACAAAACCCAAAAAATTGTTTCAACATGAAATTCAGATTTCTAAATCTTAAGTTAAAATGTAACAATTGGTTTGACCTAACCATTACATCACCCCCGCTAAGAAGGATCCCTTACAAGAGGGTGACTCATAGCATAATGTAACCATTATGAGGCTTCTGTGATAGGAATGGAGCTGGAAACAGGCTGCAAGAGCCAGTCCACTTGGCAAGGGAAAACACGCCCAACACATGGCTGGGCAGTTATTCCCACAGATGGCTTACTGTGGATTAGGGAGCCCTGCTGGGCCAGGTCTCCTTGGTGCCAGCCAGATCCCTGGTGAGGGGAAGCCCCACACGGATTTTGCTCTAATGATCACTTCAGGTCCCGGGTTGGCATCTTTCACCGGCTCCCCAGTGCTGGTTACTCAACAACTGGGACCTGAAGTGACCACCAAGGTCGGACAAACTAGAGATTGGTGGCGTGCTACCGGCACAAGGACTTTAGTATAATGTAACAATTGAAAACGTCCCAGTTTATGACCGCCATCTTGCCATGATTTACAATTTGACATCAAACAATTGTCTGATATGAGGTTCCCACGAGGTAAGTGTTTCGCCTCCATGTACTGGACAATTCAACCTCAGATTTAATAAAATTCAAAAATGATAAAAGACTGTCAGCATTACAAGTTCTTTAGACTGTTATCAAGGTCAGAAGGTGGCTCAAAGCTGAATTTTTTAAAAATTGGGTTAAGAAGGAAGCGAAGAATGGATAGAATACCAAATACATTATTATTGAATGGCGTCCATATTTATAGAGTGCATGGGCACACGGTGCCTCGAGGATCTTCATGGCCCAATCCATTCAGGATCTTTCCTGACCTTCCAGAATGACTGCCTGTTTGGAACCCTCATTGTATTTCGCTGCCCTCATGGCCAGATTGGTGGAAACTCCGCTTCACGTGACTCAGGAAATGTGGATGAGAATCCTAAAGTCATTTCTGTTTGCATAGGCTTGAGAGTCAATTCACTATGGCTCAATTTGGAAGTGGGGAATTTGATTTGTTTGCTATCTCATATAATGACGACGCCTCTTAAGATCCTGTCAGAGGGGGTATAGGGCCAAAGGAACCAGCCATGCACCCGATTTACCATGGTCCTCTGGTTGACATCAGCAATGGAGTACTATGACTTTACCTTATAAATCACCTTATAAGTATCAGACCAAAGAACGTCTAGCATATTCTGTCAACCTCCAGGTAGATGGTGATAGAAGAGAACAAGGTCACCTAACTGGAATGTTGGTAAGGAGGGTCATCCGAGATTAATCTGGATGTCTCTCTCCCTGTAGTGGTGACAAGGCTTTATGTAGCTAGGGCTTGAAGTTAGAAAATTTCATCGGCTAAGGCCCTCATAATCAATTTAAAGTTCTCAGGTGTGGAGGTCTTGAGCAATGGCTGGATTCTACTTGATAGCCGAGGTGCATGCCCATATAGGGCTTCAAATGGGGACGTCTTGATGACTTGGTGGCAGCTTACCCTGTAGGCAAGCAACGCGTTGGGTAGGTAGTGATTCTAACGGGCAGGATCTGAGGCGGCCAACTTTTGTAATATGGAAATAAGAGTTTCATTAGCACGTTCTACTATCCTATTAGTAGAGGGGTGGTAAGGGGCAGCGAAACTTTGGGTAGTGCCAAATAGCGAGGTAAGTTCTTGTACTAACTGTAAAGTGAGCTTCAACCCATTGTCCAAAAGTAAGGTTTGGGGCACCCGTGCTGGGTGAAAATGGATCAAACAAGGAAGGGAGCTATGGCTTTGGCAGTGGAAGTTAAGACCAAAATCGCTTCAACCCACTTGGCTAAAAGTCCATGGGTAAGATAATAACTTATGGCCATGTAACCCAGTGGGAAGAGGGCCTACCACAGCAATACTAATGACATTAAAGGGCCCAGTCAGGTTGACAACTGAATGTTGGAATAGAGGATTTTCTCATTCTTGAGATCGCCAAGTCACACATGCCTCCAAGAACTCTTGGATGGTCCATCATTTAATTTCAGTAACATTGTGACTTCAGCCATTTGTGTATCTTTTAAACTGACAGTGTCCCATTGTGGAATGGCCATCTAGAAAAACATCAGTTTTGTAGGAGGGGAGGACATATGGGAGCCACTTCTTATTCACCTTCTTGTAGAGCAGCCCATCCTTAATTTGAGTGTCTCAAGTCATCCTTCATTGTTCAGTTTGGACCTTGGAAGTTTCCAATTCCCACTGCTCAGGTTGACTTATTAGATTATAAACCTAGTCCTCCTCAGGGGTCAAAGCTGCTAACACAAGCATTTTGGAGAGGCCGTCAGAATCTTAATGGATTGAGCCTGTGAGATGGACAATGGTATAATCATAGATCTATAATCGTAAAGCCCACCTGGCTAATCGGCCATCTAGTCCTTAATTTACTGGAGCCATCAGCACGAGGAGTGGTCTGTAGTAGTGGTAAAGTGAGTACCATAGAGATAAGACTGAGAATTTTTAATGGCTAAAAAGACAGCCAGGCACTCCCTCTTGGTAACGCTGTAGTTTCGTTCAGCTTTACTCAGTGTCTTACTAAAATAGGTCACGTGATGGTTAACTTGCTTTTAATCATGTTGGGCTAGGATAGCCCCAACGGCAACATCACTTTTTATTTATAAACAACAAGAAGGGATGGAGCGCGGATGGACTAGAATGGGTTTAGTACATAGAGCAGTTCTCAAGGCACTAAAAGCCTGTTCTTATACAGGCCGCCATTCAAAATGGCACATTCTTTTGAAAGAGGTAGAATAGCGGCTCAGCTAGGTCAGCTAACTAGGGGAAAATTGATGATAATAGCCCACCATGTCTAGGAATACCTGGATATCCTTAAACTTTGGGGGCGTGAAATTCTCTCTATGGTGTCAAACTTTTCCGGTATAGGCTGGATGACATCCTTGGAAACTTTAGGCCCTGGCAACTTCAGTTCTGATGGGAAGAAAGAGCACTTCGAAGGTTAAGCTTTATAGAAGCCTCACGGAGCAAATGGAAGACCTCCCTGAGATACTCTATGTGTCCATTAAAGGTTCGTGAGAAAACAGAAAAGTCATCTAGGTAAACAAGGACGCATGAAAGCTTCAAGTCCCCAAGGATCCCATCTATGGTACGTTTGAAAGTGGCCAGGGTGTTACAAAGGCCCTGGGGCATTCTCATGGGCTCGAATATTCCTTTGTTAGCTATGAGAGCGCACTTGGTTTGATCTTCAGGGGCGAGCTCAACTTGCCAATATCATCTATCAAGGTCCATGGAAAAAGAGTCCTGAGATCCGGCAAGCAGATGGAGGGAGTCATCAATTTGGGAAAAAAGATAACTGCCCTTTTTGGTGATGGAGTTAAACATCAGTAGTCCATCACCACCGGTGGCTGCCATCCTTCTTCCAATCCAGCAGAAGAGGAGATGCCCAAGACTGCGCGATGGTACCAAGAATCTGTCATCAAGTAGTTGTTTGAGTTCCACTGCCACCTGAGCTTGTTCAACCTTGCTTTTTTGGTAAGGTCATGACTTGAAAAGGGGGAGCGCCCCTAGTTTCCACATGATTTAGGACTTCGTTCATGCTTCCAAAGTCATAGGTTGAGGCCAAAAATAGGTTTGAATACTCCTCTAACGACTCTTAAACCTTATGTTGTTGGTATCTGAGAGGCCCTTGCTGATATTGGCGTTGGCCAGGCTGACCAGTGGAGGTGTCTTCAAGCTGAAATCCATTAAGTCCCCAACGTTTTGGAAATTGACAATAGTCTTTACTGGTAGGAGGCGGACATAGGAGTTGGTTCTGTTTGGACCTACTATTTTGGGTTTGTCAGTGAGGTTGGTCAGCAACATGGATTTAGATCCTGCATTATCTGGATCTAGGATCCCTGGGCAGGTTAGCACCTCTTTTGTGGACAGGTTGTTTAGGCCTCATATTTCCAATAGGTATTATGAGGGGATGTTGACATGGACGCGGGTGTCAGCAATGGCTTAGACTTTGGAGGAATTGTAGTCGACCTAGGTAAGAAGATCAGCATGCCCTCTTGCCCATTAACAGAAGGAAGGGGCAATCAAACTTGGGAGCCCCTGATGTGATATTTGAGCTGATCAATTCAGCCTTCACTCTCCAGTAAACAGGCTTGAGCTTTGACCCCAGTTTTCGAATCATGAGAGGTCTTTAAGATTAGAGGGACCCGATGCCCTAGTAGAGATAATAAGCCGCCATCATAAAGGAGTACTTCTGAATAGTCTCAAAAAAACTGAGTCATGAGGAGAAGGTCATATCTCAGGTTATCTAGCATGACAGCAGGGGTGTTTACAGCAAGCTTTCCAAACTGTAATGGTAGAGAGGAATAAGCTCCTATAGATCGAGTACATTGGGGGCCAGCCATGCCATGCTCCATGTATGTGGCATATCCAGAGCGATCTTGATGCGCTTCATTAACTTGGAGGATATGACATTCATGGGGGAGCCACTGTCAACTATGGCAAGGACTGGTATTTTATGAACTTAAACTGTGACCTGGGTAACCAGACTTTTAGAACTGGGGCGGTAGCACGAGGAACATGGGAGAGTCATTGGAAGAAGAGTAAGTATTATCAATTTCTTTATTATCATTGGATACCAAAACTTTTTCTCCAGATATAATAGCTTCAGGTTCGTTCAAGGTTATGGAGAATTCTCAAGGCTGGGTAGGGATGTCAGAATGGAGAGCCTCATCCTTCATGCTGATGGCCCTTTTCCCACCTCATCAGGAAGTCATTTTCAGCAGGTCTTGGCTCTGTGTCTGAAACCGGTACAATAAGTGCATTGAGATCAAGGATTTTTATGGTATTTGGCCGCATGGACTCTAGGACGGTTAGAGGGGACAATAAATGTAGTCTTAAAGTGTAGAGTCGATGCAGGGATCTCCTTAAGTGCTTCCTTGGTCTGCCCAGATGCAGGTAAACCTATTCTTTCTGTCCAATCATATGCTTTTGAACCTCAGGGTAGGAACCCAATGCAGAAATGACAGCGGTAATAGCATCATCCAGGGTGATACAATTTGTAGTGACTTAGGGTTGGGCTTTGGCGTAAAAGCAGCTGGCAAACTCCATGAGGCTTTCTCCTTTATTCAGTCAAATACCCATGAACGCCTGTTTTCAGTTTTCCAGGGTTTGATTGCTGCCAAACTCTTGGATTAAGGCTGTGCAGACCTGTTCCCAGGTATTTCACTCCTTCAATGGGGGGTCATGATCTCCCAGGAAGTGCTATCTAGGCAGGAGTGGATGTGCTTTACCTTCTGCCAGTCAGTGGCCTCCTCCTTAGAGCTCTCATATGCATACAGGAAGGAGGCAATGCTTCCCCAGCCAGGGGCGAACCTTTTCTTAAAACTAGGTTTAAAATTAGTTACAAGATGAGTGGAGAAGGTGTTAACACCAGGGATAGGCACTGGTTCTGAGATCTCGGTCTCCGCATTGTCACTGTGGGTCTGCTGGTCTAGCCGTCGCCATAGGCCCTCAAGGTCCTCTTGGATATCATCCCAATTTTGGTTGAGGGAGGAAACGGAAGCCTTATCTGCGACTTGCTCCTTTAGGTATTAAATGTTGGCACCCTGAAGGTGAAGATGGCTCTCAAGGGTAGTCAAACAGGTTTCAAACCATCAACAGGTCTGTTTGAGCTGAGAGATGCAAGTATTGGTAAGTTTGGTGAAAGCACTAATGTTGTCCATTTCATCTGACAGTGCCTCAATGGAGACCCTAGGGTCAAAAGTGACTCCATCTATTCAGAGTTTTCATCCCTGAGCTACATTCTAAATTTGATCACGTAGGGCAGCCAAGGCTGTTATCACTATCTTATGCCATGGGACTTCAGGGACATCAGGGGTGGAAGCTGAGGATTCTGAGGGCCTGGGAGGTACATGGGGACTCTCTGGTCCTTCAGGTCCTTCACGTCCTTTAGGGCCTTCAGGCCCCTTGGCCCTTCAGGACCTTCTCTCCTGGATGAGTAGTCATGAGATGCCAGTTCCAAATAACGTTGTTGCAGGGCCCATACCAGATCCTTGACTTGGAGGAGGCGCTGATAGCAAGTTGCCTCAAGAAGTTGGACGGTCTGACGCAGCTGTTCCTCAATATATCTGGAGATCCTGCTATCTAACACCAAAATTTGGACTTGGAGCTCGTTGATCAACAATTGGTTATCAATATTGGCCTCAAGGTTGTTGTGAACAAAGTTGCGAATGTAGCATTTGGAACCCTGTGTAAGTTCTCCTACTGGTATCTGGGCTGAGTCATAGAGGTCCCCCATGGTAGAGGGAAAGGAAGAGGCACGGGAGTTGCTGGAGCAAGCACCTGAGGTTTAGATGACATTTATTTATTGTTGGATAACATCGTTAAGGTTCTCATACTGAAGTTGGTACTGACTTCCATTGATAGTGGGAATAAAGAACTGGAATGTAGCCCAGAATTAGAAACCTCTCAGGCTGTGAGGGTGGTATTTTGTATCATGAGGTACTAAATCATCAAGCAACGCTTCTCAACTGACCAGCAGATTGGTCTTCAGGGCTGCTAGTATCTCCATTGTTGGTGATAGACGTCTTCACTTAGGACATCTCAGAGCGCCCTGTAGTGAGCACCACATTTGCTGGCGTTACAGTTCTTTAAACTGTTGTTGAGGTCCAAAGGTGCTTAAAGCTGCAAATTTTTCAAAATGGTTCAAGAAGAAAACAAAAAGTGGATAGAATACCAAAATATTTAGTAGATTAAAAGGTGTCAGTATTTATAGGGTGCGTGGGGACACGGTGCCTCAAGGATCTTTGTGGCCCTATCCATTCCAGATCTTTCCTGGCCTTCCAGATTGACCGCCTGTTCGGAAACCTCATTGTTTTTCGCTACCCTCATGGTCAGATTGGTGGAAACTCCGCTTCACGTGACTCAGGAATTGCGGACGAGATTTCTGAAGTCATTTCTGTTTTAATAGGCTTGAGAGTCAATTCTCTATGGCTCAATTTAAAAGTGGGGAATTCAATTTTGTTTTCTATAATGAATCCTGACAAAGATGACACAGGTAAATGAGAATTTCAGCCCCAAAGTTACCCTTGTATTATTTATTTGCAAAAGTAAACCTGCGGACAAATTCAATCCTAATAGTATAATAGTGCCATGAACCACACAAAAAACCAGTGAATTTGGCGGATCAAAGCCTTAATAACTCAATATGTTTGTTATGGATACAAAAACTAGGTTCATCGTGGGATATCAGGTAGTACAAGGCAAGGGCGGCCCCAAGGCTACCAGAGAGACCCATGTGAGGGTGGGAAATAGAAGAAGAATTCTGAACTGAGTTCATAATCGTAAGGGCCTGACTTTTAAGGTTGCCCTTCTAGTGAACCCTCTCTCACTATTCTTTAGGTCCTTAAGAACATAAAGAAAAGCTTGGGTGGGCACAGCCCAGTGCCAATACCCGCATAAACTGCAAAAACCCAAAATAATGTTCGACTTGAGATTTGGATTACTAAATCTCAAGTTGAAACGTAACAATTGGTTCAACCTAACCATTACGCAGTGAGCCATACAGTTACAAAATCATGATCTTTTGATAGTTCATAGTCCAAGAACAGTTTTCAAAGGGCTGATGGCCTTACTTAAATGACATTTCTTACTGTTTTAACCACTAAAAAGATCCATGTATATGATCTCCTATGTCTATATGACTTGTGGGCACTAAAAATCGCAAAATCATTATGAAATCAGACAAAGAGAAACTAATACACAAATAACTGATGGTATGCTTTATAAACCTAGTGAAGAGTAAAATGGCTTCCTCACTTTCTGGCCCTCTGATTAGGCAAAGGTTGTTATGGATGGTCATAATATAACTGGTTGTGAAGCAATATAGAAGACTCACTCATGTTGAAGTTTCAATATTTGGGTTGGAATATTTAACTCAATTTAAAATACTTTGGATGCATGTAATACTTTTTACCAACACAACAAACCTAATCCAAGATTTCAGCATCATGTAGTTTCTCAGTCAGCCCCTTTCCGTATGTTAAGCGTCAACGTTATAAGTCTGTTGCCTACAGGAGTTCATGGAGAAAATTATATAATAATAGCCGTGGACCACCTCACTAAATGGGTCAAGGCTATATCCTTCCCTATGGCTACCGTCTGGAAACCGCTTTAACATGTATTGGCATATCAGCATGAAGCATGGTAAATCAAGTGGGCTCTTATCCAATAATGCCTATGTTATAATATTGGTGGAATCGTTGAGATATGCCATAAGGTTTTTGAACAGGGTCAATCACACTGAGCAATAGAACGGACTTTTGGGTTAATGTCAGCCCCTTAAACACACTCAAAGAGATAAATACAATATATAGAGCAATGGACCAAATACCACTTCTTTAATTTTAATATATAATATAATCAGCGGATACTTTCTGCTCCACTCTCTCTAAACTACTAACAATCCTCCTCTTACAATATACTCATATTTCTGATATCTCAGTGACTTTAGATGATACTGACCATTTTGCTTAGTAATACATTCCATTGCATCTCATCGGTTCTGGCAGAAGTTACTATGTATTAAATTCATAATCACCTTAATTTGAGGCGATCCACTCATTATCCAATGTTTTTCAACATTTCATTATTCATTGTTCATTGACATTCTCTTATTGCCTGATTTGGAGGCAGTCCAATATTACTTTAAACCAATATCACCTCATTCTAGGGCTCTCAAATAATTGTAGCTCATAATCAGAATTTTCTGATCCTACCCATTCCACCATAACAACCTAGGGCTCTATCATCCAGTCAATCAGAATTGCAACATTATTCAATCTTGACTGGATGATTTGTGTCATGGTTGAACAATTTGATTGTGGGAACCAACGCAAAGGATAAGGCTGGGCAACAGGAGGCCCAGAAGGTGAAACTTCAGGCTCTTCCTGACCTTAATCACACGTTAGACCAACGCTGGGTACAAGCCCGTTATGCTAGGCTTGTTCTAATGAGGTGCAAAACGCCCAGCCCCTGTGTTATCCCAAGCGTTAAAAAGATGATTTATGTAACAAACGAAGATGGTTCAATTTAGTTAATTAGCTTAAGAGATTCGAAACCCGTTCAAGTTATGAATTATGAGTTTGGGTAGAATACAGATGCAATCAATCACTTGAGTGAAGGCAGTTTTGGTGTATTTGGCCAAATTGTATGAGAGCGTTTGTTTATTGATGTGTCAAGGCTTGGGCACAATTCCACATAACCATAATTACCCTGACTCAGCTTAAATATGTTTATGCAACCAACACTCCTTGTTGATCAACTTTTCCCAAATAAACATTTACCCGTTTTACATTTTTGTTTATGACCTTGCAAACAATCCTGTGTGTGAACCTCTTTGAGGAGGTCTCATGCTCTGTTAACCTTGCCATCTTGGACACAATCAAGCTATCAAATAGTGCACCATTGGTTCACCCAGGTTCCTCCAACCTGGGTCGCTTACCCCCTTCCTCTTTGTGCACTGTATTGTTATTTGTGGGTTAATTATTATAAAAATCGCATTTCTTTGCTTAAATTTTTATTGCTCCAGCACCCTCTTCTGGGCTCTAATAACTTTTTATACTAACGTCTAGTTCCATGACGTTGGCCTTGTGCACCAAGCACTACCACTCTGGGAACAGGGGAGTTATAGACACTCTTCTTGCAATTTGACTCCTATTACTTATACGCTTAGAGGAACATCGCATGTACTCAGTTTATGATCCATATACTCGTGGGGTCCTTGATTGTATAAGCATCCACACCATTTTCTCAATCAATTTAAATGCCTAATCCAGATACTAGCAGACTTGTATTTCCACCCAAACCCATGCTGGTCATGAAACAAAACCATATACCCATCCTTGGACTGAGATAGACTGCTACGCCGCACCTGATTGGCAGCCTGATTCTTGATCCTCTTGGCTAAGTTACATGAGTACGCTTTGGTTTTCAGCTTAATCAGAGTGTCCGCTAGGTTAGTCAAATAGCAGTGGGGATCCATTCAGTCAGTATCTTCTATACAATCATAAAGCAGCGCTGGAAGAGCAGAGTGTCATTCATACAATAGTTGGAAGGGACTTTTCCCCATGGAGGAATGGTAGCTAATGTTGTATGCAAAAACAGCGGTGGAAATTAGGAAATCCAATCAGAAAGTTCAATCTTTTACCAATCTTCTGAAGTATGTTTACCAAGGTCTCATTAGCGCGTTTGACCATCCCATTGGACTTGGGGTGGTATGGGGTCATCAAAACCCCGCAGATGTTATTGTTCATTGAGCTTAGGTAAATGTGGGTGGTGAAGTTGGTTCCATTATCAGTAAGGATGAACTGAGGGCAACCGTGTCACTGGATTATACACTCCATCACAAACTTTACCACCATGATAGCCCCAAATCGCATATTGCTCGTGCCTCAACCCACCTGGTTCACGTGGCCAGTTTCCACCAGAATATACTTGGACCAATTTCTCCAGTTGGCAAAGGGCCCATGACATTGATAGAAACTTTTTGCCTAGCAAAGTGGGGTTTAAATAACTAATATAAATCTTCTGGCGAAACGGCTTTTTTACTTGGCACTGGTGACAGCAGGAAATGGTTTTGAGCATGTCAAATTGCATGCTTTCCCAATAGTACTGAGGGCGCAACATTACAGGGTCCTATGTACTCCACCATGTCCAACTGCTGGTGCGCGCTTGAGATATTTTTGGGTCAGGTGGAAGGATTTGGGATTTTTACTTTAATGTACCCCATACGCTTGTATAACTCGCCATTTTACTGGAATGTAATGGACCTTATTCTGTCCAATACTATGATGACTTGTGGTGGTTCATAGTCATACTTTCTGCTGAACACCTTGTCAAACATTATGTCACTCAGATATGCTGTAACTGCAAATTTTGGTAATCCCAACAGGCAATCTGCATTCTGGTGTTTGGCTCCAGGTCGGTGAAGAATCTCAAAATTGTAATCCTTTAGTTTAAGGGCCCAATGGGCAAGACGCCCCTTAGGCTCACCGAGGTTCTTCAACCAGCGTAACAATGCATGATCTGTTATAGCTTTAAACTTTACGCCATGCAAATATATTTTGAATTGCTTATAAGCGTAGATCACCGCTTATGACTCCCACCAAATCACAGTATAATTACGTTCATAGCTATTCAGGCTTTGACTACAGTATGACACTGGGTGATCATCCCCTTTGTCATCCTTTTGGGACAAAACTTCCCCACCAGCGGAAAGGGATGCATCCACCTGTACAATAAATTCCTTTTTGTGTTCATATAGCGTTACACTGGAGCATTGATCAACGCCATCCAAAGTGTATCAAAGGATTGTTGATGGCGTTCTTTTTATTTGAACAAGACATCCTTATCAAGTAGCTCAAACAGCGGACCTCCAATACAACTAAAGTTAAGGATAAAGCGGCGGTTGTATCCAACCATTCCTAAAAACACTCTTTTCACGCATACCAGTTGGCGTAGTAATCTTTCTGGATAGCCTCCACTTTGGCCGGTTGAGCTTCAGTCCAGTCGCATTTACCACAAACCCAAAGTACTCCAGTTGATACTTAGATAAATGACATTTATGGGGCTTAATTTTAATGTTGTCCTCTGCCAGCCGGTGGAAGACCTCCTCCAGGCGGGTAAGGTTCTTTGAGAACGTACACAAAAATATTGATATTGCTAAGGTATATTAGGACGCATGACAGCTTCAGGTCTCTGAGAATGGTATCCATGGCCGGTTGAAACGTGGCTGGGGCATTACACAGCCCTTATGGCATATGGCTAGTTGAAAAATCCCTTGGACGTGATAATGCTGCAATTCTCCTGTTTTACCGTGAGCAACTCAATTTGCTGATAACTAAATATCAAGTCCATTGCTGAGAAGTAATGAGCTCTCTAACCAATCCAAGGCATTATTAATCCACGGCAAAGGGTATGTTTCCTTCTTGGTGATACTATTAAGCTTCTAGTTTATATTACTATAGAGTTAGTGCCATCTTTCTTTTTTAATTTTAAATCTAAGTGAAGCCCACAGACTATTTGATGGTTCAAGCATCCCTTGCTCAAACAGCTTGTCAATCTCCTTGGTAACTACTTCTTTGGCTGCCCTTGATTGGCGGATTGGCTGGGACCTGATAGAGGGATGATCCCCAGTGTACAATTTGATCTACTACCCCTAGCACACTCTAAATCATGGTCATTGACAGTAAAAATCTCCTTATATATTTCAAATAAAGATAGTGCCCAAGCCTTCTGTCCTTACGTTAATCTGACTTAGTTTTCATGCGGAACCACTGTCATTACGCTGGGCTTTGAAGCAACTGTTAAACTGAGTTTATCTAGCAACCTGAAATTGTACCTTAAGGACCTACTTAACTGGTGTCAAGTGTGATTACGCCACTATTTGATGCTGGCAGATCTGTATTGGTTCATTCTGTAAGTTTGCTAACAAAACCTGGATCTCCACATGACCTGGAAGTATTATGCCTGGAGCCATGTGAGGCAAAGCCACGATCACTGATAAGGACCATAAACTTCCTTATAAAGTCCATCTGGCACTTCAACTACCGATTCAGTGTCCACTATTACTTGGTGACCGGAGGGGATGGACATCGCCCCAGATGTTCTGAGAGGCAGCCCTTAGTATTTGTATATCTGGTGGGGAAGGGCCCAGGTAAACCCTTTACTTGATGGTAGTGAACCAGAATCACCTCGCAACTGTAGGCCAGGTTGATATGTCCCATATACACCAGATTCTTAGGCATTCCGCTGGAGGTAAAGTAGAATGGGATCCACTGTCTCAGAATTTCAAAGGTCTCCGCTGTCATATCAACAAAACAGCCCCAAAATGTTGCAGAAAAGTGGTTCTTGATTTACAAGTCATAGTTACTTACTGTAGTACTATCACTGGGGCTACAATAACAATTGACTTGAACCACAAGGGTAACACGCTGTACACTCCTTGGGAGACCATGCTTTCCAAGCCTGCAGTCCCATACACCATACAATGTTCCACATCAGGATTTAATGTAATTTCGCCAAACTTTGTGGACACTATATTAACTGGAGCGCCTGTATTGATTATAGCTAAGACATTGGTTTTTGCAATGACAATGTCATAGTATGTACACACAGAGTAGGATAAATTCTGATGGTTTACACCGTGGACATTTAACGGATCTCTTTTCCCCAAAAAGCTCATAATAACCTCACTGACTTTAGGGTACTCTTTAACAATAGTGTCCACCAGGAAGGCAGCTTTTAATCCTTTTAAGAGATACGCATCAGAGGATGGATTCGGCTCATCTGTGTATTTTTTGGTCAAAAATTTGACAGTCATAGGGCTCTTTGGTTGCTCTTTGGGTCCTTCTTCTGGGTCCTTGATGTGCGTTCATGTCAATAAATTCACCCCTCTAACTGGCTGATGATATAGGAATTCATCACCGTACAGAGTGATTTCTGCTAAGTGTATGGAGATAAGTTCAGGTGGTACATGTTGGGTCATAATAGCGGAGGTAGAGAGTCCCGTTTCTAATCCACTATGGCTTTTCACTAATTTTACTGATCCTGCAGTTGGTAATGGACCTGATGAATGGGCAACCTCTTTCCAGGTGCCCAGAGTGACCGCACTCAAAACAATTGATCCCATAGAGCCTGCGTCTTTGGTTGTTGTAAGATAGGCCACACCAAAAGTTGAAATGGGGTCATTTGGTGTAATCAGGTTCCACCTGATAGTGAAACTGCTGATGTCAACTCGGTTGGAAATGAGGCGCTTAGTGATAATAAGCCCAGGGGTTACCAGACGGATGCTGAACAGAGCAGGATAATTCCCCCAAATAGAAAATACTGTCAGTGGATGCTATAGGGTTCCGCTCTGTATTGGGAAGAGGAAAGGTAATGGATAAGCGGCGCAAAATTTGAATGAGTTAAAGCAAGGGTACGTCATCCTCTAAAAATAGAGACATAGCATTGAAAAGCTCTTGGCATAGCTTCAATGCATAAGTCATTTCAATACACACGTCGGCTTCAGCTAGAACCCCTGCCTCAATTAACACGTGGGTATCAACATAAATTGATAAGCAAAGGCTGTGAAGCTCTTATACGCTGAAACCCAATGATCAAGAACTTTGCTTTCCACTACACCATCTTCAAGGTTCCTCCAAACAAGCACAGCACAGTTTCCTTCACTACTTGATAGATAAAAGAACTGTTTGGGAGATAGAAAGTAACTTGGTCAGCGCTTCCAACATCCAAGGTGGCTATTAAAAATTTTGCTTTACACTGATCTAAAGCTCCTTCTACTGCAAACTAAAATCGCTATAATAATTTATGGATAATCCCATCACAATCACATAAAGGCAGCTTATTAATACAAACCTCATGCAGAAGCTCCTCCATCCATTTGAGCATAGCATCCAAGGCAAGTTTGAGCTCTGCATATTTTACTGGGGTGGTGTGTCATGCAGATCCCCTGTCAAAGCAAGCCAGATGTGACATGGCCAGCGACTAACAAATTGTAATTATTGTGACTGATCAATAGGACCCCTGTAGTGAGCACCACTGTTATAATTTTTGGCAATCGTTGAGATACACCATAAGGTTTTCACACAAGGTCAATTTCACTGAGCAATAGAAAGGACAATATGGTTATCATTGGTACTTGGACCAAACTCAAAGAATTAAAGATAAAATTTATGGAGCAATGGCCCCAATAACACTTCTTTATTTTAATATATAATATATTCAGCGGATTTTTGCTGATCTTCACTCTCTAAACTAATAACAATCCTCATTCTGCCAATCTACTCATTTTGCTGATATCTCAGTGACTTTGGTTGATAATGACCATTTTTTAGTAAATCATTCCGCCACATCTCATCGGTGCTGGCAGAGGTTACTATGTATTAAATTCACAATCTTTTAAATTGAGGCGATCCACTCACTATCCAAAGTTTTCAACACCTTATTATTCATTGTTCATTGACATTATCTTATTGCATGATTCAGAGGCAATCCAATATCACTTTTAACCCATTATCACCTCATCCCAGGACGCTCAAATAATTGTAACCCATAATCAAAATTGGCGGATTTTAACCATTCTGCTGTAACAAATTAAGCTTAACATCCATTATATCAGAATCACAACATCCTAAATTTCACTTCAGAGGTAAATTAAAAATTACTTACTCTATTCAACACTAATTATGTTATTGTCATCCTACAACCCTTCAATGAATGGAGAAGTAAAGAAAATTGATATAAATTTCAATTTCATTTTAAAAAGATAGCTTATACTTACTCATTGTGATTAACATTCTTACCAAGTACATAAATTGCCTATTGGGTCAGCTACATCCAGAAGATAAAGGTCTTCTCTTTATTGCACATTTTGGTAGATAAACCTCCTTCATAAACAAGCCTACAAGCCATACATATTTGGCAACACCCTGAGACCTCTGAGATCACCCTAAGAGTACTAACAGATGAGATTATCTGATTGAAATCTCAAGCCATGGATGCCTTAATATACCAAAATCCAAGGGAACTAGCCAAAGCAACCTATGATGACCCTCCATGCAGTGTATTAATCTGGATATTTAGTGGTGTTTTATTGACATTGCTATGGGGATAACTAACGATCTCTTACATACGTTGTACTGGTCTTACAAAGTCCCATGAAAATGAAAGTCTGAATACTCCATTGTTATTGTTGAGTAGTGCATGGCTTCAACTAGTTACATGGGCAAATACTCAGAGCTTTTATACCCTTCTGACAGAATCTAAAGGTGGACTTGTCAGGACTCAAACATCACATAAGACAGATTAATTAATCCAAAGTCAATTCCCGCTTATATACTGATACTTCAATCGCTGATAGTAGTTTCTGGATGCAACATCCATTTGAATTAAGGACAAAGTAGGGGGAGATCCAGAATCACCTAAATCTAAGGCATCAAAGTATTTACCATTATGGTTGTAAAAGACTACAATGGCACGAAGTAAAAATTTTTTTCTTCTATAATTCCCAAAGTTTGTGGAGATCCTAGTCTTTAGTCCAAAATAAAAAATTTTAAAAGTTAAACCCTTTAGTTTGTATAGATATCAGAATAAAAGATGAGACCATATATCTCCTTTGATTTCTGATTTAATTAAGGTTCCCAATTTCAAGACTTCAACTGAGGTTATTCAGCAAGCTTTGGCCATCTCTATAATTCTGGCCCCTTGCTGTACTTTTTAATATTAAAATGCCCAATTCTGAGCAGCTTCAAAGACATTTCCCTCACTCAGCTCTGTCAACCAACTGTTCCAGCAACGTCACACCCTTTAGACTAGATTAAACCCATTATAATCAACTGAGAGTGAGGTCTATGGGCCTTTGACTTGTTGAAGTGTAGAAAGAAAATAATTCCGTCATGTCCTATCAAATTTGCTATGGTCACAAGTCTTGTAGCTTTCATCCAATAATGAACATGCTCTTGAGTCCATTCCAGTCATATCCACGTTTAAGCCTGTTAGATGACTCTTTTACACCAGGGTTTCTCAGATTGGTAGAATCATGATGTTGCCTTATGACACAGAAACTCAGAGAAGAGAGAATCCTACTTGATCACAGAATTAAGTTTCTACCATCTGATTTACCGTCAAAAAGGGGTTTACAAGCATTTAGCTTAATTTTGTATACTGAGCCATTCAGGGTCTAAAACTGGTATACAAAACTGTATCAAGGAGGGAACTTACATCAACTAATAATTGTGGGGCTGCTTTAATTTGAACAAACAGCACTAACAGATGCATATGATGTGGGTTGATAATAGGTATTATTATCATCAGGTTGGATTTAGGATGCGATTCAGAGAAAGTAATAATGGTAATAATTGAAGGTAAAGTTTCATTATCTTTTCAGCGTGGCCATTGTGACTAGATCAAAGTCATCAGAAAGGTTAGGACCCAAAGGCGGATTTGGGCTAAGGATATCTAGCAAAAAATGTGTTAAACTTTTTAAATTTCATCTTTTTGTTAAAGTTTAGTAATCATGGTAAACTCTGGGTGTAAGAATTTAACGTTCCCACATTAACCAGCAAAATGATCAAGATTCATTTGCTTGTCCACTATGAGATTCATCCTTAGTTAATATTGGAACTATTAATTATATGCGATAATTATTGTTTGGGAAATTATCCTGAACAATTATTAAGGTATTTTCAGGGGTTGATCCATAAAATCAACAGCCATATTGTTTAACCCTTTTTGGGGGTGATCCACAACAATACACAAGTTATGTTGTCAATTTTATTATTGATAACCTAATAACTTGTAGGCGTCGTCAGGTTTAAGTTGTCAATTGACTAAGAAAATTATGAGTTTCAGGCGAGCTATGCCACCTGGAATAGAACAACTTTTGAGTTAAATTTTCAGGATTGCAGCCTGATGTTTATGGGTAGGAGTCCTCTTACCTAAGAAGGTATTTACTTTATTATGAATAATTTGATGAAAGTTGAGCGAAGAGGTGAGACATATCCTTCTGTTTCAACTCAGAAGAGTCGCATTAAGAGTTGGAAAGACAATCCAATTGAAACAAATTAGGAAGATTATCATTTTGAGCGACTCTGAAGGGTAAAACCATTGGCTATGGCTGCGATATTTAATAAGGGGCCAACCAAAAAGTTGAGCCAAATTCCCTATAAATGCCCTTGGTGTTTTCTTAATAAAGCAGATCAAATAAATAGAATTTTACATTAAAGGTTTATTATAGTACTTTTTGCTCTTATTATTAAAGTTGGAAGGACAAGAAGATCCTTTGACTATCATTACTGTGATCTCCGCGGACTCTGCATGATGAGAAAAAATGAGAAGAACCTTTAAAATGAGCGAGGTTAAGTTCTACAAATAGGGAAGAAGTTGGTACAGATACTTCAGAATACCATCTATGATTAAGACAAGCACAGGTTGGCGTTGAACCTAATACCCATCATGGCAAAAAAGGCTCAACTAGGATAGTAGCCTTCATACTATTACTGCCCATATTTTTATTATCAACAAGGTGAACAACGCACATACAAGGAGTTTGTGCATTTATACAAGTTGCTGAAGCAAGCACTATCTAAAAAGAATAAATGGATCCTGAATACTTAACAATTGGTGCTCAATTGAGTCACTAAAACTTCCCAGTTTTAACACAGGTCTGCCTGTGTGCAAATTTTTGTGACTCAAATAGTAGTTAAGCGTCTTGTGATTAGTGCGCAAAGCTACTTATACTAGACAACTGTAAAAATATAGTTGATAATTAAGGAATTAGTTGACGGCAGCCAACTCCTTATCATAAATGGCCTAGAAGCGCTCATTTACGCGATTTAATCTGGAAAGTAAGCCACTGGATGTTCCCACTTATCATGCTCTTGTTATAAACAGCAAAAACAGCCTTGCCTGAGGCATCATATGCCACATTAAAGGGCTTAACTCTTCAGCTTGTACTTGTACAGGAGCGGTGGCAAAAAACTCTTTTATTGATTCAAAATCCTGTTGACATTAAGGAATTTAAATGAATGGCGCATTCTTTCCAGTTAGCAAATTTATTGAATGCAAACTCAGAAAAAGTTGATTATATCTTTTTAAGAAAAGTCTAATTAAAAATGCTGCAAAGCTGTTTATGCGCCACAGGAATGAGCTAATAACAAAAGACATGCATCTATAAAGTAATAGCGTACCCACCCTTCAGTACCATATTCCTTATAACTAACCTTTGAACTTGAAAAATTTCACACATAAATGGTTTATGAATAAACCAGCTTTGTGAATTACCGCCGCACAGACATAAAAACTCTTAGTATCTTTCATGCATTGAGCTACTGAATCAATTTTCAGCAATGTAACTAATGGCGCAGGAAATCCTGAGATTACCAAGATCTTTAGTCTTCTGAAAATGGTCAGAGTGGTTTTTAATTCAATAGGAAGGTCTTTGAACTAACAAACCTTCACATAGAGCCTTGATGCTATTGACAATTTCGGTCCAGCCTTAAATCATATTTGATGAAAAACTCTTATAAAGTTAATTTTTTGAATAACCTTAGTTTTAAAAGTTAATTGGGCAATAGAAGCCTCAAGAAAGTATGTAGGGATTTGTGACTGTAACAGTATTAATGTTTTTATAAATTATGAAAGGCGCAATGTGCCTCTTAGCTTACATTATAAATGTAAGCCAAGGTTCATAGGGCACAAAAAAACCTTCATGAGTATTTTTTCTATATAAAAAACGAATAAGTGAAGCTGGAGATGAGAGTATATGTTAAGATACTTTGTTAAAATAGAATTATTTAATACTAAGAGGGTGAGTTTAGACTCTGTTATGAAAAGATTGTCTGAGAAAATAGAAATAAGATTTTTCTGATTAATCAAGATCAAATTACAAACGTGGTTTTCTTTGTTTTCCTGCATCTAGACATTGTGACCTCATTTACTATGCGCCCAGTTAAAGTAGCTGTAAATTAATAATATGTATCAGAGGTTGCTTTTTTATGTTCTTTATAAAGATGCCGCTTCATGGCTATATTTTTCTCTTTGCTTTATCTACTAATTTTAGAATCAGAAAAATTTCCCAATGGTTGAATTCTAGTAGTTTATTTCATAGCAGGGTATTTTTCTCATTTGTTAATTTGATTTAAACAGTGCCATCAGGTTATTTAGCAAAACCCACTTGGGTTGAGACGTTTAAAGTTTATTAATGATTTGACCATTCTCCATAATGTCAACTATTCATGATCTTAATGCTAGATCCTCCTTTTCCATGATTGGATACAACAGGTGATTGATTTTATGGGTCTCTTTTTCAACTGGAAGTTCAGGTCAAACTCTTAGTGGTTGGTTAGATGTTTGGCACACTCCATCTAGAGCAGTCTTAAATGCCTCTAGAATATGCAGCAACTTATAAAGAGAAGGAACTACATCTGGAGATGAATAATCTACTGTTACCATCACCTCATTCCTGTTACCATTTTTGGTGAGGGAAACTACCTCAGAAATGTGTTCTTGAAAAAAGGCTAACATGTTTTTTCTAATTCAATGTTTACTTAATGGCAACGCCACCAAATGACCCCATGTGTCATTGAATAAAATAGCTCATTTATATCCAAAAGCTAGCAACAAACTCATATTCATGGGCTACAGAACAAAGTGGCTTACTTATGGGGTTTAATCATGGGAACATGTGAAACAACTAAAACAGGTAAATCTGTTGTTACTTTAAGTTCAAGAACCTGCATAACCTATAAGTTAACATTATTTCCTGTGGTTCTTGTGTCCACCAGGGCATTTATTGAAACCCTAAGTTTATTAATTATAATATGCACATAAACAAGCACTAAAAATGGTCAAGCTTATTCAAGTCATGTATCAAGAAAATACTTGTCACTGATTCCAAGACTTATAAAGGGTTTAGCTTAATTCTTATTCTTTATACAAATTGTAATGGCATTGCTGCTGCTTGCGCATTTTACAAAGGGTACTGACTGTGAATCTAAAAAAATCAGACAAGGGGCGTACTTCAGACATATTTTTCAAATGGTTCAAATGGCGTATTGCTTCAAATTGTTTTACTAATTAAATCTTTTGGGTAATTTCTGCAAAGCTTTCAAAAGTGATCTCAATTGCAATTTCACTGTATAATAAAGAGACATAACATTATTGGGGTCACTTAGGTGGGTATTATCATGTTATTGGACCTCAATCAAAGCTTCTATTAATGAATATGGATATAATTGATCTGCATTTCCAACAGGATGAGTAATAAAAAGGAGTCCAACTAAGCCACGCTTATTGGATTTGACCTCAATTAATAATCACCAACAGAGATGCAACTTGGGGAGAAAAGATTGCTAAGGGTTTGTAACGAAGGCTTACATGACTTACGCCAGGTAAGTTTGAAATGAGCCTACAAAGGTATTTTGGCTACTTGTTTGTCCTCAAACCCCTAGAGCATGGAAAACACAACATGACTTTAAATTTTGTGGGGTGAGCTAATATACTAGAATGGAGCATTAAGAGAAAAATGAGTTGTAATGAAGGTTTTTGAACACCTTTATAAGAGTTATAGACTACAAGGCAGTAACTTAGCTCTAGGAGTTGAAGCATATGAAATGGAGATGTTTTGGTTTTAATGAAATGATGAGAGTGAGGGTAGGCATCCCTAGTATTGGTAAACTACTACTTATAGTGTGTTAGATGATGTTTTAGCCATAAATTCTTTTTCAATTGGAGCTAACAGGTTGGCATTTTCTAGGACCTTTATCTATAAAAGCACAGTATTAGTTATTGTTTAAAATAAAATACTAAAAAATTTTGGTTAAAGTCACAAAAATGGAAATAAAAAAAAGGAAATAACCAGAGACCCTACCATTATCATATTGAGTATAGGGTAAAAAGATGTGTTAATGGGATCAAAAACAAAATTGTCATAATTTTGGAACAATTGCTATTCTCAAAGGATTACATGGGATTTTAGATGGCACGGTTATTATCACATTTAAACAATAAATTAGATTTATTTTTTTTTAAAAGGGTCTAATCATTTTTTAGAAACTAATAAATTTTGGCACCATTCAGACACATTTATTGATCAAATCCCGTGGTTTACGTTTTTCATATTGAATTACTACATATGTGGGATGCTTTATAGAGATTTTCTATTTAAATTTACTTATGAAAATAATTTCTTACATCTGAGGGTTCTACTAGTTAATACCTCTATCAGGAAGAGGAGTTTGAGCCTGTTGTGCTAAGTTTAAATATGTATTTAAATTTAACACAGAACTGGCAAAAATTTGTGCAAACTAATGTTCACCTGTTTTAGAAATAAAAGATGGTTTGGATTTGGGAGTTGGGTGTAAGGTATGGTGAGGTTAGATGAAGAGGAGAAGCATCTACCCGACGTTCGTGCATAGTGTGTCTCAGGCCCCCTAATTAAGTCAATAGCAGCTCCTTAAGGTTTGTGCCCCTTTTGGTTTAGAAGAAACGCAAGATTCTCTATATCTTTATAGATGAAGCTTCAAATTTTGTTGGCAGGCTCTATTAAGAGGTAACAGCTAGCACAGTGTGGCTTAGAATGGCGGGTGTGGTGGGCATAGTTGCGCCATGCAAACATGAGGCACAACTAAGATAAGCTACGGGGTTTTGATGGGAAAGATTTTGGGTTCTATATCATGGCTAGAGGCATTATTGGAGGAAAGGTTGAGGACAAGCACCTTGTAGGAATGCTGGTCTTTGGATGTATATATTTGCAGGGATAAAAAAACTTGATCTTGTTATTATGTAATGAGTGAATTGTATACTACACCCTTAAAGAACTCAGAGGGCTCAACCTTTCTGAGGGTATAAAAAGATGGAGTTTTATACCAAAATACTATTTAATTTTATAAAAAATGGTGCAAAATACGAGTCAAAAAACTATACCTAATTCCAATTTATGGGTTCTTTTGTAAGTATGGAATCTTTAGATACCAAACATAAAAATTATTTAAACTAAGTGTAGCGCACTTCATAAGGTCAACTGAATATCTGTATTCAGCAATCAGATTAAAGACTAATTATCTAGTAAGGTATCAATGCGCAATTGGGACCATCTAGTACTAAAAAAAGGTACCAATGCGCAAGTAAGCAGTCTGACATTGCACTTCAAATTGATTTTTGAGTTCCAAAGGCTAAATGCTATTTTGATTAACGTTTAAAATCTTAAATGCCAAAATTTACATTGGTCTGATCATAGTAATATCTGTAACTTTATATTAAAAAAGATTATAATGTCATAGCCTAAATGAAATTTTATTTATGATTAATCTTTACACTAAACCTATGTAGACAAAAAGCTTATGCATAAAAAGTGTCTAATTCTCAAAATAACAAGTAGGAGCTAACATATACCTTAAAATAGAATAAGAGTTTTTTGGCTTTTTCACAGGGAGGAAGTCATATTTTAAAGTTTTTGGTGCCAAGAGCAGTAATTAATGGAAGTCATGTAGCTCTTTGGGATGGCACTGAAGATCAGAATGGCTGTAGAGAAGCAATTATGAGGCATTTTCGCTTCTTAAGGGTCAATTGTTGGCAACCAACCTGGGTTAATATAAATAAAATAGTAACTATTATAAGAAACGTAAATAAGTATAACACTAATAGGGAAATACAATAATTTCTTTATTTAAAGTTCTTGATATTTTAAGATACCTTGGTGCCCTGTAGTTGATAGGGCCCCTGGGTCCTCCTCGTTCAGGATATTCATTCCTCATCCAATAAGGAGGTCAAGCCATTGTCATCTACTTAGAGGGTCTTCTGGATTATCATCTTACTAATGTTCTAGGGCTTCCATGTTGCAATCCTAGATATCAGGACATAGTTGCATCAGGTGACAATTATTAAAACCTCTTTATTTATCCTCGCCAATCTAAGAGCAGGGCCTACTAGGCGACAATCTATCAGATTCCTGAAGGCTCAATTGTAAGGGTGGACGGTCAACCAGTTTTTAGTCCAATTTGTAAAATTTTTTACTTTTCTTCAATATGAACGCTAACATTGCCCCCCCTCAAGATCCTGTAAAAGGGGACATAAGGGCGCAAGAACTTAGAGTTTCTGCATTTGAGTACAGTGCTTTGGATGATATTGGTGATGTAATATTTAGAACCAGTCTTATCTAGTTTGGAATAGGGCCCAACTAGGAGGTGTACAATTTGTTAGGTCATCCACCAAGACAATGATTGTAGAACAGATAAAAGATCTCAGATATCAAACATGGAAAGAGCTGTTTATCTATAATTAGATCGCATAGTCTCCTTTATGGTTGTAAAGACAAGCCCTTTAGGCGAGTGTTTTTAGTCCAATTATTTCACTAGCTTACACCCTATTTAACTCAGCATACTTAGGAGAAAAAGAGTCCACTTAGTGCTGAGCACTACAGGGCAGTTGAGACTCTCTTCTTTATGAATCCTGTATTAGTGAAATTTTAGTTATTTGGTGATAGCTTACTTTATACGCCATTAGAAGCAGATGGCAAGTAAAAGATTCATCACATGGGTTCAAGACTACCATATTGTAGAGAATAGAAACTTATGTACAGTTTGCATCTTCTACTGCTCCATCATTAGAAAGATAATAGGGGGCATTAAAGTTCTGAATGATATTAACTAAGGAGATTAGCGCTTGAACAACTTGAAATATAAATTTTTAACCTATTGTCATAGAGAAAAAACTTTGGACATCTGTATGTGTGAAAATGGAGTATAAAGAAACAAGGCTGTGGCCTTAACAGTTGCAACAGGAATGGAAATGGCCTTGACATACATGATGATATGGTCAATGTGATTAGTATATAGTGATGAATATGGAAGCCCTAGGTAGGGCACTGTTGGGATTCTTAAACCAGAGTATATTCATATAATTAATTACAGAGAGTTTAGTTTTAACAAGGTCAGGACCCTTGCCTATTAATTACTTAACTTCGATATTCCTCAACTTTGAATAAGTTCAGTTCCAAATTAACTCCTCTGTCAGCTGAGTTTAGCTATTATAAATTTAGCTTCTTTAAAGTATTGGGCCAAGTTGCCAATATATTTTTTCTGATTTACTGGCAATTTATGTCAAGGATAAAGTATATTATATTAAATTTACAGGACTTACTGGCAATTGATGCCGGGGATAGTTAATTCATGGTTTCAAGTAATCAATACCAAGAAATTTTTAGTGATGGTAAATTGTGTTCACGGGTATGTGTTGCTAACAATAATTAATAGGTGGGCATGGGATTTGCCATTCAACCTATTTATAAATTTCTGAATTCCCTTTTGAAAATTTTTCTTTCTCAAAACTACTATTATTTTAAGTTGAGTTATGAGCTTAAATTTGAAGGAGAGATAAAAGGTTCCTAAGGATAGATGTCTGATGGGTGCATTTAAGGAGTTGTGGCGCCACCACTCCCATACCTGGAGCTACTTGAAAACTATTCATGAACTTTTTAACTGGCTTATTTGACAACAATAAACTAAAAGTGAGTAAACCCCTACAGACTTGGAGTATTATTGGGTTGTGGATGGGCTGCCTTGTTAAAGGTGTAGGGCACAACCTACCAACATCATTACTTTTCTGATAGTGAAGTTGTTGGTATGTTGGTTGAGGAGTTGCTGCCAAAAAAAGTAGTGAAAAGTAACTAATGAATGCAGAAGAGCAAGGGTCAGCAGTCATCTTAGTGTTGAACTGCCAAATCTGCAATCACCTAACAATGCAGATAGCAAAATGTGCAGTATTTAAATTTAAAATTATTGTGGGGAAGGCTGACTATGGGATGGACATTTCCGAATATGACTCAGAAGAGACAAAACTTAGTACCAGGGGAGGCACCCCAGAGAAGCGATGCTATCTCTTGTTGCCAGTGGGAACGCCACTTATGGGGAGGGGGAGGAAACGTGTGAAGGGGCCATAGCCACAATTGAGCACGTGTGGAGGAAGGGGTCTGATTTGATGAACCAGACTGGGAACCAGGAGGAGACCAGCTGTTGGCGACGCGGTGGGAGGTATCCAAACATCCACGCTTGAAAGTGGTCCACCAAATGGGACCAGAATATGTGTACCGCTTCTGGGAGGGTGGGGGCGGAGCCTGCGATGGCATCTAAGACAATCATGTGGATGGTCCACATGGTGATTGCAACCACCAAAGCACGAAGGGAGGGCAGAGGGGGGGAGGCCATTGATAGAGCGAACATATCTCTTACCAGACTGAAGGGATGCGTTTGATCCTGGCCCAGAAGACGTTGAACTTCGCGCCATATCACTTTAGAGGTAGGGCACTTCTCCAGGCGGTGAAACAGCGTTCCATACTGGCCACACATGACACAGGATGAGTGTAAAGCATTAGAGCGCTCAGCTGTATGATACACCCGCCTCAGGCAGCACCACACATGGGAGCGGACTTGAGGTTGCAACAGAGGATGGTGTGCATATTTCCAGATAGTCTTTTGGGTCTCAGTGGAATAAGGGATGTCCATCATGTCCAGGCAGTCCACCCTGGATAGGACATGGGGTCGAATGGGGATCACGCCATCATGGATGGGTAGCCCCTGTACCTCTTATGTGAACTGAGGAGAGGGGCAGCCTCTTTGGGTTGTATGTCCGCTAATGCAAATTCTCCACTCAGCGCTCCGCATGGAGAGGAGGATTCGTTTGTAGTGGGTTTTAGTCCCGTGAGGACCTGTGGCCGATGTATGTGAAACGAGGTATTTCATCAGGGAGTGGGGGTTCAATGGATTGTTGAGGCCCAAGGCGCGGGAGAAGTTGGAGCGGGCTGCGCGGGACCAGTGTTGGGAGGGGATGTAGGGGTGGTGACAGCCGCAATCCAGGTACCCAGGATCTTGGTGGCATGGGCTTTGAAGTCAAGCAGGCCCATGCCACCATGATGTTGAGGGCCAAACATGACCTCTAACCGCACTAG
The DNA here is from genome assembly GCA_022478985.1 of Massospora cicadina. Classification (NCBI taxonomy): domain Eukaryota; kingdom Fungi; phylum Entomophthoromycota; class Entomophthoromycetes; order Entomophthorales; family Entomophthoraceae; genus Massospora; species Massospora cicadina. The sequence goes on from JAKSZP010011843.1 coordinate 54,734, forward strand.
TGGAAGGCGGCCTGACCAAAGCCATCCTTGCAGCAAAGCGTACAAGGATTTGTAGAAGCTTGGGGAGAAGGGGATGGCATGGGCTCCAAACCAGACTTTGGAGAGGAGCATGGAGTTGGCTAAAACAATCCCGCCAGTAAGGGAAGTAGGGTGGGCTCTGAGAGAGGCGATTCGCTTCGTCACATTATCTAGAATATGGCACTCCATTACTGCTGACACGTATCCGCCTGCCTCTATCCACACGCCCAGATGGCGTACTGGTCCTATGGTAGGACGTGGCACGAAGGGGAGCACCAGTGGGGCGGTGTGTTTTGAATTAGTAGGGCGAGGACGTGGGCAAGCAGATGGGCCAGGTTGGGAACTAATTGCTGGGGTCCAGCAGTTCTGAAACTGACCAAGGAGTATTATTTCAGTTTTGGAAGCGTTCAGTGCCGCGTTGCTTACCCGGGAATACTCCTGGATGAGAGCTTCAAGCGCGCGTGCATCTTGTTTATTAGACACCCACACCACACAATCATCTGCAAATGCCATTATCTTGACTGGGGCTTGGCCTGGCACGTGGACCCCAGTGAGTTGGGCATTCACATTTCGCAGTAGTGGGTCAAGGCTGAAGTTGTATGAGAGTGGGCTGAGGGGGTCCCCTTGTCGTAAGCCCCTTTGAGGGCGGACTGCTTCCATTAGAAAGCCAGGGCCACGCACTGCCATTGTTGCCGATTCTGTGAGCAGCATTACCCAGTTGATGAAGCGATGGGGTAGGCGGAATTGTTGGAGGCAGGCCCTGAGGTATTCCCAGTTTACTCTATCATAGGCCTTTTGTTGGTCCAAGAATACAAGTGCCCCAGAGGCTGTGGACTGACATACATTAGCCACAGAGTGCACGTTATCCCAAATTGACCTTCTGGGGATGAAACCGAATTGTTCTGGGGAGATGGTAGCAGATGCTACAGTCCCTAAACGGTTAGCCATGATTTTTGTTAAAATTTTGGTGTCTGTGTTTGTTAGAGAAATGGGGCGCCAGTTGGCTAAGTCTAGCTTATCTCCTTTCTTAAAGAGTGTGACAGTGAAGGCCTCATGTCCTCCTGGTAGGAGGCGCATTTCCATCAGGCTTTAATTAGTGGGGCGAGCAGCAATGGGGATATATATTTGATATATTTTTTTGTAGAATTCATATGGAATGCCATCTGGGCCTGGGCATTTTCAGTTTGGTGCACCGCGAATGGCTGTCCATAAATTCGTTCAGAGTAATCAAATTCATTATTTCTGGGTATCAGAAAATGGAGTAGATATGGGCTCAGTCAAGAAATTCTGCCACTTTGGCCGGCTGAATTGGGTCAGAGCGGTACAACTCAGAGTAATACTGTTGTGTTTTGATTGCCACTTTGGCCAGTGTATCCGCAATGGAATTATCCAATCTTCGCACCTGTGTGCAGGCCACACTCTGGCGTGGTGCGAATATTTTTTAAAAAAATGTGTGGTACACTTGTCACCTTTTGTGATGCGTGTGGCCCTGTACTGAACAAAAACCCAATGTTTGTGTTGTCTTTCAAGTGCGTTGAGGTGGGCAGCTGCCTCCGCCCACTTCCTTTCCCAAGCAGAGCTGTATCCTGTAACTGGGATGTTGGACTCTAAGTGTGCTAATTCTGCCAGAGCGCGCGATATAACCGCTGATGTGGCTCATGAGCATCTGGAGGAGAGATGGCAAGAGTGGCGGACGGGTTCATCTTTAAAAAGTTGCCCTTGTGGAAATGGGGTCCGCACAAAACGGTGTAACAAACTTTTTTGCCATAGTTGCCTCTTCTACCCACATGGAAAAACCTGGCGACCCAAGCTCGGGGGGCGGATTTTGTACCAATGTGGGGCCTTAGCAGCCGTGACAGGTAGGTGGCAGGTTAGCGAGACCAGTCAATGGTTGGAGAATTCCAATTTTGTTGTCTTGAAGTGGGAGATGTGGGGTTAAAATTTCGCCAGTGTTAGAATAATGTCAATGTGGGTCATGGACCTTAATTGGCCATTGTGGACATGGGGCTGTGTCATGTTTTGAGCAGTGGGGCATGCCGCGGCAGCGCATTCATTAACCCGAGGGTGGCCTTTAGAACGCGTAGTTCTACATGACCCTGGGGGGCGTGGGGTGAGGAAGGCCACCGGTCCATTGGTGTGTTTAGCCAAAAGTTCATGTCGCTGACTAGGAAAGAATCAGGGGGTACCAGGAGGGATTTGACCAATGAGAAAAATTCCTGACACTCACATGCACCGTTTGGGGCATAGATGTTGATGATTGCATGTGCTACATCAGCCCACGAGAAGGTGACAATAAGCACTCAGCCATTTAGGAATATTTCTGAGGATAATAATTTGAAAAAATTATTTTTCTGAATTAGCACCCCACAGTGCATCAACCAAAAAAGGATAGGGATGGGAGGAGCATTGTTTTCCAAGCTTCCTTGGAACCTCGTGGACAGTGGGACTCCTGGATGGCCAGGATATCCACGGGTAAATTGTGTTGTAAAAAACTCAGTTTCCTAGCCCAGGATGGGGAGGCCTTGAGTCCAGCAATATTAAACGTCTCTATGGTGAAGGTTTTCCCCATTGCACCTTAGGTGTGAGGGGATGGGCACCCAGGCCCACCAACCTCTTCTAGATCCCCGCGGGCCTTCACAGTAGCGTGGGTGTTAGCAGCAACACTATTGGAGTTTTTGTTGATTTTTGCGGAAAGAGTCACGTTGGCTTTAGCCTTCGCTTTTTGTTTTCCTGACGTCGGACGAATTTTTTGCGGTGTGAGTGAGTTTGGTGCACCGTTGAGTGGGTCAAAATTTTTTTTTCAGTTGGGATGGGTCCCAAGTCAGTTTTGATTGGAGCTTGGGTGCAACTATTGGGTGAGATCAAATCTCCCATCAGATCCTCAGATTGATTGGCCCGCTCAGCATGGGCTTCCCAATCTGATTGGTTGATGGATTCCCAAGTTGCTTCCGCCGCAAAGGTCTCCATGTCCTCCTGGCATTGTGAGTGTGGGATAATGGTGGTGGCTTTGGCCGCTTCTTTGGCTGTGGCCCTACAGGCCTGCTTGGCCTTCTTCTGCTCTTGTGGGGAGATAGACTTTACCTGTAGGTAGCAGCCTTGTGCTCCCCACAGGAAGGCCTCCTTGGTGCTTGCGGTTGGTTCATAGTGCGCCTCTCCGCTGGCCATGGCCGCTGAGGGGTGCTCTTGGAATGTGACGCCCTCCTTGATGGGGCATGCATGTGCCTTATGGCCAAACGCATCACAGTGGGTGCAAATGGGGGGCGCACTGTCCACGGTCACCCATAATGGGTGGGTGGTATGCCCTGCAATATTGATAAAAGTGGAGTGCGAGATCTGGGTTAGGTCCTTCATGATCTCCTCAGTTGGGGTCAGCACTGCAATGGCTTTGCCAGTGCACAGGTGTGGCATCAGCATGAAGTGTTGCATTTCAAAAGATTGTATTTCACCATATATGGTGAGACCATCTTTCAGGTGTTGTTCCAAATTGTCATGTTTTACCGTAGTAGGCAAGAAGTTGAACATGAGGAAAATTTGGTTCGATTTTGTCCATCTGGTGCATTTAGTTTTGATGACCCATTGCCCTTTGGGGAGGTCGACCACTACGTGCACCGCTGCAGCCTCATCTGCTGCCATTTTGCTTTCAAAACCTAGGTCCAGCCAACTGCGTGGCATGGAGTGAGGTGCAACGTACACCGCGGTCAGGAAAATTGTGTGTACATCTTCACAAAATTTTTCCTATAAGGCCGTTTTTTGGATGTCCAGAAACATGCAGACTCCAAATTCCACCGATGAAAGTGGCTGGGAGAGTGGCATGTTGATGTACAGGTTGCATCGTGATTGCCATGCGAGTATCTCCAGGGAAATAGTGACTGCCAGTTTTTTAGTATTTTTGTCAATTTCGCCAGATTCTCTGGGGCGTACTCAAACGTTGGAGGCCACGGGCCTTCCACCTGCTCCTCTTACCTTGCTTGCCCAACTGCTCCCAGACATGGGCGCAGACTAATCTCCTCTGTGAGATTATCAAACTAGATTCAGTCTTGAATTGAATAGGTTGCAATAGTGATTGCAACGAGAAAGAAAAGTTCAACAATCAAAATGTGCAGTATTGGCGCTCACCATAAGATGCTCTGTAGTGTTCTGTATAAATAGCTAGAGGAAAAGTTTTAGGTTGTTTAGGGTGGCGAAATGGCATTGTTCAAAGTTCTTTATGGAATGGATGATGACAGTTCCAATACACTCTCCCATCAGAAGCTCTGGTAATTAACGCAACTATCACTTTTGTATAAATGTCATCATATTTTGGTAACAATTATTGCCAATTCTTGTCTATTTGTGCCAACATCTTTTTGCGCATCATTTATTTCTACAGCAACTAGTTCAAACAATAGTTTTATTTCAACGCTGTTTGATAATGAGAGGTGGTATCAATGATCTCTCTGCCATATCATCAATAATTTAAGTCATGCACATCAACAAATTCTAGCTTCTGAGCAGACGCTATTTTGAAGAAGTATAATCTGGTTAGACCAGGGGAAATGTTAAGATTTATAACCAGATTATATTCATGCATACAAAACTAAAAGATAATTAGATTTTTAATAGGTTGTGCACCCTTGCATATTATTTACCTAGCTTTAATATGCCTTAACTTTTAGTCTTTTCAGTTCCAAAATAGATGTTCTTTTGGCTGAGTTTAGCTATTTCAATATGAGTTTTTTATAATACTGGGCTAAATTGCAAATAACTTTTTAATTTTCTGATTTAATGGCGATTGATGTCATTGATTTATTAATGGATTAAAAGCTTTTTGGGTTTAACGGCTACTGATGGTTAGGATAGTCCTTTCAAGGATGTTGAAAATCAATATGAAGGATTTTCGTTAAGTTTGGTATTTTGTGTTTTCCAGCATGTGTTGCCAATGATAATTAATAGGCGGCATAGGAATTTGCCATCCAGAGCCCAAGTATAAATACCTTCTTCTTTTTAATAGATTCTCTCTTTCTTCTCCTTTTTATTAATATAAGGTAAGTATCGAAACTTAGATGTTAAGAGGTCATATTAAAGGTCACAAAGTATAAATTCAGGTGCGTGCATAAGGTGGTTGGCGCCACAACTTCCACACCTGGAGCTACTTGTAATCCTCGCGTAAACTTACCAACTGGCTAACAGATAATGAGGAATTGTTATTGTGTAACCCAATGGACTGGGATTGGTGTGGGTTAGGATCAGCCGCCTTGAGTAAGGTTGTAGGGCACAACCTACCAATGTCATAACTTGCCCAATGTTGATGTTGCTATTATTATGATTGGTGAGTTGCTACTAAAAATTAGTAGATTGTAGCAAATTAAGGCAATAAAGATAGGGTCAGCAGGTGTCATAATGTTGGTCTGGCACACTTACAGAGCACCCAACAATGAGAATGGCAAATTTTTTCAACTGGCCCTATAACATCCACATTAACGACACTAAACAGCAAAGAAGGGGCTACAACTTCATGATGATAATAGAACTTTGTCTTTCCTGGGTCCTGCACGTTAGAAAGGCGTCCAATACTTCATGCAAATTCTCAAGCATTCAGTCCCAATAGCACCGATTTCTTACCACTCATAGGCTTTCTAAACCACTTCACGTCCCCATTTTAGTTCCATTTGGGGATGATTTTGATTCAAGATGAGAGTCGCACATATGATAGCCACTTTCCATTGATTAGTTTGTACAGCGTGATGTCCTATATCTGTGTTTGTTTTTTGACATTGATTGTAGTGTTTTCACAGTTTCTGGAGGTTTCCAATTACTAATGATCATTTTTCTGATTATACAGTACAAACAATCACTTTAAACAGTACTTCTAAAGTTGGCACCCTCAATAAATCATTCATTTTATGATTGTTATACCAACACAGTATATGATGTTAACGGCTAAATTTTGTAGCTTAAGAGCCCTTTGGACCAATTGACCAATGAGATCCTTCATTTGTTATAGCCACTTTAGAGATGCATAGTCAGTGATGATGTTAAAGAAGTTAATCAAATAAATAAGACTGAAGTGCTTAATTGCTTTAGTACAACTAACAACTTTTATTGGTAACATTAAAATTCTAACTAGTCTTTGATATAGTCTTTGCTAAAGTAAGCCACAGGTCAGTCCACTTGCTGCCCATCTAGTTCGCCATGATAGTCCCCATGGCTGTAAGTCTTGGGGACCAGCCCCTACAACTGGATAGGGAGCAGCATCCCTTTCGGACCAAAAGGGGGCCAAAGGCCCAAGTGGACCCCCTGTTGCAGTTGAGTGACCTGGCGCACGTGGTTGATGAGCGCTGGGTAATTGCCCTTCCACCTAGAGATATCCAAATCTCTCCCCTCCCCCTCCCCAAACCTGATAAAATTAATAGAGGGGACCTTCCAGGAGATCATGCAGGCCAGGGGCCTTAGATGGGCCCCTGGGACCCCCCACTTACCAGGGAAAATTTACCAAAATTTTGAAGAAACTGCCAGCGCAAGTATCAGAGCCTGGCCTGCAGATTCTGGGCTAACGGAGCCATTCTGGGCTAACGGAGCCATTCTGGACTGGTCAGGTCCAAGAATCAGATCAGAACTCAATTTGGGTTTTGAATAAGGCCACCAGTGACTCAGACCAGTTGCCCCCACCCTCAGAACGGATCCAAGAAGCTTGGATCGCATAGACAACCAAATTAGAGTTTGGACCAGGTTGCAGACAACTGAGCACCAAGGCCACAGCCTTCCGGGATGAATCCAGGAAATCTGAATCACTTGAGCTGCCTGACTCAAATGGTCAAGGCCCAGATTGGTACCATTGACCTGGTCTGGCCCCAAAATTTGGGAAAATCAGCAAAAGTTTTTTTTATTTTTGCCAAGATTTTGGAAACCATCCATCCATCCACTCCCCCACCTGCCAGCCAACCAAATCCCATCACCAATACCCAACCACCCAATATTTAAGGCAACTGCTCTGTCAATGGGCAGTTGTTGGTTCATTCTCTATTCTCCTCATGCTTTGTGCCAAAATAAAGTCGATTACCCTAAATGCCTTATCATGGACTCTGCCTGTTGTTTTTCCTATTCAAAATTCTGCTGATCAATCCGGAAAAGCATGCCGCTGCCTAAATAATTATCCTGATGATCACTGAATGGGTTGTCCAGTTTCTTAACCCCACCATGCGGTTGTGGATCATATCCACAGTGAACCACCTCGCTCTCAATGATGGATTCAACTCTCTGTCCATTTTTGCATATCCGTTAAACATGAACCCATCCATTTGCTTCACCAATGGGCTTTCCGAGAGCGCTCCCCTATCAGAGCAGCCTCAGGGCGCCCCTGCCCCGAGGCCCGCGAGCTTGGCCCCCACACCTGGCTTGTCCGCCATTGATCCCACCCACCTAAGGGCCCCATAGTACCCCAACCAAGGGGAACTCAGCCCCAACTCTCATCTTGGGCCCATTTTCCCCTCTGACAGCACCCCTGTTCACGCGGTGAGTTTAGTGCCGCCCCTCTCTGGCAAACAGACCCACCTACCCATAAGCGAAGGCCAGCAACTGCGCACCCTGGAGGTGTCATCATCCTCCCTGCCTCTCCTGCCCGTGGGGGTTGCCCATGCAAGACTTGCGGTTGCCCCCATTGCAACCATCTGGTTTGCCTTGGGGGCCTTTGGTACATTTATAAACATTTACTTTCCTCACGTCCCACTAACTCCCCCTTCTTCTAGTCGCATGGACTGCTGTGCCCTTGGCATTCTGAGCTCTCTACTGGGTACTCACACACCCTGACTGGGAGCCCAGTCTAATTCTTATCAGCCATTTCCATGACATAATGAACCGACCCATAACCTCAGACTTCTCCACCCTCCTCGCTGGCACTGGCGAAGCGTTGGCCTATGCCCTAACCTTAAACGTACTCTCTCTCTCTGTGACATGGCCTTCTCCTGCTGGTCGGCGGCCACATTCATTTGAGCATGTTGCCAGTTTGTGTTATCCTGGTCCCCACCCTGCAGACCCCTGGCATTAAGTGTCACCCCATCAGTCAACATGATAGGGTTGGGAGTCCCCCCTATCCCTTCTGATGAGGAGGCCGACCAAATCCTGGGTGTCCTGGTGGAACTTTGGGTGCACTTCACCACCAATGGGGGAAAACTCCCTCCCTTCTGATGCCCAGAAGAGCGTAGCTCTCCTTGATGCCCTAGATGGGGACGCCCACCGCTGGGTCAGGGGAGTGCTCCGCTCTGCTGCTAAGTCTGGGAACCCCACCACCCTACTGACGCTGGTTACTTTGGTGGTCCAGGCCTCTGATTCTAGACTGGCGCCGTTCCTTCATCTGTTCACACTAGGGAAAACAGCCACGGACCTGCCCTCCCCAATCGAAGCCTTCGAGGTCCTGGCCCCCATGGTGCCCATCCCCCCAAGATCGCCATCTCCACCTTCTGAGCTGCCTTGGACCCCACTGCAGCTGCCCATGAATCTTGGGACCCCTCCCCTGGGTCCTTAGAAATTGCATTCTTGGTGGCTCATGCAATTGGGGCCAGGCCCTTCCATACACCCGCGTACACTGTTGAGGCTCTTGAGGTCCCGCGTGCCACCCCCTCTCCCCCTACCAGTGGTCACAGCCAAGGGAAGCGCCCCCTCTGTACCCACCTTGGGTACCCTCCCCTTGGAAGAGCCCCTGCCTGCTGCACCCCCTTCTCTCACCCTGGATCAGGAAAATGGGCCCTTGATCCCCAAAGCTCAGAGCCTGCCCACCCTGGCGCCACCACCCCCCAGTTAACCTGGAGGCCCCCTCAAAGAGAGTGGAGCGGGCATACACATTAACCCTCGCTGCCCCATTTGGGACAAGGAGGAAGCAGAAAACCTCCCCAGTTCCAGACCAGCCTGGCGCCTCTTGGTCAATCTCTTCTAATGATGGGTCATGCTCCCTCCTCAGCTGCTCTCTCTTGCCCACCCCAATAAAGAAGATCAAGTCTACTTCTTGTTCCATATCTCCTTCCACTCAGAGTTGGGTGAATTTACCGTGCAAGCCCTCCTTGACACCGGAATGGCAGGCAACTTTATTGACCTCAGTGTGGCACATTCCTTGGACCTGGCAATGGAAGAAGCCTCTTTGGTCCTGGGTGCTTCATCGGAGCCCATGAAGTCTTACCGCGTCCAACGCCCATTGCACTTCTCTGTCCACAATTTGGGTTCTGTGACCACTTCTCAACTATACAGAACTTGCTCTACCTTGTGATCTTGGGTGTGGGCTGGTGGCAGCGACAGCAGGTCCGCATCAATCTTGCTAATAACTCCTTGTTGTTCTTGAACCTCAAGTTGAGTGGAGAGTTTCCCTTGTTGAAAACCCTCCCCCTTGAAACATCCCTCAGCTCTATTTCTCCCCTGGACCCCGCTCCCATTGACCTCCCTTCGGACTTCCCACCCTTCCTAACACCCTATAAGTCCATCTTTGACATGTCGCTGGCTTCCAAGCTCCCCTACACTCCGAATATGACCTAACATTTCAGCTGACAGTTGACCTAGTCAAGATCAACTGTCCCCTCTACCCCTACACAGAGGAAGATGACAAGGCCTTGTAGACTTGACTAGATGAGATGCTAGAGAAGGGTTGACTTATCAAGAAATCTTCACCGGTCATCTCCCCATAGTATTTGCTTGGAAAGCAAATGAAACCCTGCGCCCTTGCATCAACTATGGCCACCTCAACAAAATCACCATACCTGACCCCTAACCGTTGCCCTTAGAGCAGACCATTGCCCAAGCCATCGCCAAATACTGGGTCTTCTCAAAACTGGATCTGGTGAACGCCTTTAATCAGGTGAGGGTGGTGAGAGGAAAAGAGTGGCTCACATCTATCTGCACCCATTGGGGTCTTTTTCAATTCAGAGTGATGCCCTTCGGACTGAAGAACGCTCCAGCCACCTTCCAACGCCTCATTGATGATGTGCTTGGGGACTTGCGCTTTTCATGCGCTGTAGCCTACATTAAGATATTTTAATCCACTCCCCTACCCCAGAGCAACATGTCAAGGATCTTGAAGCAGTGGTTGCAGACCTCCACAAAGCAGGGCTCTTCATGAAACCCTCAAAGTGCGAATTTTTCTGGGATGAAGTGACCTTCTTAGATAACCTCATCCTGAAGGACGGATATGCTGTTCCACCCTCTAAGTTTGAAGCGATCCAGTCTTAGCCTACCCCTACTACACTGAAAAACTCCAAAGTTTCCTCAGCACCATAAACTTCTTAAAAAATTCTCCCCAGCCCTCGCCCAACTGGCGGCACTCCTTCACCCCCTCACTGGGAAAACGCCCCCTTCAAGTGATCCCCAAAATGCCAGTAGGCCTTCAAGTCTATCAAGGAGGTTTTCCTCACCGCACCAGTCCTGCAGCATGCTGAAACCTCCCGCCCCTTCATTGTATCCTGCAATGCCTCATTGGTGGCAGTGGGTACCATGCTGCTACAGGAGCATGAGGGGGTTTAGCACCCAGTGGCCTACTACTCCAACAAATTCACTTCCACAGAACAAGCATAGCCAATATATGAAAAGGAGCTAGCAGCAGTGGCGTGGTCACTCACCCACTTGCAATACCTCAGGCAAGGCGCCCAGCACAAAATCACCGTTCAGACTGACCATAAGGCATTACTATACTACTGCAAACCCCAGAAGCTGGGGCACCACCAAACTCACACATACCAGGACCTCTGTGGGTTTCATTTTAAATATGAATTCATAAAAGGTTCTGTTTAGTAAGTGACTGGATGTAATCTTCAGATATTTGATAGGGACATAATAAGGTTAACACGAGTAAAACTTATTATGGATCATATCAGATATCAACAATTATGGACCAGGTATATTCTAAGCTTATGCAAAGCTTAGGATCCGCGGCCTAGAGAGATCACTTAATTATATTTGACTATGATGACATGGGCTCAAGGGCTTTTTTGGTTAGGTCAGACTTAGATTAAGTAATGATTTAATGACTTGTGCACGTGGGATTTGTTGGTCTATGTCAAAATTAGCTTGTAATTTTAGTCAAGTTTTTCAATCAAATTAATTACTAATTAGTGATATGAATTGCCTTGGCATGTGCTGCTGATTGCATGTGAAAGTGAATCGGTTCAGCTATTTTGAAGACATAATTAAACGCCATCTCAAGAATGATGACAGTGTTTACACCAACCCTGAGGCTGACCATGATGCCTTGAGTCAAAGTATACGTAGACATTCTTACAAACTTTTTACATGGCTAAGTGCCACTGAAATTAAGTCGTCATGGGTAAGATGTGGTGAACATCAAAACCTATAAATAACCCTTAAGTTGACATTAATAAAATATATTCAACTACTGGACTTGTTTATAATCTACTTTATAAACTTTTTTGAGTTTAATACTTTCATTTTGTATCAGTCAATTTTCACTTGGGATCAGTAAGATCAGGGCGGCGTGCGATCATCCAAGTGAAATGACAGGGTATACTATTGAAGTACTACAAAGAAGCTATAATTTAAATTCTAAATCACCATCCTGTCTGTTGTCCTCACACAATAGACGCCCAAAACTTTTCCCTACGGTTAAAGAAGAACCAGCCATCAGACTACAGCCCAAAATTCAACAAATGGCGCTCATGGCTGGGACCGCAGATGGTGACCGCGCTAAACAGGGGATCAATCCAAACCAATTATTCAGAACCATCGCCGGGCCCAATAGGAATACTGAAAAACTGTGTCCCAAATTAATTGGGAGGATGTACCCATTATTTTATATACCAACAATCCCATTTCACCTGAAGAGCTGGAACACCTTGAGCAGCAGTTGTTAAGAGGATATCAAATAGTACAAGGGCCCGCGGACAATAGTAGCAACCCTTTTTACCACCAACAACAGCAAGATGTGTTGTGGATGAGATATCTTGATCATCATCAATTAAATGTAGCTCAGATCCAAAATAATTGGGATAGAGAATATCGCCCAATACTTAATTGAATTTGTACACCCCACCTCTAGGAATTCTCAGATGACAATCGCCCACCATCATAAAGCCATTACTGAGTTGGTGCATTTCTCTCGCAACTCCAGCCAGGCGGGCCAAATTTTAAATGAGCGATTAAAAGCCAACTTTGCTGAGGTCCATTTGAGTTTGGAGGCAAATCACAACTTAGCCACTTGGGCTAATGACTGGGTAGCAGACTTAGCACAAGAGCTAAATGACAGATTGCATCCTATCTTCGAAATATCTTAGAGGATAAAAGAGTCACCGAATCTTGGGTCAGCAATATCATTCAGACTTCTATTAATGCTTCAGAGTCCATGAGGCTTAATCATGAAGCCCAAGAGGTGCAGTTAAATCATAATGAATTCTGTGACCAGTATCGACACCTGAGCACCCAAATTTTGCAGATGAAGGATGAATACACCAGAAAAATCAATTACTATTAAACACAATTTGAGGACCAACAGGCAAAACATGAGAAAAATCAAGACTCTATTGATCATCTTAATCTACAGATCAATAATCTTAATGATGATGTTAATGTTATTGATGAGTCAAACAATAATCTCCATGGAGAATTGAACCAGTGCAATAAGGCAATAAAAGAAAAGGACAAAGTGATTTCCACCTTGCAGCTACAAGCTACTAGCCTGAATGAGGAAATTGCGAAATTAAAAGTAAAAAACTGAAATCATGCCAATTGTGAAAACGAAATCAATGAGCAAATTTGAGCTCTGGACGACGGGCGTTATCAGTGTGCTACAACCTATTTGACTGGAAATTCTTCCGAATATTATGAGGACGAAGCTTCAAAAATAGCTACCAAAAAGGACGCTGTGCCACGTCAACAACTGCCTAGCAATATAGTTGCTTTAGCCAACCCTAGCACCTCAAACTGGGATATAATGCCCCAACGCCCTAGTATGCCTGGCTCTAGTCAACCTAGAAATAATCGTGATAACCAGGAATGGGGAAGCAATAATTATAAACCTGAAAACCTGCCAGCCTTTGACAAGAATGGAAGTATTACCACATTTTTCAAACGTTTTGAAATGGCTATGCATGGGGCCAGCGACCGCAACAAAGCAGCCACCATGATTAACTGCTTGGATGAGTGGAGCATTGAGTTGATTATGCCTCACATTAACTAAAATCCAACATATGCCAAAGTCAAGGAGGCCGTGCTTCATGAATTTGGAGGTCCAGAACGGATGGCAACCAGAAAATCCAAGTTTATGAACATCAGCTTTAAGAAAGATGAAGCAATTGACAAGTTTGTGGATTGATTCTATCGCGAAGCTCAAGTTCTCTTAGGCGTGCAGGCTATGGTCGATTTTGATGCCAAGATTGCACTAGAGCATGCCATAGAACCTTACCCTAACAAATTAAAAACTCTATTGTTTGATTTTGTGAAAAACCTTTTTTAATCTCTGAATTGGTTGACTACTTGTGCAGATGCTCAAAAAATTACGGCCCTCCTAATACTGGTTACAGATTGGGATCTGATGCCTTTGATGGAAAGCCCCTCAAAACCAATAAGTGGATTGATAGTAATCCGCCTATAAGAAATGAGCAAAACTCAAATGCAAGAGCCCCACGGCCAGTGATTAAAATTACTTGCTTTAATTGCCATCATAAAGGTCACTATGCTTCCCGATGCTGTCAGTGAAATGTCAACATAGTCCTTCTCAATACTTTACAAGAGGAGGGAAAAGAAAAAGCACAATAGATGCGGGACGATCTATTGTGCCTAAGACATCAGTCCCACCCAATTGACAAGACAACGATGGTCACAGGCCTTGTTTAACAATGAAATCAATTCTATTTTAGTCTCAAATGAAGATCCCTTTAATGTACATGTGGTGACCGCTCCCAGAGTAAGGCTGTCATACCTGAAGCCTCTGAGTTAGTCGCTAAACCCTATGTGCAAAAAATACTTGAGAACATTCCAGCTGATGGGCTGAGCAATGCAGCAGATACCCCCAATTCTGAAAGGGGTCAATATAGAAATGCCATTCGACACATTCATCAATGAATGTCCCAGTATTGGGATACTCTGAAGCACACTCTTAGTCCCTGGATTTTTCCCATGTTCACTTAGTAAACTCTATTGATTCTTATTACTCTGAGTGCACTTATGTGGATATTCTGGCCAACAAGGTTAAAGTTGTAGCTATTGTTGATAGTATAACCTGTAAACATTGTTTCCACGAAGCTGGTTAAGAAACTGAAAATAGCTCCAGACATTGACCATCAAGAATATGGGACCACAGGCCTTAACAGCACTAAGAGTGAAGGAGCTTACAGCGCTCTGCCACTGCGATTTGGAGCTTTGATAGTAGCCGCACCTGCTATAGTGCTTCCAAACGCCAATTATGACATATTAATTGGAACTAGTTTTATAAGGACCTATGGGATTTCATGCAATTTTAAAGAAAACATCTTGACAATATTGGGCCAATCACTTCCAATTTATTACTCTTGCAATGATATGAATCCCATAAGCTGTCGTAGGATTTTATCAATATATCTTATGCCAATGGGATAATACCAGTAGGGTATATTCAGCGGGGGAATTGAAGCCGCCCCATGCCAACTGCCATAAACAAAAATCGAGGAATACCTTTACATGTGAATAAGGATGCGACAATAGCTCCAGGCCATCAACTGGTTATGAGGACTGGAACCACACTGGATATTCCAGAAGGACTGTATGGGGAGGTTGTATCCCCGTGGCATTGTTCTCATATGGAACCTAGTGTGGTGCCTGGAATACTCATACCAGGGCGCGGAGAGATTGATGTCTTACTAGCAAATTTGACCAGCTGAAATATTAATGTCAAAAAATATCAAGTAGTCGCTTTTGTGCATCTGTTTCTGAGGGATGAGTTAATATCAGCTGTCAAATTTGGTGACTTATCTGAGTTTGGCTTACTGACCAAAACCCTTGGGGCACATACTTTTTAGTACTAGATGGTTGGGGCACATACTTTATTATCCTGAGAATCGTTCACCAGATTATCAGAACAACAGAAGGATGAAGCACTAAAGTTGTTTATAATAATACTCCAAAATTTTCGTCAATCAGATCAAGATTTAGGTTGTGCAAAAGGAGTTCAGCATTTTGTTGATACTGGGGACCATATGCCTATTAGAATGAAGCCAATTCAGCGCCTCAGAGCCAGCGACAAAATGGTTAGTGAAGAGTTAGACAAATTGCTGAAAAGCGGAATGATAGTGCCTTCCAAAAGCCCATGGGCCAGCCTTGTTTTAATCATAAAAAAGAAAGATGGCAGCAATTGAATTATGATTGATTATCGACGCCTCAATGCCATTATAAAAAAGGATTTGTATCTGTTGTCCAGAATTGACGATGCTCTGGACCATCTGGGAGGGGCGAAATACTTTACTGCAATGGACCTCACCTCCAGATATTAGCAAATTGAGTTGCCACCAGAGGAGCAGGAAAAGTGCGCGATGATTGCTGCTCAAGGGCTTTTTCAACTGACACGCATGCCACAGGGGCAGTGTAGTGCTCCGGCAACCTTTCAGCATGCAATGGACACGATCTTGGAGGACCTAAAATTGTCCTGCATTCTGGTATACCTGGATGACATCAATGTCTTTTTACGAACATTTCCTGAACATCTGGAGCACCTTGAACAAGTGTTCAAATGACTGTTGAAGGCCAATCTGAAGATAAAACCTAGAAAATGCCAATTATTTAAAAAAATTGGAATACCTTGGGTTCATCATTGATTCCATGGGCTTGCGGCCTCAGCCTCAAAAGGTGGAGGCAATTAACAATATGCAACCTCTGACAAATATGAGATATGTTAAGTGTTCTTAGGCATGGTAGGATACTATCAAAGATTCATGGAAGGATTTGCAAAGATTGCCGAGCCTCTATTCCACTTACTACAAGGAGGAGTTCATTTTTGCTGGGCAGAGTAATGCCAACAAGCCTTTGAGGCCTTGAAAAACAAAATGAGCTTGGTGCCTATCCTCCAATATCCTGATTTTAACAAGCCTTTTATCATACAAACTGACGCCTCATTGAAAGCAATTGGTGGTGTGCTATCACAGATTAAGGATGATGGTGAGGAGCATCTGGTCGCTTATTGCAGCAGGATGCTGAATAAGCATGAGCATAACTATATGATGACCAAAAGAGAATGTCTGGCTGTCATCTATGCATGTAAAGAATTTTGTGTTTCCATTCATGGCACCAAGTTCCAAGTAGTAATGGATCACAGCTCATTACGATGGCTCCATAATCTCAAGGAACCTGAAGGACAGTTAGCCCGCTGGGCTCTGAAATTACAAGTGTACAATTATGAAATTACAGAGCTGGAGCGGCCCATCAAAATGCAGATGGACTATTGCGACTTCCTATTGTAGCTGTCCTGAGCAATTTGGCCAATGAGCTTCATGAATAAATGATTAACCAAACGTATGGAGATGAGCCACCCAAGTCTAAAAAGTGATCAAGAAAGCATTAATTGATATTGAATATTGAGATGGAGTTCTATACAAACTTAAGTCCGATGGACAATGTTAAATCTTCACAAAACCTTACGACCAAAAGGAGAATATCACACAAGCACACAAGGCCATTGGATATGGGGGGAATGACCAAGATGCTAGAATTAATTTGAGCCAGTTACTATTGGGATTCATTGTGATTTGATATCCAAGATGTTCTCAATAAATGTCATTCATGGCAAATTACAAAACCTATGAAGTCAGATGTGAAATACTGTTTGATCAAACCTGACTGGGCCTGGTATACCATGTCAATTGATGTAATTGGCCCTTTGCCTGTGATAGCCTAGGCAATAAATACATAATTGTTGCTATCAACCATCTAACAAAATGGGTGGAAGCAAAAGCAATTTGAGAAGTTAGGGCTCTAACTACTGCCAAGTTCATTATGGATAATATTATCTATAAGCACAGATGCCTCCAGAAGACCTTGATGGACAACGGCACGAATTTTACTGCCCATTTGGTGCAACAGCTAAATAAGTTGATGTCCATCAAAGGAGTGTTGTCAACACCATACCATCCTGAGACTAATGGTATAGTAGAGCGAGTGAATGGCACTTTAGTCAGAATTTTATGCAAAAACGCAGCCTTGGCACCTTTGCAATGGGCAACTTCAATTAGTGCAACTGTGTTTGTGTACAATATTGGACACCACAGAAGCACAGGCCCATTCTGTTTCAACTTTTGTATGGTAGACAGCCTGCTCTAGAACCATTATTATATTCAGTACTCAGTTCAGCCAATGCAATTAACCCAAATAACTAGTTGAGCAACTAGCGAAGACCCTGATCAAGTTACAATCAGAAGCTTATCAAAACATGATTAGTCAAAAAACTATTCAGAAGAGCTACGATGACGCCAAATGGGCTATGGTGACTAAGTTTAATGAAGGAGATTTAATAGTATATTGTGACACTCATAGCGCAGGCCGTGCGCACAAGCTAGCCTCGCTCTGGAATGGTCCATTTATCCACTTGGAGAAATCATCTGAAAATGTATATACCATTAAGGATTAAGGCAGCTGGATTGTGAATTGAGTACACGCCAAGTTCCTTTGTCTGTATCATAAAAAATAATAATAAAAAAATAATAATAATAAATAAAAAAAAATAAAAAAATAAAAAATAAATAAAAAATAGATATTAAAATAATAATAATAATAATAATAAATTATATATATATATGATTGCAAGCTGTAGATTTAATTTATTAACTTGATGCCTTGCTGGCATCAGAACTAGGTACCCCTCTTCAGTAGGGGGAGGAGAGCGCGATCAAACCAGAGATACCTGCAGCAGAATCAGGGAGATGAGAATTTCATACAAATCCTGACTATCTAGACCCTGGCAGAGATGTGCCAAACCCAAGAAAGCTTGGCACCAGGCATGCTGGCCCTGTCGGCTTAGGAAAGGCCATCAAACTAAAGGGAAAGTCCATTGGTAGGGTGTTTGAAATAGGTTTGAGAGGTTCAACTCTGGAGTAAATGCCGCTGAAAGGAAGATACAATCAGCAAGTAGACTCTCAAGGCAGGGGTAAACAGAAGGGAGGAACTCTTTTTTGTGAAACATTGGGAATGGGCCTCATCTAATACCCTGCGCATGTCAGGCATGGTATTGGTAGGAAGCAACAAAGGAGGAAAGTGAACACACGCACCAAAAAGAGCCATCTGGGGGACATACTTCTTGGGAAGCCCATTAGCCAAGCTCTTACAAAGGGCTCAGTACAACACCAGGATACGCCAATCCTTCAAAACCTGAGTCTTGAGGCCCAACGCGATGCGAAAACTGGTATTAACCAAAGTGGGTTCACACCAATTTCTAGTGACGATGTTAGCTAAAATAAGGGCCTGGTTGGCCTCAAAGATATCATAAGTGACAACCTCAGGACTGGTTGCAAGTGCGGATGACAAGTAGGCATTCATGAGCTCCAACATTGAGTTGATCTCAAGACCCAATGAAGCCACGCTGCCCACGCAAAGGGAGGAAGCAAGATTTTTTGAAGAGAAGATGTTAAAAAGTGAAAACAAGAAGTCCAGAAGAAGATCCCCATCCAAAGCAAATTGATATCAGATCAGGGTTTCTTTGGACTGAACAGCTTCAGAAGGCCAAAGAGATATTGAATATGTCAAAAGGGGATCCTGCTCAACCCATCGGGATGTTTGACTAACTGCACCTGAAGCCATGGAGGCTTATTTGGGTTGATCAATTGGTGCTATTGCAACGGGTTGCAAAACTGAACTTTCTATTATCATTGAAGTGTAGCTGATTGACCCAGCTTGAGAAACCATGGGCAACATGCCCAAGTTGACAATAGCTCACTGCATGGACTTGCTTAGTCTTAGGAAGGCTCATCAGTCCAAGGTGGTAAGGCTATTGAGATAACGTTAATACTTGGAGGAGCGCGAAAAGCCAAATATTGTGACCCAAGAAGAAGGGTACCCGCCGCTTATATCCAGTCAAGGCGGGGGAAGTGTTGAGTAATTGACTGGACCTAATTGTCGGATATTCAATAGGGAAATAATAAGGTTAAAATGTTTAAAACTTACTATAAATCATATCAGATATCAGCAATTATGGACCAGGTATATTCTAAGCTTATGCAAAGCTTAGGATCCGCGGACTAGCGATTTCACTTAATTATATTTGACTATGATGACATGGGCTCGAGGGCTTTGTTGGTTAGGTCAGACTTAGATTATGTTTTGACTTAATGACTTGTGCACGTGGGCTTTGTTGGTCTATATCAAAATTAGTTTGTAATGTTGGTCAAGTTTTCAATCAAATTAATTACTATTTATTAGTGATATGAATCGCCTTGGCATGTGCTGCCAATTGCATGTGAAAGTGATTCAGTTCAGCTATTTTGAAGACATGATGAAACGCCATCTAAAGAATGATGACAGTGTTTACACCAACCCTGAGGCTGACCATGATGCCTTGAGTTGAAGTATATGTAAACATTCTTACAAACTTTTTACATGGTTAAGTGCCACTGAAATTAAGTCGTCATGGGTAAGATGTGGTGAACATCAAAACCTATAAATAACCCTTAAGTTGACATTAATAAAATTTCAACTACTGGACTTGTTTATAATTTACTTTATAAACTTTTTTGAGTTTTAATACTTTCATTTTGTATCAGTCAATTTTCACTTGGGATCAGTAAGATCAGGGCGGCGTGCGATCATCCAAGTGAAATGACAGGGTATACTATTGAAGTACTACAAAGAAGCTATAATTTAAATTCTAAATCACCATCCTGTCTGTTGTCCTCACACATTTGACGCCCAAAACTTTTCCCTACGGTTAAAGAAGAACCAGCCATCAGACTACAGCCCAAAATTTAATAGGTCCCCTGAATGTGTTGCTGGACATGTCAGCCAGAACCCATCACTATCACCCAATAGTGGAGAGGACCTGCTAGAGCTTAATACTGTAGTGCCCCCCTCCCAAATCCTCTCCTTGGCTCCTCTGATGGTAGCCTTTGCCAACTTTGTTCCTGACGCCTCTCTCCTCCCTCGCATCCTCACAGCCCAGACCTTTTGCCCCGAAGGGTTAGAGCTTTACACTGACCTAGAGTCCTCGAGTCAAAAGAGAGCCCCATACACCCTGCGGGAGGGAACCATCTGTTTCTGTGATCGTGTTTGGGTCCCCCCATCTCTATGCAACTTTGATATCAAAGAACACCATGTCCCCCAGACCATTGGGCACCCCGGCATCAAGAAGTGCGCTGATCTCATAAAGAGAACTTTCAATTGGCCAGGGTCCTCAAAGGACATCTCCGCCTGGATCTCTGTGTCAACTGTGCCAGAGTAAAATCGGACTGATCTGGAAAAAGGGGTTGCTACACTCCCTGCAGCAGGCAGAAGGCCCGTGGACCTCAGTCTCAGTAGATTTCATCATGGAGCTCCCCAATCTAATGGCTCAGATGCTATCATGGTAGTTGTTGATTATTTTACCAAGTTTGCCCTCTTTATCCCCTGCCTCTTCTCTATTACTGCGGTGGAGACCGCAAATTTATTTGTCAACCATGTCTCTGATATGTTTGGTCTTCCCAAAGAGATAGTGAGTGACAGGGGACCCCGGTTCACCGCCCGGTTCTGGGAAGAGTTGCTAACCCTATGTAGCATCAAGCCCTGCAGATCCACAGCCTACACCCCCAAAGCCATGGATAGACTGAGTGGGTGAACCAGGTATTGGAGTAGTACCTGCGCTGGTATGCGATGGCTTCAAAAGACACTTGGGCCAAGGACCTACCCCTTGCACAGTTTGCATACAACAATTCACTCCATTCCTCGACCAACCTCTCCCCCTTTGAGGCCACACTGGGTTACAACCCCTCCTTCCAAGTTGGCCCGCAGCTCTCCTCAACAGTCCCTGCAGCTGAAGACCATGTGTGTGCACTCTGCGAGACACACAACCTGGCTCATGAACACTTAACAAAGTCCATCGAGGATTACAAAAAGTTTGCTGACTGGAAGTGCCTACCCAGACATGAGATTGAAGTCGGTTCCCTTTTCATGCTGGACACCCACAATCTTCCCTTAAAAGCCCCCACCCGGAAACTCGCAGCCAAATGCTCTGGCCCCTTCAAGGTGGAGAAGGACTTAGGCAATGGAGCCTATTTTTTGAAGCTGCCCGATCACTGGAAGCAGCATAACGTCTTCCACCCCCTCCTGACCCCCTTCAAAGGGGAAAGGCCAACATCACCAGAGCTGATCCTCGTTGGGGAATCCCGGGAAGTGGAGGTGGAGGCTATCCTGGCTTCCTGGAGGTCCCGTAGATTCATTCATTACCTGGTTGCCTGGAAAGGCTACCCCTCATATGAGAACAGCTGGGTGAGTGCACGTGACTGTGCAAATTTCAAGGACCTTATAAAAGAATTACAAAACTCCCACCTGGCAGCCCCCCATCCACCCCCAGAAGATTGCAGCCATCCTGGCCATAAAGCTCTCAGAGAGGCACAAGGACTATGCCCTGGTCCATGCCCCAGGTGGGGGCCTACTCCCTGTCAAAAAGGGAAAGGGTAGTGTAAGTCTTGGGGACCAGCCCCTACAACTGGATAGGGAGCAGCATCCCTTTCGGACCAAAAGGGGCCAAAGGCCCAAGCGGAACCCCTGTTGCAGTTGAGTGACCTGGCGCACGTGGTTAATGAGCGCTGGGTAATTGCCCTTCCACCTAGAGATATCCAAATCTCTCCCTCCCCCACTCCCCAAACCTGATAAAATTAATAGAGGGGACCTGCCAGGAGATCATGCAGGCCAGGGGCCTTAGATGGGCCCCTGGGACCCCCCACTTACCAGGGAAATTTTACCAAAATTTTGAAGAAACTGCCAGTGCAAGCATCGAAACCTAACCTGCAGATTCTGGGCTAATGGAGCCAGTCTGGACTGGTTGGGTATGGGAATCAGATTGGAACTCAATTTGGGTTTCAAACCAGGCCACCAGTGACTTGGACCAGTTGCCCCCACCCCTTGGAATGGATCTGAGAAGCTCAGATTACATAGACAACCAAATTGAGAGTTCAGATTGGGTTGTGGACAACCAAGCACCAAGGCCACAGCCCCCGGGACAAATCTGGGAAATCTGAACTTCTTGAGCTGCCCAACTCAAATGGTAAAGGCTCAGATCGGTACCATAGACCTGGTCTGGCCCCAAAAATTTGTGAATTTCAGCAAAAGTTTTTTTTATTTTTGCCAAGATTTTGGAAACCATCCATCCATCCACTCCCCCACCTGCCAGCCAACCAAATCCCATCACCAATACCCAACCACCCAATATTTAAGGCAACTGCTCTGTCAATGGGCAGTTGTTGGTTCATTCTCTATTCTCCTCATGCTTTGTGCCAAAATAAAGTCGATTACCCTAAATGCCTTATCATGGACTCTGCCTGTTGTTTTTCCTATTCAAAATTCTGCTGATCAATCCGGAAAAGCATGCCGCTGCCTAAATAATTATCCTGATGATCACTGAATGGGTTGTCCAGTTGCTTAACCCCACCATGCGGTTGTGGATCATATCCACAGTGAACCACCTCGCTCTCAATGATGGATTCAACTCTCTGTCCATTTTTGCATATCCATTAAACACAAAACCATCTATTCGCTTCACTGATGGGCTTTCTGAGAGCGCTCCCCTATTGTAGCAGCCTCAGGGTGCCCCCACCCCGAGGCCCGCGAGCTCAGCCCCCACACCTGGCTCATCCGCCATTGATCCCACCCACCTAAGGGCCCCAGAGTACCCCGACCAAGGGGAACTCAGCCAACTCTCGTCTTGGGCCCATTTTCCCCTCTGACAGCACCCCTGTTTGTGCGGTGGGTTTTGTGCCACCCCTCTCTGGTGCACAGACCCACCTACCCATAACTGAAGGCCAGCAACCGCGCACCCTGGAGGAGTCATCATCCTTCATGCCTCTCCTGCCCAAGGGGTTGCCCACTCAAGACTTGCGGTTGCCCCCATTGCAACCATTTGGTTTTCCTTGGGGGACTTCAGTACACCTATATACATTTACTTTACTCGCGTCCCTAATAGATCCCCCTTCTTCTAGTCGCATGGACTGCTGTGCCCTTGGCATTTTGGGCTCTTTACTGGGTACTCTCATACCCTGACTGGGAGCCCAATCAAATTCTTATCAGCCGTTTCCATGACAATGGCCACATCACTGTAATCAGTAAATATTTTTAAGGGTTGATTTATTTTTGTAGATCCAGAACGGGCTGGATGATTAGGGCCGCCCGTTAGAGATTAATTTGCCTAAATCTTGCTATTAGTCCATTTAAAAAGGGACGTTTCTATGCAGTATATACACCGATGCTTGCCATGCTCAGAAAATCACGTGATAATTTGTCTAATTATCCCACCATACCTAAAAACATCTGTATGTCCTTAAGACTCTGAGGTGGTGCATAATCACTTTTGCAGCGACCTTGTCAGGTAAGGGTTGGATTCCTTGCTTGTTGACATTATTCCCCAAGAATTTTATTTCTGGCTGAAAAGTGAACACTTGTAGGGCATGTGTTTTTAGCTATGCCTGCTGGAGTCGATTGAAAACCTGCCAAAAATGCTATAGATGGAGAATGAAAGTCTTAGAAAATATGGTAATATTGTCAAGGTATACCAGGACGCAGGACAACTTCAAGTAACCCAGAAATCCATTCATAGCAAGTTAAAGTGTGATAGGGAATTACATAGCCCTTGTAGCAGGCGGGTTGATTCAGAAAGCCTTTATATGAAAATAGAGTACACTTGGCTCAATCTTCAGGTGCTAATTAGATTTGCCAGTACCCGCTGGCAAGATCCATTTCAAGAAATACTGGGCCCCAGCCAGGAGCCGTAGAGAGTCATCAATTCATGGAAGGGGATAACTATCCTTCTAGTCACTGCACTAAACTTACAGTAACCATAACAATCCATTGGCTCCTATTTATTTTCTGAACAAGTAAAAGAGGAGACACCCAGGAATTTTGAGAAGGTACCAGAAATTTGAAAGTTAGCAATTCCTTTTAGCCCAGTAGTAGCTTAGGACACTTATACAATGATTTTCTGATAAGGCCTTGAGTGTATAGGAGAGGCGTTCCTTCTCTCCACATCGTGCACTACCACTTTCATCTTGCCAATACACAAGTGATGTTGAGAATAGGTCAGAATACTCCTATAAGAGCTCATCAACCTTCGTTTTATTGATCTGAGCTGAGGCTCTCGCCTATCAAAGGTGGGACAAGCGCCACAATGGAAGGCTCTTCTAACTCAAAGTCATGAAGGGTTTCAAACCCGAGGACACAGCTGATTTCATCAATGAGTATTAAGTGCAAGTAGTCTATTGTACTTTTGGGTCACCGGTGAGAGATTTTGTAGGGTAAATTGCTAGAAATATAGAGATTAAGCCGGAGTATGCAGGGCTGAGAATACCCAGGCAAGTTAAAACCATTTTTTAAATGCTACTTGCCCTTCAGATCTCTAAAATGCTTTCTAGCAGAATAGCTACATGACCCGGTCGTTTACTATAACTTATGACCTGAGGGAATCACTTTGGGATCTAGTTATTACACAGGCATTACCTCAGCTCCCTCAACTTCATAAGGTGGTAGTCTTACATGTGAACCTTAATTGTGGTATATAAACCAATTGATCCAATTCTCCATTTCTAATAAACAGGTTTGAGCCTTTATTTTTCATTATTATTTTTGGCAGTTTTAAACACCAAGGAAATATGTTTACTGAGCAGTTATAATGATCTTTCCACAAAATGAATAATGGCGTTGTACTCTCATAGGATTGGGTACCTCACAGTAGCTCATAACTAAGATTATCTAGGGTTATGCTGAGGTAGCTAATAAAATATACCCAAACTTGAGGGTAGCACATAGTAGGCCCCTATGATCTAGTTCACTGAGTCCCAGCTGTGCATACAAGATGTAGTGGGGCAGATAGGGTAAGATTTTGATTTTCTTCACTAGTTCAAAAGAAATAAAAAACAGTGGAGACTGACTGCTAAATTGTAAGTGTACTAATTTTATGGACCTTGATCACCATGTGAGTATCTAGACTATTTAATCAGGGAAGTAAGTTGAGAAACATGGGTAATTCATTAGAAGAAAAGTAGTATCTAAGTGTTTATTATCAGAATTGTTTAGCTCATTGTCCTAGGGTTCTCCAGAGATGACCTCATGATGAATATAGATTTGAGTGGGGACATAGCAGGGAGCATCAGCTGAAGAGTTTCTTTTTTCATGCTGACCTCCCTTTTCCAACAACTTGCATTCCACTTCTTCCAAACTTTGCTTGTAGCATTTTTCTTTGGTGTGCCGGATGGCCCTTGCAGTAGGAAAAGAAAGGCAAGGCCTTCTATTGGTCTCTAAGCTTGTGCTCTAGGTCTAAAAGGGGCTAAACTGAGGCTGGGTACTTGTTTAAGGTGGCCTATAACTTACCTAATAGTAATTGATTTTAAGATATATATAAGGTTTTTTTTGGATCCTATCATATGGAGCTGAACATCAGGCCAAGACTTAAAGGCAGAAAGTATGGTGGTGATTGCATTGTTTAAAGAGAAATACTAATAGTAACTAATGACTGTGCGCTAGCTTAAAAATGACTTGAAGTATCGGAGGGGCTTTCCCTTTTGTAGAGGAAAAATTGCCATAAAGGTCTGCTTTTATTTGAAGGGGTCTGGTCACTGCTAAACTCTTGTGTTAGAGCAGAATTAACCTGAGTCCACGTTTGGCATTCACGTATGGTTGGGCATAATTTCTAGGGCTTCCTCACAAAAGAAGGAGTGAATATGCTTCTTTTTTTAACAATTAGTGGCCTCTCCATAGAGCTTTTGTATGAGTTAAAAATGACTAAGGCTCTCTTGACATGGAACAAATTGTTCCGTACAACTGGGTATGTAGGGAGCCTGAAGGTTTGGAGAAAGTATTGATGCCAGACTGATGATTTGGCTTGGTTTGGTAGAAACTTGATTGCATATCCTTAGGTGACTTGTCAAGCCACAGGGAGTAACTCATACCCAGCACATTTATAAATCAGGGCCCTATACCCCAGCGAGATATTGGAACCTATGGGCCGAAGAAAGCTACAGAAGAACTGAGAAGGCAAGAGAAACTTCTTTATTAGGAGAAAGCAACAAGGTATTTATAGGACCTCAAGGCTAAAGGTGAGATTGGGATGGGGAGGACTTGGGATTGGTGGTAAAGGGAGCTAGGCAATACTGGCATAGGATAAGGAAATTTCGGCATCATTTTAATCAAGAGATATATATTAGAACTAATATTAATTAGGGGAATGAATCATGCTTGAATTAGTTGCTGGTGAATCCAAAAATGTTTATTTATTAAACAAGCGTAAATAGTGATTTTGCAGTGACTTGATTAATTTAAATCCCTGAAATTAGTCGCTGGTGTCAATTAATTTCTAATAAATATTACTGGGCTTATCTCCAATAATTCAAGTCAGGCTAACCTAAGTTAATGAGGAGCCCAACTCAGCATTTTCCTGTAAGCAAGTCATGACCCCTAGTTGGGGCTTCCACTAATGAAGGGAGAATCCAGAAAAATCCCCTACAAGCCCTAGCTAGGGGTCAGAGCCAAGGCGGGGTCATTAGCATTATAGAAAGCATCAGGAATGACACTCAGCATTAAGAAGAGGTCCCAGCATTGGCATAAGAGCTGTCATCAAAAAATGGCACCCAATAACCTGGGCTTGGTCACCCAGGCTTAAATCAGAATCAGACCAGTTGGGAGAACTCCCAACCGGTCCTACTGCTTCCATCCTAGCTTAATTAACAAAACAGCTGAAAAGGGGCCAGGACAGGGAATATGTACCTTCTGGGCTTTTAGAGCACAGGGCAGGCTCAGGCCAAAGGCCCTCGGCAATTGACTGCCCCTCCTCCGTCCTAGGTTGTAGCCCTGGTGGAGGAATCAGGGGCACCTGGCAGGAAACCATTTTTGGGGCCATGGGGAGCAACTCCCAACTGGCCTGTTATTAAATCAGGGTCCAAAGCCCCAGCGAGATAATAGGTCCTTATTGTTGAAGAAAGCTACAGAAGAACTAAGAAGATAAGAGAAACGGTTTTTATTAGGATAAAGCCTTGAGGTATTTATATGGCTTTAAGGGTAAAGGTGAGATCAGGAAGGGGAGGACTCAGGATAGGTGGTAATGGGAGCTAGGAATACTGTCCTAGGATAAGGAAGATTTAAGCATTTTTTTTTAATATTGAGATATATAAGATAACTAATATTACAAAGAGGTATGGTATTATCCCAGGAATTAGTTGCCAGTTATCCCAAAAGGGTAATTTTATTGGTTGCAAGCATCAATATAGTATTTTGCTGCAACCTGATTTATTTGACATCTGCTGCATTAGTTGCCAGTGTCAATTATTATATTAAAATTAATATCATTGAGGCTACCAAATATATACAGACAATATAATATGCAGAAATCCGAGTACTATAGCCAGGATAGATTACCTGGACCATATGGATATACCCTAAAACCTTGAGACTCAAAGAAGAGTATGGAGAAAATTACATCACCCTATACTCCAACTCAAGATAAGAGCACATGTATTGGAGGTGCAAGAGGGGAGTATAACGCACAGCAGAACGGTAAAATGCCACTCACACTTTATGTACAATATGTGGTCAGTATGGAAGCTTAGCCCACCATTCAAAACATTACCCAACATCAGTGGCTGTATGGAAAGAGGACATGCGCCTATTCAACCAAGAAAATGGACAACCATTCAGCCTAGCAAGGAACATGTTCGCTATAAACATGGACTCTCCTATCCACCCATCACACAGGACATTAATAGTAGCAATAGCACTACGGACGATCCTTATGATAGTATTGGAATCGTTCACAGGAGCAGCGCCTACAATCCAAGAAGCCATCTATCATTTCCACAGACATATATTAAAACATTTTCAAGCATGGCTGTTTGGACACATGACCCCATAACAGAAGGATAATCAACACATGGTCTCCCATATGGTTCCTAAAGATTGATCATTTCCTTCACACATGCTGCATCCAAGAATAAGCCAGCATACCCCTTCCCTACCGTCCTAAACTTGTTGATCCTGGAGACAACAATAGGGGCCTTGAACCCTCTGGGGTGTTTTAATTTTCAAATTTCATTAGTTTCCCCACTATATTAGAAGTTCTTGTCCCCTGGTCAACCTTCCCCAAATGAATAAACTATTATTGAGGCTGATCCCCAATATTCAAAGTCGGGCTCAACCCAAGTTAATGGGGAGCCCAACTTGGAATTTAATTGTAGGTGAGTTGTGACCCCTAGTTGGGGATTCCCCTAATAAAGTGAGTTTTTTGACATAATTGTTGATCCATTTGTCTTCATGCCTTTGCCAAGTCATCCTGTAATGTGTTCCAAAACTGGTTAAGAGCGCTGGCTTCATACTTCTGGCTATTTAAGTTTTTGGTCTTAGAGCATTTTAATCACAATATCTATCCCGAGAATATAGGCTATAATATATCTGCTCCAGCTCACTAAACTATTTATTAGTAAATCTCATAAACTCTCGAACATTCCCCATTTTGTAGTTTAAAGCTCTAAAGTTAAAGTCAGAATCAATTGAGCTACCGTTAGGAGAAACCCTCACATCCTAATGCAAATTACTCAATCTATTTTACTGGTTTTAAATCTATTCAAAAACTCACCTCACATTGGATCTTCAGTTAGGGTCCATTTAGCCCAGGTTAGGTGGCCACCTTGAACCCAATCATCTTCAGCTCATAAGGGCCTCAGAGTACTCATGGACCTTCAGGGCTTTGGGCCCCTCAGGACCATCAGTTCTGGCAAGACCCTGTGGCCCTTTTGGCCCTTCAGGGCCTTTAGTAACAGCGTCAGTCCTGCGCTGAAGTTGGTTAAGAAATGAGAATTTGACTTTATTGTTGCACTAATGCCAATTAAAAAGCCTTTCTGGATAGCAGCTTTTAATGAGGTGTAATGTAAATATCTTTGTACCTTAGATGCCACACTTTGTGATAATTAAGTGAGTTGCTCTCCATGTAGCTAGAAATTCCAGAGTCTATAAAGGCAATTTAATATTTGAGGTGGGTCAACCTTAGGACAAATGTATCACACTGAGAATTTTCTAGCCAGTACAGGTTTTGAACTCAAAATGGTCACTAGGGTGGAAGCAGTTTTACCTTCCAGGATAATTACCCTTCTAGAACGGCAATTTAATATGGTCATTGTTGATAAGGTGACAGGCATACGGATTTTCTTCATGATTGTCTTAAGTGTAAGGGGGAGCAGCTTTGTAGGCTTAACTAAATTTTAATTGAGACCTTACATTAATTCTAGTGGGTGTAGCACCTCAATGATGAAGCCCTACTACTTGAAAGAGATGATGGATGGCAGGATTTACAAACTGGCGCAGATAGGGCACTAACCCACTTACCAAATCATTGCTTGTTAAGATAGCTGAACTTTAGAGTCTCTGCATATAAGAAGTGGTAATGATAGTTTGTGAATGACTTGTCTTGACTCTAAAGTAGAAATAGATCAATCTAGGAGTTGTTGGATGATGTCATCTATTTTGTCAGCCTACAGATAGAACTAACTATGATCTTGTATGGGTAAATGAATTTAAAGGTAGTCCAGATTTATAGGATCTCTAATTGTAAAAGTTGCACCTCATTTTGAGAAGACTAATTCTTTGGTTATTCTTCTCTTCTTAATTAAGGGGGATTCATTACTGGAGTTATCTTTCATGATTCATGATAAACATTTTTCACTAGTTACAACTTGAGGCCCCTTTAGTAAGCAATGCATTCAGCTTTCTTTCAGGAGGGAACTGGATCTTAAAATTTTTGGGTTCCTAGAGCAGTAAGGTATGGATTTATTGATATTTTTCAAAATGGCACAGGAGAGCTGAATGGCTGTAGAAGAGCGATGGCGAGGCACTTTCACTTATGCAGGGTTTTATTGTGGCAACTATCGTGGGCTATGATATTTATTATAGTGACTATGAAATAAGATGTAAAATAAGTATAAATAGGATGGGTAAGTAGATAATAAACTTGTTAATTATAAGTTCTAAATATTTATAGGATGGATATAATACTTTTTTTCCAATTACTATCACTTATAGTAATACAATTCAATTAAAACAGTAAAATTTGATAATCAATACCAGGTGAGATGAGTATGAGTAATAAAGGACTGGTCGAATGTGGTAAAGGGCAGCGGACCTGGATCTGCACCGCCCAAAGGTACCAAGCGCACAGGAACAAACGAAAATATCAAAAAAAAAAAACCTGAGGTGGCGAACCATCACAAGTTTTGTGAATTTTTTGGTGAAATATTACAGTTACATGGAAGTACTTACTCACAACCACTGTTGTTAGTGGAACGCAGAAAATGAGTTTTCCTGGGAGGAGAAAACCAACAATGAGGGAAAAGTTTGGCGAAGTCCAAATTAAATTTTTCTTAAATGAGGTGTACTTAACAGCCCATACTATCTGCAAAGGTTGGGTAGACCTTAGGTATGAAAATGCAGAAGAAGCAAATGTAGCAGTGAGGGTCAGAGAAGTACTTGACCTTCCTGACGGTCAGCATTTGGTATCAACCAAATGCACACATTGGACAGAATCCAAAGATATTTTTGTAATTTTTGATTACCTTCTGATTACACTGGTGTGCACACTAGTTGAACGACATCTCCAAGAAGGCTTGGAAGCCTACATAGAAATTGAACAATTTGAAATGCAAAGATTCCAACTGATGCTGACCCTTAGCACTGGGAAGGCAATTGCAATCATTTCCCTGAATCAGGAGGTAGTGGAGGATATCACAAAAATCTAACATTGCATCCTTCACTTTTGATGGGAAAATACCAACTATTCCATGAAATAGTAGAGAGTACATCCCTATATGCAACCACTGCCAGGCCTTTGGGCACAAGATTCATGATTCTACCATAAAAGAAGGCCTAAGAGAAATGGAATTATGTAAAGGAAGAAATGGGCGAAAATAACTCAGAGTACACCAAAATCACAGATACCACACAAGCATTCAACTGGGGAGAACACGGGCAATATAAAATAATTGACCCAATCTCCCAGAAAGAACAAAACATGGCCAAACAAGATCACATGCTGGCCATGTCCAAGGCAAAAGCATCAGCAGAATCATGAATATCACCAGAACAGATCCAGAAAGACATAGAGGAACTCAAAACAATGAGCCAATCAAATCTTACGAAAAACAAACAACCAATCTAAACAGATTGGATCTTCCAGAGCCCAATTTGGAAATAAATGTGGCAAAACAGGGGTTTAGCACACCCCCCCCAAAAAAAAATTGTGGAGCATAACCCAATCAGGAATGAAAATCAACAATGGAATGCACAAGAAGAAAATGCGGCCAATAAGAGCACACAAGTGCACCACAATAATAAATTGAAAACCAGCAAAGGCAAGAAAGGAGCAGAAACAGTGGCAACAAAAGTGGTAGAATAAACCCAACTCCTACTTATGGTTATGCTCTCTGAAGAAGAGGTGCAAAGGAGAGTAATGAGAGTGAGAAAGTAGAGATGGGGGCCCTGCTAACTGCTCCTGAGGCGCATTGGTCGTCTCAGTAGAGATAGGGATGCTGAACATAGAAGGACTCAAGACTTTAATGTCCTGGGCCAAGAAGTTGAGTCTCCTACAAAACCCACCTGTAGATATCCTGGCGGTGCAGGAAACTACTATCCACAGGGAAAGGAGGATGCATGGGAAAACATGCTCCTCCCAATGATATCACTTTGGTTGCAACACTGTGAGGTGATAGTACGTGTGAACCAAAAGCTTAATTTATTAATAAAAAGTTATTCCTGGATGGCTGCGTACTAGCTGTTATCTTCTTATGGCACAATGAAGTGCACACAATAGCCAGTGTGTATGCACTGAACTGTGCACTGGACTGATGAGAGTTTTTAACAGCTTTAACAAAACACCATTTTCCATAAAACACTTTTATCATGGGAGACAAAAACTTCTGGATCAACCCAGAGACTGACCAATGGCCACACACAACGGAGATATTACAAGGGCAAGAGGAACTTCGCGTTCTAAAGACCACCCTGGTATTGTATGATCCACTACCAAAAAGGTCACCCCTACTACAAAACATGACACGCCCACATATACAATGGTGCACTTATCTCTATGCCATGAATACACCTAATACTCGAATCATTGATTTTCTTTCATCAAATTCATAACTTCAAAACTACAAATTGAATTTTCGGACCATTGGCTAGTTTTGGTGTCCTACACACCAGCGGAAACAACTATTCAAGCACCCTGGTGGTGCAGAATACGCCCAGAAAGTTTAGCCGACTCAGAAAATCAATCCTGGATGGAGAGAAATATCCTCAAACTAATCTTTTCAAACACCTTTTTGTTTGGACCCATTAACCACCTGGAAAAATTTAAAAAAAAGCAACAACCCAACAGATTAAACACACAATGTCTAGAAGATACAGGGAAACTTTAGCCATTATCAAGAACACCTTGGCAGAAATAAATTACATGGAAAACAATGTCCCACGCACAAAAACAGCCCTGGATGGGGTCACAAATAGGCAGAAGTTTCTGCTTGGCTAAACATCCTAATATGCAAACACCAACACAGAGTTGGGGTTCAAATTAGAGAAAAAAACATAAAAGATGGAGAGACTTGCTTGAGCTATTTTTTCTGTCAATTCACGCCCAGAAAAATATGATAGCTTGCACACAGGTCTGATGACCAAACAAATCTATAGCAGAAACACCCAAAGAAGTCACAACTGAAGTACACAGGTTTTATGAATTTATATAAATCCAAACCAGTCAAACCAGAAAAAATCGAAAATCCCTCACAACTGCATATATCAACACCGTGGATTAAAATAACAACCTAATTTATTCTAATATCACGTGAGGAACTATGGGAAGTAGTATGCGGTGCACCAAGATGGAAATGCCCTGATCCTGATGGGATCCCCTATAAATTTTATGTAATTTAATTTACTAACATTTCTAATATTCTTTCAGCTTCCATAAAAAAGTGTATTAAGGAAACATGCCTCCTATCTGGAGGCAAAGAAGCTTACACTGTCACATTGTTCAAAAAAGGAGCCAGAGTAAACCTATCCAACTGGCGTCCAATCTCCCTAACCAACACAGATACCAAAATATTCACAAAAGTTATGGCCAAACGACTAAAAGAAATTGCAACTGATGCGATATACCCATATTAATATGGATTTTTTCCAAGAAGATCCATATGGGACAATATCCACACAGTTGCAAATGTCTTCCAGTCCATTACCTCTGGAGCGCTTGTCTTTTTGGACCAACATAAGGCATATGACAGGGTGAACCAGACCTATCTCAGGTCCTGCCTTCAAAAATCAAACTCCCAAGTAGATTATCAAACTGGATGATGTTGTTTACAGAGTCAGCCACCATGGCTGTGCATGGAGAAGGTTTCTTAACTAACCCAGTTTTTCCACAGAGAGGACTCAAACAAGGAAACCCACTAAGTCCTCTACTAAACAATTTTAGTCTGGATCCCCTAATCCGGAATACAAACACACCTCTCAATGGAAAAAATAACAAGGGCCAACCACCAGTCAAAATGATGGACTCCGCTGATGACTGTGTGGTGGGTATATCAAACAATCAGGATGCTTGCATAATTGAGAAGATAATATAGGAATATTCAGCCATAAGCAACGCATCACTTAATGCTGAGAAAACAGAAATCATACTCCTGGGGAAATATCAGACCCATTAGACGCCATCTACCATGAGCTAACAAACCAATACAACATCAGACTCCTCACCAGTCATAGGAGGCGAAAATCAGCAATAACCCCACTGAAACTTTCTTTCAATACCAAGATGGCAGCTGGACCTGTCCGTCACTTGAGGGTATGGTTGAAAGCAGGCGGTTACGCCAACTCCATGATGGAAAATCAACTTCAAGGTAAAATACCAAGACGCAATGCCTCCTTAAATGGACATCAAACAGGTCTAACAGGAAGGGTGATGGTAGCCAACTCCATGATACTATCAATCATATAATTTATGGCCCATGTAATTGCTTTCTCACCAGCCTTCCTTAATACAATTTACGCCTTATTACAAGGATGGTTTTGGTCCAACCACAACCCCCCAGTACACCTCAAAACCCTATTTGGCTCTAGAAGGAATAAAGGTATGGGGCTTACTAATTATGTAGAGCAAGCAACCCATATACTAGGATCCTGGATATCTCAGGTGACTAGCCCAGATCCTCCAGATATACATGGGGCCGGAACAGCATGATGTAAGTTTACACAAGCACTCCAATTAAGAAACCCAGATCACCCAAACACATCAATCAAGTATCTGGCGTCTCATCCTACAGCTGCAGGACCACAGGGCACTCCTGCACATTTTAAACATATAATTCTAGCCAAGAGAAGAGCAGAGTGGAAGAGCCACATATTGTCCAGATCAGTCACAGAGGACGCCCAAGGCTAACTCATAGACAGGAAATTAAAGGCCAAATAACCACAGAAAACATACTATGCAGAAGTCTGAATAACATAGCCAAAATTGATTACCTGGACCATATGGATATACCATACAACCTGGAAACCCAAAGAAGAGTCTGAAGATGCACACTTCACTCACTACTTCAACCCAGGATAAGAGCACATGAGTGGAGAGGAATGAGGAGAGCATACCGCACAGCATAAAGGTCAAATGCAGCCCATTCATCGTGTACAATATGTGGCCAATATGAAAGCCTAGTAGTTCGTTTTCTAATGTCCAATATTAGTGGCTATATGGAAAGAGGTCATGCGCCTATTCCGCCAAGAAAGTGGACAACCATTCAGTCTAGTTAGGAACATGTTCACTCTAAACATGGAGTCACCTATCCACTCATCCCTCCGGGCGTTAATAGTAGCAATAGCACTATGGACGATACATATGATAGTACTGGAATCATTTACAGGAGCAACGCCTACAATCTAAGGAGAAATCAATCGGTTCACTGCCATATTGGAACATATCCGATAATGGTACTTTAGAAACATGACCCCATGTAACAGAAGGACAATTAATACATGGTTCCTCACATGATTCCAAAAAATTGATTATTTCCTTCACTCATGCTGCATCCAAGAATAAGCCAGCATAACCCCCCTTCCAAACCGTCCTAAAGTTGATGGTCCTGGAGACAACAAGAGGGACCTAGAACCCTCTGGGGTACTTTAATTTTTTCACAGTTAATTAGTTTATCCTATTATATTGAAAAGTGTACATCCCCTGGTCAACCTTCCCCAAATAAATAGTATTTATATAATGGCTTAGTGCCCAGTGTTGATAAGGCGCCTGGGTTCTCCTCATTCAGGATATTCAATACTCATCCAGTAAGAAGGTTGAGCCTCAGTCATATCATTGGTGTGGCTTTTGGAATGTCATCCTCTCATCATTATAGGGCTTCCAGATTGCTATACTGAATATCAGGTTGGAGTCACATCAGGCTATAATTTTAAAATCCCTTTCATTAATGCTTGCCTATTAGGCGACAATCCATCTGATTCCTGAAGTCTCAGAATTTGAGGATTAAGTTCAAACAGTTTGTTGTTCTGATTTCTAAAAATTTTTACTGTTAAGTATGAACACTGACACCTTTCCCTCATTCTTTTGTAGAAGGACATACTCACAACCATTCTAAGTTGTCACAAACCATAATAAAAGGCATGATTTGTCAGCATGGTTTAATACGTGTATGATTAAACTTTCTTTGTTGCTTCAAATGCATGTTGGCATTCATGGTACATATAGAGCTTTGACGGTGAGCGGTTGTAGGGCGATTTGAGCTCAGAGATGGATGGCAAATAATTCTAAAGAAGGAAACTGTCCCAAGGAAGCTAGGAAGTTGTTTCTGATTACAGGAGCCATCTAAGAGGGAATTGCATCCTGCATGAAAAGTGCAATATCAGAGCCATTTTTTAGGATGAGATTTTTCAAGGATTGTAATTCATCCTTCTAGAATTCAACCTAGATGGGTTTGAACCTAAACCTGCTTTTCAAAGGGCTGTCGCTACATACAACAACTTATTGGCATGCTGCTATATAATAAGAAAGTGCCTTGATATGCTATCAACGTATTCACCTAAAAACTGAGCTTGAGATAACTCAGGGCATTATCAATGAGCCGCTGAAGAACTTCAGTACATTCTTTATCCAAAGGTCATATCTTCGAACTAAACTTCTCATAATTGTGTGGATTACTGTCAGTCAAACCTAGAAATATTATCTGCACTTGGTGGAATGCATAAGCAAGCCAATTTATAAAAAGAATCTTGGAATAACATATTACTTGTGTGATAATGGTCTCAATATGAGAGGTTATGGATGTGGGATTGTAAAGTTAATTAAATGCTCATAGTCAATGTATGGTTGAAGTGTGCCTTTAGTTATTTTTGCAAAATCCACTGGAAATTATAGGAAAGAAGTTTTTTCATCAAGCCTTCACCATCATTTTGTTAATTTAATCTAATAAAGCTAAAGTCTACTCATTGTATAGGGATACAAGTGCAGTTGGTTGTTATAAGGTCAACATTAAGTTGAAAGTTTAGATCAAGCTCTGATTGGCTAGTATACTATCTTTCTGCCTATCAATCACAGTCTTAAATAGTTCATGGATTCGTAGTTAGATTGGGAGGTAAGAAATAACTTCAGCAGTGGAATACCACACCATTTTCGCTCTTCAATCTCTGTTAAAAACGGTATGAGATAGGGGATTTCACTTAAATGATGATTATAGGCAAAGGTAAGCATGTTTCTTATCAAGTAGTTGTTTAATTTTTGACTGCGCCACTAAACTATCACTAAATCATTAAGTACAACAGCTCTGTATTCGCACTAAATCTTGCCATAAACTTATGTTTTATGCAACAGAATGATGTGGTTTATGCAGAGATAGAGAAAACATTGGAAACGCAAAGCACCTAAAACAAGCAAACATATTATTACATCCAAGTCCAAGACCTAACATTCTTTGATCAATATAATTTTCTATGGCTCCAATGTCCATCAAGCATTTATTGATACCTTACACGCTAATAAACTGTGGATGGTAAACAAAAATAAGCATAGTCAAAACTAGATAACTTGTTGGGAATCAAAAACTAAAATCTTTCTACATAAATACAGAAGTTTTCCAACCCTTCTTGATGATACTCTCTATAAAAAGAGAATTTTTTACATCCCGTGCATATGACAAAGAAAAGAGTTGGAATCAGAGGGGTCAGATAAGGGTTAAATCTCTAACATATTAGTGTACAATGGATTCAAATGGCATTGCTATTCAACTTGCTCTACAATCATGATTTGGAAAATCAATTCAACTGGGTCATTAGGTATAAAAAAATTACTAACCTCCCTAAGGGTTCATTTAAGTAATCACTTGAAAATAAATACTAAGAACTAGAGATCATTTTGAAACAACATGGTTTCCTTTGTAGATTAGGATTGAACATATGGTACAGCTGAATGAAAACTAGTGTTCATCTAAGGAGTTACATGTTATAAAATTGAGCCTGAAATAGTCAACAATCTCCTGTAGGGATGATGCTTACATGGCTAGCAAAGTACTGTTAAAATAACCAATTCAAGACAAGCAAAAAAGGTAGTGATCTTGCGAAAATGAGGGACCACTGGAGCAACAAACTTGTGTTAGTTTTGCAGGTTATATGGGTTCTGCACCATCTAGATAAATACAAGATTAACTTGTTAACAAGAATGTACTATGATTAACAGGTGAGGAGCGCGCATAATAAGTCACATGTGCGGTGCTCTGTGTTTACTTGATACACGTATAAAAAGATATAAATAACTCTTTCAATGTGATATTATTAACCCTGGTATAATGTAAAGGAACTGGCGTGTCAAGAATTTTGGCTTCCATCATGGATGTATAAGACCCAGGACCAAAGTCTCAGGCCAAAAAATGCCATTTATATTATAAGGTGATGGTCTAAGTGAAAATAGTTGATTGGGGAAGAGGCTGAGGGTAGTTGGACGTTTAGTGCATGGTAACTCACTTGAAGTTCATGCCTAAATTGCTGGAACTAATCAAAGCAGTAACTAATAGTGGCCTTTACTTTACATTAATTAATTTAATTGGCTTTGCTCCTCCATAAAGGCTTATTACACTAAAAAGATGTAAGATAAATTTGATTAATGTGAGAGTAAAATTCAGGCTTTAATATTATATAAAAAAAGTAGATAAGAAAAAGCAACAAACTAGACAGTTCAGAATACTGATATAAACCTAAAGAATGGGGGCGGGAATTAGTAAAGCTCCTATGGCTTGAAACAACAAACATTTATTCAAAAAAACTACTTTGTGAATCAATTTTTTGACTCAAGGCTTTTACTATCTGATCTTCGTTTTTATATGTTCAAAAAGATTTAATTTTAAATTTGTTGGCATGTCCAAATCTCTAGTAAACCAATTGTTTTCTGAATTTCTTTAATGAGAACTTTATAATGTAAAGTCAGCTACTAAAATTATCTAAGGTAAAAAATGTTGTACAATCAAGGAGGCTGTTGGCTGAGTATTTGTTTAAATGTGCAATCTAAGTATGTACCATTTACTTTAGGAACTTTAAATCAATGAAGAGATGCTTGATTTCTAACACATATTGACCTGTTGTAATAGTGATAGAATGTGTTAAGGCTTGGGAGTCAGTTGGGGAGGAGCTGAGTTAATCAGAGGGGTGCAGCTGCCACCAATCTCTCACTTAGGGTGTGCCCTAGATCAGTAGCCTTAGTAAGAGGCATGTACCTGAGGTTGATACACCTTTAGTACTGGAGTGGTCAATGTTTTGTCCAACTATTAGCTTCATCATGGAATAATACAATCAGTGATTTGGCACTCATTAAATTGGAGTAGTCCTAAATGTTAATTTGAAAGATCTCAGAAGTAACAGAGAAATATAGAAATGGTCCAGGTAGATCAAAATACGTTTTATTTGTTGAATTAATTGACCCTGATGTAAGGACAATTTTCAAGAATTTGGTGTAAGAGCGTCAGAAATTTCATTAACACTAATACAACAGTGTAGCATTATGAGGATCGCTATTGTTAAAAGATTAAGGAAAGTAATTTAATAATTAAATTGTCAACCTTTAAGAGGTAGATTCACACTGCCCCATAGAGTCTCAGAATTGTCATCTAACTTAAGTAAAAAAATATGGTCAGCTTCACAGCCAACGCTTCTTATACCATTCAAATTTCTCCTGAGGGCTGCTCTAAAGGTTACATTAAATCTCATTGGCGAGCCATAACAGCTATTCCCTTAAAATTAGACTTAAGCATCAAGTCAATCTATAATTAGGTTAAGTATTCAAAATCATCTCAATTAAATGATCATAAATTAATTAATAATTTCCAATTTATTTAATTGTTAAGTATAAATAATTAATTTAGAGCATAGTGGACAGTAATAGCAGGATAAAAATTTATATTTTAAACTACTTTTGAAAAACCTGGTGGACGAGCATATTATTTGTATGAAATATCAAAACATAAGATAATTACTAGTACTAAAAAAAACATAAGATAATTTCAATTCATTGGCGTGTATGTCAATTTAGTAGCAATGACACTGCTCTGTACTCAAAAACTATCTTGAAAATTAGTAAAGTCATGTTTATTTCGCTGTAAAAACAAAGAGAATATGATTTTTGAAACTTCACTTATCTTACATTATCTTCTAAAAATAAAATTTTGGTTTATGAATTTTTGTGATAGAAAATAGTATATAGTTGGTTTTCTTATTTTTCGTTACAAATACATGTTGCAAAGCTGAGAATATATTTTTTCCTAGAGAAGCCATTCCTCTTACATATTGGCCATTTGGTATAATTAAGGAAGATTATCACTCTTATTTTCAGTCATAAGTTTTAGTTCTAAAAAGACTCAATTTCTGAGGTAGCTATACTTTTTACATAACAAGCACAGATCTTTATTCATTATTGTAGTCAAAGAACATATTCATAATCTACATTTTTCAATTCAATATCAGTAAGTTTGGTTTATATCATTTTTACCTATAAAGCTATGACATTGTAGGGCTTCTATTTTTAAGCTCAATGGTTCTAAACCAAGAATCCTGACTTTCAATACTCGGGGAAAAATAGGTTGCATGACAAGGTTTTTTAATTAAAAAGTGAAAATCACCATTTATGTCCCATCAGCTAGAGTATCTGCCCTATGCTAAGTATGGTGAGATGGACTTATTGAATTCAAGTACCAAAAATAGAAATATAATTAACAACAAAGTTTTATTATAGTATTAATTAATGATTTTTATGTTGCAATAAACAGTTTACATCCCCAAAAAAGAATTAATAATTTAAATGGGGGTAAAATCCAGAAGGGAGGCTCTAGATCAGGCAGCGCATTTCAGATGGTATAAAACCTTTGTATCATAATTTGACAGGGCAAAAATGATGAGTTGATTACCCATGTCAGATGAAACTATGAGTTACTTAAGTTTATCATTTGGCAGCTTTTTAATTTTTCCTTTTTTATTTTTATTTGCCGCCTTAGGTGCCACTTCAAGTAGTGGTTGGCTGACCTTCTGATATCCCTTCATTTCAACGAGGTAGGAATTCATCTCAGGGTATCTTAGGCTCAATCTAAATTATTGGAGTTTGTAGATTCAAATGGAGCTGTGCTGACCAATAAGATATCTTGGTAATTTATTTAGGACTTATATTTAACCCCCTTCTCATGTCTAGTTGTTAATTTAGTTGAGGAAGTTGAAAGATAGATATTTTTCCCATCATGTCATATATTAGAATATCTGACATCACTTCCTTTAAGAATAATGGCAGATGAGTACTGATGCAAAAATCAGCTCTGAATGTAGTTTATCGTTACTCCATTATACATAGACTTGATTTCATATTCATCTACACATTTGTAAGTGACAGCATATGGCCCACCCACTTGGAATCTAAATTTATCTCCTCAGGGCACTATTTGTTTGTGATAATATAGGACTGATCTGAAATCTCTAAGGTGGGTAAAAGTTGGCACGTTGGATTTGCTTCTTGACCCCTTGTAACCATCTTGGCTAGATTTGTCATTGTTTTAAACTAAAGTTATACTTCTGGGCTATACTTCTTAGACTTTCTTAGTATCTTTGGTATTATCACTGGTGACTTAACGAGCTAACTTAGCCGGGATTCCAAGTTCTCTTTCAAATAAAGGCTTTTAAGGGAGACATAATGATGATTTGCCATAAACTTACTGGTAAGCCATTAATGTGCTTGCGAGGTATTGTTCCCAGTGTATTGGTTTAGTAGTGGCCATCTTGTGTAGTATTGAGACCAACGTCCCATTCGCTCTTTCTACATTCCCATTAGTTGATGGGTTGTAAAGGACTGATAATAGTTGTTGAGTTTCTATGTTCTAAAGCTAAGATCCTCACAACTATATATGCAAAGTGCAAACTATTATCGCATAGTAGAACCTGCGGGCAGCTGTGTCTAGTAATTATTTTGATACAAAAAGTTACAGTAGCATTAGAAGTCTGTGCAAAAATAGCAATTTCTTTGACCCACTTCATAAAATAATTAATCCTTATAAGTATGTATTGATTCCCTTCTGTGTAATTGGGTGTAGACCTATGGCTTCTAAACTGATGGTGTGAAATGGCTGCTGAAAGAGCCATAAGCTTATAAATGTACTTATCCTTATGCAGCATCTGCTTTTTAAAAATGATGCAAGCATCTAATACTTCCACTACAGAGTCCAGAATTCCTTCACAATAGTAGCGATCTTTAATCCATTCATAAGCTTTTCTTGACCCTCCATGACCTGAGGTATGGTGGCTTCCATTATAACAGGTACCCATTCCAAAGGTTGCATGTAAGTTAGCAATTGGTTGATTCTGAGTTTCTTGTATAGTAATCTGGTGAGAGCCTTTATATTTTTCACGTCTTTTGAGAATCTTTTAAACTGTATCATCTTCATCCTCCCATGAGTCTGGCCTCACAAGTAGGTCTTGTAATCATTCAGCTTCGTTATTGTCAAGATAAAGAAGGGGCAGTCAAGTCATTCTATCTACATTCATATGTTTTGTTCCAGCTCAGCGGATAGTATCCACGTCATAGTGCTTAAGAGTGAGAGACTATCTGGCAAGCCTTCCTGTCAGATCTTTCAGGTTTTCACAATTCTGATATGACTGGATGATAATCCCTAAGTTGGTATGGCAGAATGGGTAGAATCCGCTGAGCCTAATTATGAGTTACGATTTTAGAGTGACTTTTTTTAGTACTAGATGGTACGATTTTAGAGCGTCTTGAGATGAGGCAATATCCAATTATAATGGATGGTTATTGGATCTCTTCCATATGAAGCGATTAGGAAATACTGATGTGCAATGATAGTTGGTAAATTGCCTCAAATTAGGCAAGTGTGAATTTAGTGAATAAAGAATTGTTATAACCAATGAGATACAGCGAACTGAATTACTAACCTGAGGAAATGGTATTATCTGAAGTCACTGAGATATAGGTGTTTGAGATGATTGACAGGAGAGGTCGTTGATAGTTTATAGTGAAGTGGAAAAATGAGGATCTGCTGCATTTTAATAAAATTTAAAGAGAAGAGTTTCAATGGAGAAATTGCTTTATTAAATTAAGTTTATTACCTTGTTCTAAGGATGACGATTATCATATCATCAGTCCTATTGCTCAGTAGGCTGAACCCTGTGCAAAATCCCTTTGGTGTATCTCCAAGATACCACCAAAAAATTAACAGTGGTGCTCACTACAGGGGGCCCATTAATCAATTGCACAGATAAATCTTCAGTTGCTGGCCATGGTATATTAGGCTTGCATGGACAGGGGATCTTCATGGCATACTTCACCAGTCAAAAATGCGGAACACAAACTTGCCTTAAAAGCTGTGCTCAAAAGGCAAGATAAGCTTATACAGGAGGTTTGTAGTGATAAGCTGCCTCCTTTTGATCGCAATGGGAATATTCATGGGTTCTTTAAGTGATTTGAGTTTGCAATGGAAGGAGCTTCAGATTGGCGCAAAGTGAACCTGTTAATATCCACCTTGGATGTTGGAAGTGCTGACCAAGTCACTTGTTGTCTTCATATTAGTTCCGTGGTACCAAGAAGGGAAGAAAACTGTGTTATAGTTGTTCAGGGGCACCGTAAAGATGTCAAAGCATAAGGCTGAATTGTTGACTATCATGTTTCAGTGTAATGATACTCTCTCCCATGTTTGCTAATCAACTTATGGCAGAAGCCCACATGTCAATTGGGCAGAGATTTTATCAAATCTAATGTATGCATTGTAATGACCTCCACTGTGAATTCATACTGCGAGCTGTACAACGTCATGACCTCAACGTTGGATGAAGATTTACCCTTGCTTAAAATTGTTTAGTTCTTGCGCCGTATATCCACTAGCTTCCCTTACACACAATACAGAGTGGAACCCTCCTGCTCCCATTGCTGACAGGTCTTATTTGGGTAAATTTTCCTGTCTTGTTCAAATCCTCCAAGTTACCACCAGCAATTAACCGTCCGCCCTCATGCCTGCTTATCATCCCTATTCTAACTATCAGCCTGGTCCTTTTGCACTGAGCATCTTCAGTACAACTTTCCGCAGGAACCAACTTACCTTATCTAAGGACGCAGGACCTATGGATTAAATTGTTCATAATTTGGTTGCTCTGGGCACCTGGAATGAGGTTACTTAAAGCGAAGAATTCATTATGTATATCCAGATCAATGCGATCATGGAAAAGTCAGAGTGGAATAGAGATGGGTCTCTATCTCAGTTATCCAGACTTCAAACATTCCACCTGTATCTACTGAAGTAAATACAGCGGCAGCTCCCCAGTATGACGACTTATTCCTATATCTGCAGCTGGGGAGGGGTGAATTTACTTAAATGAGCACAAATCAAGGACATTGCAGAAGATGGACCCCAGGATCAACTGAAGCCTTACATATGTCAAATTTTTAAACAAAATTCTTCAGATGAACTAGATCCATACGATGATGCTCCTTTCTTAGCAGGGGTAAACGCGGCCCTCCCTGTGGACGCTATTGTTAAAGGCTACCCTAAAGTTGGGGAGGGTATTGTGGGCTTTCTGGAGAAAAGAGACCCGTTAAATGACCACTTTGTAAAGAAACAGAATTCATCCTAATCTGAGTGTACATGGGATATTGTCGCATCAAAACCCAAGTCCATGCTAAAATAGATACAGGCGCTCCAATTAACATAGTTTTTACAAAGTTGGTGGCGAAGTTGGCACTTAAGCCTGACGTGGAACATTATATGGTGTATGGGGCTGCAGGCGTGAAAAGCACGGTCTCTGAAAAGGCATACAGCGCGCTACCCTTGCGGTTTGGATCAATTGTCATTGTAGCCTCAGCGATAGTACTACCAAATAATAACTATGACCTGTTAATTGGGACCCTTTTTATGTGACACTTTGGTGCTATTGTTTATATGATGGTGGAGACCTTTGAAATTCTGGGATAGCGGATCCCAATCTACTTCACCTCCATCAGAATACTGAAGGATCCGGTGCACATGGGTCATATTAACCTTGCATATGG
This sequence comes from Massospora cicadina, assembly GCA_022478985.1. Taxonomy (NCBI): domain Eukaryota; kingdom Fungi; phylum Entomophthoromycota; class Entomophthoromycetes; order Entomophthorales; family Entomophthoraceae; genus Massospora; species Massospora cicadina. Next base: position 99,453 of record JAKSZP010011843.1, read on the forward strand.
TGATGGGGTGAGTCCAGTTTGTTACCATCAATTAAAGAGTAAGACCCAAACCCTCCTCATCAATTATATGAATGTCAAGGGCTACCGCTTAGAGATGCTGGCACTATATCTAACCCCTCCAGACACCAAGTAATAATAAACACTGAGTTTGAGGTGTAAATGCTTGCTGGGCTTTATGGGGAAGTAATTGGGCCCTATCAGCAATCATGGCTTGAGCCCCATGTGGCTCCAGACATTATACTCCTGGGACATGAGAGGATCAAAGTTTTGTTAGTGAATCCCCAAAACCAATTTGAATCCGCTAGCACCAAATAGTGGCATATTTATAATTGATCCCAGTTGAGGAGGTCCTCAAGGTTCATGAGTTTGGTTCACAGAATAAATTTGTTCTTCCCGTCAAACTGAAGCTCAGCGTAATGGTGATTTTACCTTATAAAATTTAACGGGGTCATTGGAAAACCAGAAAGATCAGGTGGAAGCCTTTTTTTGAAAAGACAAGGAGATCTTTGCTGACAACAATCATGATTTTGGGTGTGTGCGGGGAGTGGTCCTTCTTGTGGACACTGGAGATCAATCCCATCAAGCCTCAGTTGATCCGCCAGTCTAGGGCAGCTGATAAAGATGCAACCAAGGAGATCAAAAAACTACTTAAACAAGGAATGCTTGAACCATCAAAGAGTTCATGGGCTTCGCCTTTTCTGATTATAAGAAAGAAGGACGGTTACAACCACATAGTAATAGATTACCAGAATCTCATTAGTAACATTATAAAGGACTCAATCCCTTGATGCGGATTGACAATCTTTGGATCAGCCAGGGGAGCACGTTACTTCTCAGCAATGGATTTGATATCCAGTTATTGGCAAATCGAGTTGCCCATGACATAACATGAAATATTTGCCATTATCACGTCAAAAAACTTTTTAACTGACCCATATGCCATAAGGGCTGTGCAACACACGGCTACATTTCAACAGGCGATGGATACTATCCTTGGTGACTTGAAGCTGCCAAATGTGCTTATATACCTCACAATATCAATGTCTTCTCCCGTACAATTTCTGAGCATCTTTAATTGGCGAATTTAGTCCACCAGCTGGCTGAGGCCAACATGAAGAACCTCAGAAATGTCACTTTTTCAAGGATCAGCTGGAGTTCCTCAGCTTTGTAGTAGATGCGACAGGGCTCAAACATCAACCAGCCAAGGTGGATGCTGTTTGTAAAATGACTACTACAAACAGTAAGAGGGACATTCAGGTATTTTTGGGGATGTTTGGCTACTATTGTGATGAACGGGGTCCTTCCACATTGCCACAAAACATTTTTGGCAAGAGGGCCCAAATGAGGGCCCACAAACATGAGAGTGCTGCTGTGGTTAGGTCCTTGGTTCGTTGGCTTAATGAGCAATTGAGGTATCCTTAGAATATGGTAAGTACAATGCTCACACTGAGGAGAACAGTCTGTCCACCAGAGATAACATACAGAGAGAGGCGACTGCTCTGTCAAAGTCCGTGGAATGGTCCATTTTTCACTCAAATGCCCAGGGTTTCCATCAAAATCTGAGTAAATGATTTTAAAATTTTATTATTTATGTCTGATTTTGGGGGTTTTATTGTATATATGAGAAGACAAAGGTGCTTAAACACCTTTGTCTGGTTGTATTTATGTTTAGAAGTGAGGGATATGGGGGAATTTGTTCCCTTGAAACTGAAGATGGCTGTCTATCTGCAGGCTTATTCTAAGAATCTCAGCTTCCAATATTCCCATCTAGGCCCATTATAGACTGTTCATTGAGTGCCCTAGGCGTTATAGAAACCTTTCCGCATATAATTTCGTTTGTTTGGGATGAATCATCTTGGCATTCTTGTGTCAACCTTATTGCAAACATTTCCATTTTTTGGTATAATTCAGCTTGGCAGCCCCTGATTCGCTGTGCTGCCTTTTGCCATGGCTCTCAATATTCTCTTCTAGTGGCGGATTCGGCTTGGCTGCTCCTGATTCACTGAGCTGCCCAATGACATGGTTCTTGACATTTTCATTTTTGGTATAATTCGCCTTGGCAGCTCCTGATTTGCTGAGCTGTCCAATGCCATGGTTCTCGATGTTTTAGCTTTTGGCATAATTTGGCTTGGCAGCCCCTGATTTGCTGTGCTGCCCTTTGCCATTCTCATATCATTATTTAGTTCATCAGACTTTGGGTTGGCAGCCTTTGATTGGCCCAGTCGCCATATATGTTGACCCTTGTCACCTCCTCTCTGAGGTTTAGTCAATTAGTTGGCATCTAATTTGTCAGAATGCCATTTATGAGGGTCATTGCACCTAAACCCTACGCTTTTATTATTATTGTCAATGATACCAAGAGCCCTGATCCCCACCTTAGGGGGTCAGGGCTATGTGGAGGTCAGGCAGCGCCTTCACCTTCACATCACTCCCTCAGAGGAGAGCCCCCTGCGCCCCAGTATTCCTCCACCTTCTGGGGACAGTTGGCACAATTGGCGGCTGTTTGCCAGGATGATTTTTCTATTGGGTAGCCAACCCATTTTACTTTTTATCATCGCTTTTTGCAAGCGATCTTGGTATCCAGAATCTCCTCCACCTCGTACTCCACCACCCTGGGTTGTCTGACTGGACCAGCTCCAGCTTCACTGGTATGGGGCCTTCATAGTTCTTGAGCTGTGAAATGTGCAAAACTGTATGTGCACGCAGTCCTTCTGGAAACTCTAGTTTGTATGCCACCTCATTCACCTGTAGAAGGACTTTGTAGGGTCCTAGTTTGATAGGCCCAAACTTCCTACACTGTCCTGGTTGTGTTTAGTGTTTGGAATTTATCAAGACTATATTTCCATCTTTGAGGGGTGAAGCCTCAGAGCGATGCGTATCTGCTTTCCTCTTCTGAGCCTTCGCCACTTAATCCAGGTTGGCTCTCAATGTCTTCGAATTTTCCCTCATTCCAGTCACAAAATCAGCTTCTTCAGTGTTCGTTCCCCCAGCGTGTCCCTCCATCGTCCATGGGTGATACCAGTGATTTGCGAAAAAGGGCGACATTCCAGTTGATGAGTGTTCCAGGTTGTTGTACGCAAACTGTGCAATTCTCATCCACTTGATCCAATAATCTTGTCACGTGGTGAGGTAGCACTGTAGGTACTGTTCAAGGGTCTGATTTACCCTCTCCATCTGGCCAACTGATTGGTGGTGGTAAGCAGATGAACGGCATGGTTTAATCTTAAATTTGTCAGGAGTTGATCCCAGAACACTAGATTTAACTGTGGGCCCCTGTCCTAGATGATCTCATACAGGAGTCTGTGTCAGGCAAAGACCTCCATCACAAAGATTTTAGCCATGTCTTTCGCCAGACCTTAGAGGTGCATGGGAAGAACTCAGCATATTTTGTTAGTTGGTCCATTACCACCATGACCGCATCATAGCCCTCCAATTTTGAGAGCTCATTGATGAAATCCACACTACTGAGTTCCACGGCAATTGTTCAGTTTGCAGTGGTTTTAACTTCACTGAGGGTTTGCTTTGAAATGCTTTGATTGGGCACAGGTAAGGCAGCGTGCAGTAAACCCTCTTACAATTCCTGCTAGGCCCAGCTAGTAGTAGTTCCAGTATATCAGCTTGATTGTTTTCCCCATACCAGGGTGCTCCACCAGGGGGTGGTCATGACATAACTCCATTACTTCCGTTCGAAGCTTGAGTGTCAGTACCCATAGGCGGTTGTAGTGCAGGATGAGGCCCCCCTCCTTCCTGTAATTCTTGTAGCCTTCACTGGGGTCCCCTCCCTCTATCTCTCTCCTGACCTTGTCCCCAAATTTGGTTCATCATTGGGCTGTCTGGATCTTCTCTGTTAAGTCAGCGCTTTCTTCCCGTATTAATGCAAACACCTGGGGAGGGAGCATTGTGGCCATATTAAACTCGTCCAGCTCTTCCTTTGTGAAGGTCATTTATGGGTCCCAGCTAAGTAGGTCTGGGAGTAAGTTACTCTCCCCAGTCTTGTGTTCTATATTGAAGTCATATTGAGACAGCTCTAGGTGCCAGCGGGATTGTCTCTGGTTCATCCTATGGGGACTCCTATGGAACTCCAAGGCCCTGTGGTCAGTCTAATCATAAATGGGTGGCGCGCGTACAACAGATGATGCTGCCACTCATCTAGTGCTGCAACGATCGCCAGGAGTTCCTTGTCATAGATGGGGTAGTTTGTTTCCACCGGTAGCATCTTCCTGCAGAAGTAGCATACTGTGTTCTCCAAACCATCCTCCCCTGTCTGCAAGAGGATGCCCCAATGGCGAAATTCGATGCATCTGTCTCCACAATGAATGGAAGATTGGCGTCCAGGTGCACTAGGAGCTGCCGCTGTGAGAAGGGCTCCTTTATGGCCTGGAACGCCATCTCTTCCTCCTCTCCTCATTGAAAAGAGACTTGCCCAGTCAACCAGGTAAGCGGGGCTGCTGTTTCTGAGAGGTCCTTGGTGAATCTCCTCAGAAACATTCACCACCCTTAAGAAACTGTGCACATTTTTCTTATCCTTTGGCGCTTCCCACTCCTTCACTGCTGTCAGCTTGTCTGGGAAGATAGCTGCTCCCTTCTTGAATACAACGTTGCCTAGAAAAGATACTGAGCCCTTGTAGAACTCGCTTTTGGAGGGCTTGAGTCGCAGGTTATCCTTGTCCAGTGCCCTGAGGACCTTCTTGACGTCCTCCATGTGTGTCTCGCGAGACTTGGAGAACACCAGGATGTTTTCCATAGATGCAGCACAGCATTCACCAATCAAGTCGCCCAGGGCATGGTCAATGGTCCTTTGGAAAACGGCTGAGGCGTTCTTAAGTCCAAATGGCATTACCTTGTACTCATATACCCCTAGGTGGCACTTGAAAGCCATGTACTGTTGGTGCTCGGGTACAACTGGAACTTGGTTGAAGGTGTCATCCAAGTCCAACTTTGAGAACACCTGAATTCCAGTGATCATCTGGGAGATGCTCGCCATTAGCGAAATGGGATAGGGGTCTGTTTCAGTTATGGCGTTCAAACGGCGGTAGTCAACGCAGGGGCAGAGCTCGCCATTGGCCTTGGGGACCAGGAGGATGTGAGACACCACTGGAGATTTCGAAGGCACAATCATCCCTCGCTCCAATATATCTTCACGTACTGGTCTAGGGCTTCTCTCACTCTGGGGTTCAGGGGGTACACTGGGCTTCCTTTTGGGAGCTCAGCATCCCCTTTGAACTTTAATGAGAATGCAAAGGGCCCTGTGGAGCACAGGTGGCGGCAACGCTCCTCTGGAGCAGGTGTTCGTAGTCTCTGAATTCCTCTGGTATATTTTCCTCTCGTCCCTAGGTGCACAGAGTTCAAGCCAGGCCTGCTTCTGCCCGAGTTAAAAAATTCTATCGTTATAGGCTCCTGATCCTTGGGGTGAAGCATCACCTGGCCCTCCTACAGATCAAAATGTGGGGAGTACTTGTGCCACCATCTCATGCCCAGAACGATGGGGTGGGGCAAGTTCTGGATAGCGCAAAAGTCTTCCCAAAAGTGGTGGAGTCCATGTTGAAGCTAATCCTGGGCTCATTCCCCCAGCATTCCAATGGCTTGGGGTCCGCAAGAGTCATGGTACCCTTTTTTTGCATTTGTACTTCCAACTTCTTGGCTAACACCTGATCCAGGTAGTTTTCTTCGGCTCCAGTGTCCACTAGCATCCACAGTTTTTCTAACTTTACCTATTTCCTTTCTTCTTTCACTTCAAAGTAAACGGAATAAACAGGTAGGAGGAACCATATCCTTTATTGAGCGAATACTTGCAAGCGGGGTTCAGCGAAGGTTATAAGTGGGGCTGGCTGAGCTGCTGAGAGTTGTGGGTGCAGGAGCTGCAGAGCGTGGGGCAGTTTCACCGGAGCCCCCTGCTTTTGTTGCCACACATGGTTTGAGATGGCTATGACTCCACGCGTCATCTGCAGAATCTACCGTGGTTCCCAGGCACAGGGGTCGTGGCTCAGGCCAAGGCTAGCTGGTTCTCTACCTGAGAGGCAACAGTAACCTCTTCCACCAAGGTTTCCCCAGGCGGGTAGCAGGCATAGCTGTGAGGATGTCTGGGTGAATGTTCTGTCTAAACATCCATGTGAGCTGGGAAGGATACATATTTGCAGCTTTGGCTAGGGGCTGGAACAGCTGAGCTTACTCCTTACATCCATTTCCCTTGACTGAGGTCTAAGAGCATTGACCAGACGGCATCCTGAGAGTCGTTTGGGTGACAGCTCTTTTAACCAAGTGGAGGCAGTCCTCCAGAGAGGCTGGTAGAACCGGCTGTGTATCAAGAGGTCAGTGAGCCAGGTGGACAGGTTCATCAGCAGGTCCGCTATCACCTGGGCGATCTGGAGGGATGCAGCCATTGTACCCCCCAGTGGCCACTGTGAGAAAGGCCTACAATCTAATGTGAGAGAAGGTTCTGTGAATTACAATCAACTCCTCCGGGTCAGTGCTTGTCTAAACTTGGACGTGGCGTCAACATGTTGGACATGAGCAACGGAATTCCCTTGGGATGGGAGGAGGTGAGTGGCTTCCCTCAGCAGGAACAGGATGGAAAAGATAACCATCAGGAGAGTATTTGTGTGCTCATGACAAGTGGTTATGGCTCTTTTATATGGTTTCCTCATCCCATCCCATAAAAGGGAGATAATTTTTTAAAACTTCGTTTAATGTGATGAATGAGGTCCTTCCACATTGCAACAAAACAGTTGGGCAAGAGGGCCCAGAGATGACCCACAAACACAATAGTGCTGCTGTGGTTAGGTCCTTGGTTCGTTGGCTTAATGAGCAATTGAGGTATTCTTTGGAATATGGTAAGGAAAATGCTCACACTGAAGAAAATATTCTGTCCACCAGAGAGAGCATACAGAGAGGCGACTGCTCTGTCAAAGTTCCGTGGAATGGTCCATTTTTCACTCAAAATCCTGGGTTTTCCTCCAAAATCTGAACAAATGACTTTAAAATTTAAGATTTAATTTATGATTTTTAGGGTTTTTTATTGTATATAGGAGAAGATGAAGTTGTCCTAAACACCTTCGCCTGATTGTATTTATGTTAGGAAGTGGGGGATATGGGGGAATTTGTTCCCATGGAAACTGAAGATGGAGGGCTATCTGCAGGCCTATTTCAAGAATCTCAGCCTCCAATATTCCCATCTAGGCCCATTATAGACTGTTCATTGAGTGCCCTAGGAGTTATAGAAACTTTTCCCATAAAATTTCGTTTGTTTGGGATGAATCATCTTGACATTATTGTGTCAACCTTATTGCAAACATTTCCATTTTTGGTATAATTCAGCTTGGCAGCCCCTGATTCGCTGTGCTGCCTTTTGCCATGGCTCTCAATATTCTCTTCTAGCGTTGTATTCTGCTTGGCTGCTCCTGTTCACTGAGCTGCCTGATGCCATGGTTCTTGACATTTCCATTTTTGGTATAATTCAGCTTGGCAGCTCCTGATTCGCTGAGCTGCCCAATGCTACGGTTCTCAATGCTTCCACTTTTGGTATAATTTGGCTTGTCAGACCCTAATTTGCTGTGCTGCCATTTGCCGTTGTTATTTTCATTATTTAGTTCATCAGAATTTGAGTTGGCAGCCTTTGATTGGCCAGTCACCATTTATATCGACCCTTGCCACCTCTACTCTGAGAGTTAGTCAATTTTTCATCATTTGATTCATCAGAATGCCATTTATGAGGGTTGTTGCCCTCAAACCCTATGATTTTATTCTTATTATCTACATTACTAATAGCCCCAATCCCCACCTTAGGGGGTGTTGGGATTTTTGCCCATATTCCCAGCCTGCTAGATCACCTGGTATCGCTAGGGAAAATTCCCTAAAGTGAAGTGAATTGGAAATCAGTTGACCCAAATTTTGGAGGAACTACGTTCAGGGGATTTTAGGATATTTGTCTGGTCATATCCATGAGGGATCAATCCGGATGAATACCTAATATCTTATCAGGTGGAGCGGTGACAAAATAAGGGCATCTGATAGTGATTATCTATCAGGTGTACCAATTGGGATTGGTCAGGTTTCATCACCGACTGATTAGGAATGTTTAATGAGTTGCAAGGCGAGTGATGCCGCCTGCAACTAGCGAATCAATTGGTTGGTGAAGTGACCTGCCATAATGGGTAAAAAGTCCCATTATCTAAGCAGGTCACCAGCCAATTAAGGTTGGTTTGCTTATATTGAGAGGAAAATGTTAGGGACACATTTCTGACTCTTTCCATTTGAGGTCTTGAGGATATCCAACATCGGAATCCTAGTCAGGATGGGGAAGACCATCGCTGCCAAGACAAGGAAGGGTGATTCAATGGCAATGGCTTCCGTTTCATTGAAGAGGTGTCAACTGAGGGTTAGATGGCCAAATCCCCTATAAATTCCTAGGATTCACTCTAATAAAAATAGACATTAATATAGATAAAAACATATACATTACTACTTTAGAACATTATTAGTTTTATTGTAGATTTGGTAATAGTTAGACTATCAGCATCTAGCATGAAGATTCCATCTCAAGGATATTATTGAAGAAGGCAATAATTGGTAGACTCTCAGAGAAGAGTAGAGATCTGAGCGGGGATCAAGAGATGAAGGGAACCACGGCTAAAGGATTTCTGCTGACTGTGTGCTGGGCCAAAGGAGACTGCCATCAGAGGATCTTAACAAAGATCTAGTGGACAGGATTACAGGGAACAAATCCTTAAGAGTACAATATCCAGTATTAATTGGAAATACCAGCTGAAGCGTTGGGCCTGAAAATAATTCTAACTCAAATACAGATAATAGTCGTCATACTATTATTGGATTATATATATATATTCCTACAACGTGAGGCGCACAAGGAAACCGAACCTGTGCAGTAGAAAGATTACTAGGGTTGACCTCTGATAATCAACCCAACGGAGTAATTTTTACAGGGGGTCAGGACTATGTGGCGGTCAGGAAGCGCCTTGACTGTCACAACTATCACCACTTCATACGCAACTTTAGTTGTATTGTAGGACCGCTATTCAAATTATTAAAGAAGGATGCCATGTTTGAATGAAAAGAACTCCATTAACACTACTTTGATACACTTCAAATGGCATTAATCAGTGCGCCAGTGTTGCATTATCTGAATTTTGACAAAGAGCTTATTGTTCCAATAAATACATCCCTTTCCGCTGTAAGGGCTGCCTTATCTCAAAACGATGATGAGAGGGAGGAGCACCCATTAGCATACTGTAGCCTGAGCTTGAACAGTCATGAACGCATTTAAACTGTGACTGAGTATGATTGCTTAGTGGTGATCTATGCGTACAAGCAAATTTGGGTGTAATTGCATGGATAAAGTTCAAAGTTATAAAGGATCATGCTTTGTTAGACTGCTTGCAGAAACTCAAGGAGCGGAAGGACGGCTAGCCCTATGGGCTCTCAAACTGCCAGCTTATGATTTTGAAATTCTTTGCCATCCTGGCACCAAACACCATAATGCATATTGCTTATCAAGATTGCCCATGATTTCGGTTATGGTGGATCTGAGTGACAAAATATTTGATAAGATGCTCAGTGGAAAGTATGATGATGAACTGCCTCAAGTCTTCATAGTATTAGACAAAATAAAGGACAATATTTTCCAGAGGAACAGAAAATTGTACAAATGGATGGGAGACACTACGGTGAAATCTCAAGGCCTTCTGCCCAACAAAACATTATCATGAGTGCACACTGAGTAGAAGGACATGGTGGAGCATGAAAGACCCTGGAATGGTTGTGCATTCAGTACTATTGGGAAAGAATGCAATTTGACATGCTCAAAACCATTTCCTGCTGCCACCAGTGTCAAGTGAAAAAGATGTTCCGCCAAAAGAGATTTATATTAGCTATATATAAACCCCACTTTGCTTGGCATACAGTTTCACTGGATGTTGTTGGCCCTCTGCCAACGAGAGCTGATTGGTCCAAGTACATTCTGGTGGCAATTGACCACTTGACTAGTTAGGCTGACGCATGGGCAATACGCTCTTTGGGAGTGATTACGGTGGCTAAGTTTGTGATGGAGTGTACAATCCAGTGACACGGCTGTACCCAGTTCATCCTTACTGACAACAGAACCAAATTCACCTCCTAAATTTTACCCAAGCTCAACGAACTGATGGCCATCTGCGGGGCTTTAACGACCCTGTATCTTCCAGAATCCAAAGGGATGGTTGAGTGAGCTAACAGGACCTTGGTGAACATACTCCAAAAATTGGTGACAGATCGCCCTTCTAATTAGAGTTCTTTCCTTTCAACTGTCATCTTCACTTAAAATATCAGCTATCATTCTAGTATGGGGAAAAGTCCCTTACAGTTATTATATGGATGACACCATGCTCTTCTGTCACTGCTTTATTCTTGTGTAGAAGATACTGGCAGAATGGAACCCCACTGATACTTGACTAACCTAGCGGACACACTGATCAAGTTGCAGGCTGAAGCATACTCATGCAGCTTGGCCAAGAAAATTAATAATCAGGCTGCCAATCAGGTGTGGCACAGTGGCCTATCTTAGTTCAAAGATAGAGATATGGTTTTTTCTGAGACCATTCTGAGTTTTGCAGAAGCACAAGTTGGCCAACATCTGGATTGTTCCATTTGAGATAACTGAAAAGACGGGCGTTGATGCCTACACTATATAGGACCCTGCAAGAGTTCAGATCATCAATTGAGTGAATACAAAGTTCCTTTGACCCTATAAACAACAGGAGCCTTATTGTCCAGTCAAGGAGGGGGTAGTGTCACAAGCTGATATGACTGGATGATAATCCCTAAGTCAATATGGCAGAATGGGTAGAATCTGCTGAGCCTGATTATGAGTTACAATTTTTGCAGCGCCTTGAGATAAAGCGACATCAAATTATAATGGATGGGTATTAGATTACTTTTAAATAAGGTAATTAGGAAATATAGATGTATGATGAATAGTTGTTAAATCACATCGAATTAGGCAATTGTGAATTTAATGAATCGAAATTTTCTGGATCCAATGAGATATGGCAAACTAAATTTCTAAGCTGAGGAAATGGTATCATCTGAAGCTGCTGAGATATGGGCTAGATGAAACAATCGACAGGAGAGGTCGTTGATAGTTTAGAGTATAGTGGAACAGTGAGGACCTGCTGTATTTTATTAAGACTTAAATAAGTGTGTCATCGGAGCAATTTCTCTATTAAGTCTATTACCTTGTTCTGAGGACGACGATCATCATATTGTCAGTCCTATTGCTCAGTGGGTGTACCCTGTGCAAAGCCCCTTCAGTGTATCCCCAAGATATCTCTGAAATTTTAACACATGTTTTGCAGCCTCTTTAAGGAATCATGATCTATCACAACAATAAAGTCATACTATAAAAGAAGGGCAAGCTGTTTAAATTCCAGGAGAACAGTTAAGCTTCTTTTCTCCATGACACAAATGGTCTGTAACAGCTTTATAAAGCATTTTGCTATAATATGACACCAGGTAGTCAATGTTGTTCTCCTTCAGTTGAGAAGGAAGGCGCTTACAGCTAAACTTGGAGGCGTCAGTAAAAGGATAAATGGCTTCCCATAGTCCATTGTCATATGATCAGTCATCTCTTTAACACTCTCTTCTTAGACTTGAATGCAGTTCGTTGCTTTACTCCCCATATTAAAAATGTGTTTTTTGTAAGCAGTTGGACAAGAGGTTCAGCAAGTTGAGCGAAGTTAGGTATTAATTGATGGTAATATCCCATCATTTCTAAGGATATCTTTATGTCTCAAAGGCTTTGGCTAAGGCATCTTTGAGATGGTTTTAACCTTTTTATACAAGGGTTGAATTCCTTCTTGTGATATGTCATGTCCTAGAAATTCCAAGCCCTGCTAAAAAAGGTAAACTTTGAAAGTTTTAGGTTGATAAATTTCCCTCATTAAATGGAGCGAGACTTGAGGTGGTCTAAAGGATTGGTGAAGGTTTTGGAAGAACACTGTATGTCATCTAGGTATATGATCACTCAGTTGATTTTGAGATATTGCATGATGTGATCCATCAACTGTTGGAATGAGGTGAGAGCGTTACATAATATCTGAGGGATACAGGTAGGCTGAAATAGCCCCTCCGTGCAGATCAACACTCATATTTCTTGGTTTTCAGAAAAAAAGATTCCTCTGCTAATAACCGCTGGTGAGGTCCATTGTGTAGAAGAAATTTGAGCAGAGAGTCAGTCAAGAGTATTATTAATCCTTGGTATTGGGTTGTTGTTCTTATTAGTGAGGCTGTTTAGATTCCTGAAATCCATCACTATTCTTTGACCGCCATTATTTATGAGTGGTATAACTTTTGGCAATATCATTTGGATAGGACATAAGGGTCACACTGGTCAAACCCACCAAACAACAGATGGATGATTTGAGCATCGTTAGTCCTCTGAACAAATTGAAGGTATAATGAATGTACAAAGTAATTACCATCGATAATAGTACTTTATTTATTTTAATATAGCAGATCCCTTCTGCTTCCGCGCTTTAAATCCTATTACTAAACTTCTTTCTAAAATCTCCCATTTTGCTTATATATCAGCGACTTCAGACAATACTGCTCCCTTGACTTAAACTATTTGATTCCTATATATTCTCATTGGATCCTGCAGAGTTTGGTATTCTTATAGTTCCTATCACCTTAGTTTGAGGCGATTTCCTCAATTTTTGTCAAATGTTGATATGGGCTTATTACCTTATTTGGAGGCGATCCAATAGTAACCCTTTTTATCCAAAAATCACCTCATTTTCAAGGCGCTTGAATAATTATAACTAATAATCATGGTCAGAAGATTCTGGCCAATCCGTCGTAGCTATCCAGGGCTTATGGTCAAATTGTATCAGAATCTCAACGTTACCCCCCTTGACTGGATGATAAGTCTCTATTTTTTATACGCACATAGGAACTTCACATGCAAATGGTTGATAATCCAACCACTTGTGGGATCATTGATAGTATAGGCATCAACCTCAGTCTTCTCAGTAACTTCAAACGGACCAATCTAGATACTGATAATTTGTGCTTCCAACTAAACAGATGTTAGTCATAGAAGAGCTTAATCTCCATCTTAGAGCTGTGATAGCCCGCTACACCATTCCTTTTGTCAGCCTGATTCCTTTTTTAGCCAGACTGAAGGAGTACGCTTCTGTTTGCAACTTTATTAACGCGTCCACTAGGTTAGCCAAAAAATATGGTGATTTATTCCGCAGTTCTCTTCTATGAAAGCATAGAGCTATGCCAGAAAAGCAAGGTGTCATTCATATAATAAATGAAAGGGACTCTTCCCGTGGGAGAAATATAGCTAAAGTTATAAGCGAAAATGGCGGTGGACATGAGAGAACTTCAATCAGAGGGTATATACGTTATCAGCTTCTGGAGTATGTTCACCAGTGTCCCATTGATTCAGTTCGGCCATCTCATTAGACTCAGGGTGGTATGGGGTCGTCAGAACCCCGCATATGCTCATTAGCGCATTTAACTTTGGAATAATGTGTGAGGTGAAGTTGGTTCTGTTATTGGTAAGAATGAACTGAGAAAAGCCATGTTTCTATAAGGTACATTATTACAAACTTGGCCACTGTGACTTCCACCAAATCCCATATCACCCTTGCTTCAACCCACCTGTTCAAGTGGTCGATTTCCACCATAATATACTTCAACTAGTTAGCTCCCATTGGCAGAGGGCCAACATCGAAGGGAACCATATGCCATGCAAAATGTGGTTTCACTAACCAATACAAAGTCTTCTGGAAGAACGGCTTTTCCACTTGGCACTGGTGGCAGCTTGAGATTGTTTCAAGCATGTCAAAGTTCATGCTCTCCCAATAATATCAAGGGTGCAACAATTCCAACGTCTAGCGCACACCACCATGTCAAACTGCCTAATGTGCGCTCATGAGATTCTAAGCTGTGCTGAGGGCCACGGGAAATTCACCTTATAATTACCAATCTGCTTGTACAACTCCCCATTCCATTGAAAAGTATTTTCTCGCATCTTGTTTAGCACTTTTATCACTTGAGGCAGTTTGTCATCATATTTCCTGTTGAGCATATTATTGTACATCACATCACTGAGATCTGCCATATGGCAATGATTGTTAATCTAGATAAGCAATCGGCGTTCTAGTGTTTTTCTCCAAATTGGTAAAGGATCTCAAAGTCATACGCCTGTAGTTTGGTGGTCCATTAGGCTAGACACCCTTCATGCTCCTTGAGGTTCTGCAGCCGGCGTAATGATGCATGATCCATTATGACTTTAAACTTTACCCCATGAAAGTATACTTTAAATTGCTTATATGCATAGATTACTGCTAAGCACTCCCACTCAGTCATGGTATATTTACATTCATGGCAATTCAGGCTTTGATTACAGCACGCCACTGGGTGCTCCTCTCCCTCATCATTTTTTGGGTTTGGATTGCCCCTACAGCAGTAAGGGACTCATCCATCTGGATGATGAACTCTTTATTGAAGTTTGGACAGTGTAAAACTGGTGCACTAATCAGCGCTGTCTGAAGTGTGTCAAAAGAGCATTAACAGCATTCTGTCCAATTAAGAACAGTATCCTTTTTTAACAACTCAAATATTGAGCACCAGTACAGCTAAAGTTTAAAATGAGGCACCAATAGCAGCTAATTATTCCCAAAAATACATGTAAGTTACAATTAATGTTTCATGTAGTCATTTTTGGATGGCCTCCACCTTGGCTGGATGTGGTTTCAGCCCCTTATATTCTACACAAACCCCAGGTATTCCAACTGGTCTTTGAAGAAGTTATATTTACAAGGCTTAATCTTGATGTTCGCCTCAGCGAGCTGGCAGAATACCTTTTTGCAATGATCATGGTGCTCATAAAAGATTTAGTAGAAAACATTGATGTTGTCAGTGTACATAAGGATACATGACAGCTTCAGATCACTGAGGATAGTGTCAATGGCTCATTGGAACGTAGCTGGGCCATTACATAGCCCTTGAGGCATATGGGTCAGTTGAAAAGCCCCTTAGATGTGATTACAGCGCATTTCCCCTTTTCCTCTGCAAGCAACTCAATTTTCCAGTAACCTGATATCACATCATCGCTGAGAAGTAGAAAGTTCTTCCTAACTAATTTAAAACATTGACAATCTGAGGCAAGGGATATGAGTCCTCCTTAATAAAACTGTTGAGCTTCTGGTAGTCTATCACTACCTATCTGAAACCTTCCTTTTCTACAATCAGAATGGGTGAAGCCCATGGCCTCTTGGATGGTTTGAGCATCCCTTGCCTAGCAACTTATCAATTTCCTTAGTGACAACTTCTTCAGCTGCCCTAGGTCAGCGTATTGACTGAGATCTGATGGGAGGATGATCCCCAGTGTCCAATCAATGAACCACCCCTTGAGTGCACCTTAGACCATATATGTCAACAGCAAAAATTTACTTATACTTCTGAAATAAATCTATCACTTGGTCTTTTCTGTTAATCTTATAACCCTATTATGTTCTCCTACAGTACCACTGTCCTTACACTAAGTTGCGGCTCAAAAGTTATACCAAATTCATCCAGCGACTTGAACTCGTAAATCTGGCGTACTACCTTAACTGGGTTCAAGTGTAAGTACGCCACTAATTGGTTCCAGCGGATTCACAATGTTTGTTCTGGGGATTTGCGAACAAATCTTTGATCTTCTCATGTCCTAGGAGTATAATGTCTGGAGCCACATGAGGCTCAAACCACGTTTGCTGATAAGGCCCAATAACTTCCCCATAGATTCCATGTGGTACTTCTACCTCCAACTTGTTGTTCACTATCACTGGTGTCTAAAAGTAATAGATATAGTCCCAGAAGCTCTGAGAGGTAGCCCTTGAGATTCATATAGTTGATGGGGAAAGGCCCAGGTCTTGCTCTTTAATTGATGATAACGAACTGGAACCACCCCATCACCATATGCAAGGTTAATATGACCCATGTGCATCGGATCCTGGTAGATGCTTGAGGTGAAGTAGATTGGGATCCGCTATCCCAAAATTTCAAAGATCTCCACCGTCATATCAACAACAGTGCCAAAGTGTCGCATAAAATTGGTTCCCAATTAACAGGTCATAGTATTTTTTTGGTAGCACTATCACTGGGACTACAATAACTATTGACCCAAACTGCAAGGGTAGCGCGCTGTACGCTCCTTCAGAGACTGTGCTTTATATGCCAGCAGTCCCATACACCATATGATGTTCCACGTCAGGCATAAGTGCCAACTTCGTAACCAACCTTGTGAACACTATGTTGACTGGGGCGCCCATTTCTATTATAACAAAAACTCTATTTTTGCTAAAAAGGTGTCACAGTATGTACACTAAGAATTCAGATAATTTTGACTATAAATACATGTACATTTAAGGGATCTCTTCTTAATAAAACTCACAATCTATCACTGAATTAAGTTATTCTTTAACAATAATGTCTTCCAAAAGTGCGACGTTTACAACTTTCAGGGAAGGTGCATCTGCTGCTAGATCCAGCTTGTCTGAGGAATCTTGGTAGAACATTTACAGGCGTATGGCTTTGGTTGCTCCTGAGGTCCTTCGTCCGCTGCGGCCTTGGCTTGTATCCATGTCAGTACTTTCACTCCTCTAATCAGTTGCTGATTTAAAAAACCGTCATTGTATTAAAGACTTCCGCTGTATATACTACAATTGATTAGGTGAGGCGTTTGGGTTTGAGCATGTGGAGGTACAGATTCCAATCTCTACTCCGCTCCATCTTTTCCCTGGTAGTATTAATCCTGTTGTACATGGTTAGCTTGACGGTTAAGGAAACTCCACCAAGGTGGCCAGGGCAACTGCATTCAAAGCAAATACTTCCAAAGGGTCTATGCTCTTGGTTCTTATAAGAAGGGCTAGGCCAATAGTATTATTGTTGATGCTCAGCGTACTCAGGGCCAGGTTGGTATGACAATTACTGACGTTTGTCATAATTAGTTTCAGTTTGGTAGTTAGGCTGCTAACAATTTTCATAAGCAGGGCTGGAGTGGAAGTCAACTTTAGGGCTTAAGTCATCCAAGGGTGAGGCGCGTGATTATAATAAGGCTGGGGGTTACTAGTTGAATCTAGGAAGTGACGGAGAAATCACCAAAATAAGAAGGTCCAGAGATGGTGACAGTGTTTTTCCTCTCTGTATTGGTTGAGGGAAAGTAGCGGTTAGATGGCGTAAAAGCTGAACAATTTTTAAGCAGGGTGACGTTGTCATCCAAAATTGGGGTCATAACATTTATAAAGCTCACAGTATGGCTTCACTGCATGTGGTCATTGTGATGCACATCGTTTCAACTTGAATGCCTGCCCCAATTAGTTTTTGCTTCTGCCATTAAACGGTCAGCAAATGCAATGAAGGTCTCATTACGTTGGAATCCCATAGCCAAAAATTCAGCCTTTTTCTGTGACATCTTTATGGTACCCTTGAACAGCTGCAGCATAGTATCCTTCACTTCTAGGTATGTAACAGAACTTCTTGGAAAGTAGTAGGTGACTTGATTGGATCTCCCAACACCCCAAAGCGGATATTAACGGTTTAGCTTTACTCCAATCAGAGGCGCCTTCCACTGCAAACTCAAACTGTGTATAAGAAGCTGTGGATATTCCCATTGTGATCAAATGGAGGCCGCTTATTGATACAGACTTCTTCCTCTTGCTCATAAATGCAATCTTCTGGGATGTTTGAGGAATGAGGTGAGACCCATAAGCGGTCTCTCAATGAGGATCTTTCCCAGTGGTGGGCGGATTAACCGCTGATTCAGAGGTAGTGCGGGCCTCATTGGTGGGCAGTACAGACATCACTTGGGAAAATTAACTCTCTGATTCATAACCATATCCAGAGCTGACTTCCTGGGGTTAATAGCCCATGCCTGTGTCATACTCTCTCATAATACAACTTTCCCCAAGCCCTTGTCACTCATCTACTTTCCAATGAGGGGTCTGTGAAGTACCATCCAACTTCTGCTCTGCGCAAACGCAGTCATTCACTTGTATTGTCCAAGTTATTGAGTTGCTTGTTTTGTTGTCCCAAAATTTGCATTTGGCTAAAAGTGCTGTCAAGCAGTTTATAATGTCGTTCCACTCCTGAAGGAGCTCATCCTGTTTTTTGAGCACCGCGTCTAGAGCAAGTTTTAGTTCTTAATATTTGACTGGTGCAGTGTGTCTTGAAGATTCCCCATCAAAGCAAGCCTGATGTGACATGGCCGGTGACTGGAGATTTTTTATATTGTTGTGGTTGATCAATGGGCCACCTGTACTGAGAAACGTTGTTATAATTTTTGGCAATACCGTTAAGATACTCTGTAAGGGTCACACTGGTCAGACCCACCAAACAACAGATGGGTGATTTGAGGATTGATGGTCCTCTGAACAAATTAAAGATATAATAAGAGTACAAAGCAATTAGCTCCGATCACAATTCTTTCTTTATTTTAATATGATAGACCCTTCTGCTTCCGCATTATCAATCCTATTAACAATCTTCTTTCTTCAATCGCCCATCTTTCTTATAAATCAGCGACTTCATACAATACTGCTCCCTTGGCTTAGACTATTTGGTTCCTCCATATTCTCATTGGATCCAGCAGAGTTTGGTATTCTTAAATTCCCTATCACCTTAGTTTAAAACGATTTTGCTCAATATTTGTCAAATGTTGACATTGACAATTGCCTTATTTGGAGAAAATCAATAGTAACCCTTTTTTCAATATCGTCTCATCTCAAGGCGCTCAAATGATCATAAATAATAATCATGGTCAGTGGATTTTGGTTAACTCGCCGTTATTATTCAGAGCTAAATGTCCAGTCATATCAGAATCATAACAATGAGTAACAGCAGGGATGGCCATGGATTCTGGGATGGCACAAGTAATCCAGCATCCACTAATTGTTTGAGCTCAAACTTCATGTATTGCTCCTCTACCTTTGACTTCCTATATGGCTTTGATTGAATAAGAGTCTAATCTCCAAAGTCAATGCTATGAGTACAGTTCTTCAATTGACCATAGTTAACAATTGACGTGGAGAAAACTTCCTAATATTCTTCAAGAAATTGGTGCACTTTTTCAAGCTCATCCTTATTTAACTTAATGGATATCTGAATTTGAGGGATATCACAAAGTAAACTGTCTTTGGGAGGCCAAAATCAAGGTGAGTAACAATAAATTGTACCTTGTCAAATTTATCAGTAGGAAGTAATTGAGCATTCCTAATCTTTTATTGTTGCTTGACTAGGATATCCTTGTTGATTTAGCTACAAAAGTATTAGTTCAATGTGCCACTGATAAGCTGGATCGAGGACTCTTGGCAAAACTCTTTGTTCAAACCTACTTACTCCATTGACACTAGTGATATGTTGCAAGCAGTTCATAGGTATACACAGGGTTTTGTTAGTAGATACAACTTTTTGTTATCTTGGTTAATTTTTACCTACTTGATGGCATAAGATGGTATCCCTCTGCTTCATCTACCGAGTCAGGTAGCTTTTTGCGTTTCTTCCAGAGGTGTAATATTTCAAAGGTAAAACGGATACAGGGTACTCAACCAGATAGGTATAATCCTAATTGCTGGAGTCTTTATTATCCAAGACAAGTGGAACTTCATACTTGAGGAATGATAAGTATCCTTCTTTCAGATTGATAACTCCTTCATATTTGATCATAAACTGCGTCCCAATGAAATATCTTAATAACTGTTGTCTAGGGCAACTGCGGGAGCTAAAAATACTAATTTACCAACTCAAATTGGCATAAAAACATGCACCTATCACCTTAATGTTGTTCAAACTGGTGGTAATGTACTCTTGAGTGTATATAAGGTTTGGGGCGAGATTAATCTTCTTGATGAGTTGGGACGACACAACATTGACAGGTGATCCTGTATTCAAGATATCCATAACTTGGACCTTCTGACTTAATACTTCCATATTAAAAATAGTTCCACCAAACATTGATGGAATGGATAACACCTCCTTAAGGGTGGAACGTAGCATTAAGCTTTTGGCAGTTGTGAGATACTTTTTGTCACAATTCTGATATGACTGGATGATAAACTCCTAAGTTGTTACAGCGGAATAAGTAGAATCCACTAAGCTTGAATATGAGTATAATTATTTGGGCGTCTAATGATGAATCAAAATTGGGTGAATAATAAAATTAAATTGCCTCTGAGTTAAGCTGGTAAGTTAATGCCAACAAACAACAGATGATGAGACATCAATGTATGACGGATGTTGAGTGGATCATCTCGAATTAAGGCGATTGTGAATCTAATAAATAATGAAATCTTCTGGAACTAATAAGATGCAGCAGAACAAAGTACTAAGCAGTATGGTTGGTATTGACTGAAGTTGCTTAGATATCATTAAGACTTGACGATTAAAGAAGGGGTGAGATAGTTTAGAGCAAGCATAATAGAAAAATCTACTGAAAGTCTTATAATAGAAAAAAAGAGTAGTATTGGAGCATTTTCTCCACTTTTAATAATAATCTAACCTTGTTTTAAGGACGATGATTGTCATATCGTCAATTCTATTGCTCAGTGGGCTGAACCCTGTGCAAAATCCCTTTGGCGTATCATCGAAATACTATTAAAATTATAACAGTGGTGCTCATTATAGGAAACCATTGATAAATCACATTAATAATAAACAACTTTATTCGCCGGCCATGTTACATCAGTCTTGCTTTGACAAGGGACCTTCACACCCTGCTGCACCAGTAGAATATGCAGAACTTAAGCTTGCCTTAAATGCTGTGCTCCAGTGGAATGAGGAGCTACTGCAGGAGGTTTGTATTGATAAGCTGCCTCCATTTGATCGCAATGGAAAAATCCATATATTCTTTAAGTGATTTGAGTTTGCATTAAAAGGAGCTTCAGTTTGGCATAAAGCAAAGATATCAATATCCAACTTGGATGTTAGAAGCACTGACCAAGTCTTGCTATCTTCCAAACAGTTCTATTACCTATTAAGAAGTGTAGGAAACTGTGCTGTGTTTGTTTGGAGGAACTACAAAGATGGCACAGCTGAAGGCCGAGTTCTTAACTATCAGGTTTCAGCGTAATTAGACCTTTACAGCATTTGCTAATTGATTTACAGTGATACCCACGTGTTAATTGGTTAGGGGTTCTAGCTGATGCTGATTTGTGCATTTCAATATTTCTGCAGTGAAGTCATACCAAGAGCTTTACAATTTTTCTGGGTCCATATTTAGAGGACGATGTACCCTTGCTTAAAATTATTCAAATTGTACGCCATCTATCCACTACCTTTCTCTGCCCAATATAGAGCGGAAACCTATCGCCTCCACTGCCAAGCTTACTTATTCAGGTTAGTTATCTTGCCCTATTCAGCGCCTGTTTTATAACCCCCAGCTTTATTATCACCACGCGCGCTCCCAACAGAGTTACCATCAGCAGTCTAACTATCAGGTGAGGACTTTTTAATCCGCTTATCCCAGTCCAACTTTTGGTGTGGCCCAATTTTACAACAATTGAGGACGCCAGTCCTATAAGGTGAATTGTTTTGAGTGTGGTCGCTCTGGTCACCAGGCAAGAGGTTGCCTCAATTGTTGATACATTACCTACTGCAAGATCAGTACAATCAGGGAAAGCTGAAGCAGAGTAGAGATGGGACTCTCTAACTCCGCTAATCTGACCCAGAACGTCCCACCAGCACCTATCCCTGTATATTCAGATAAGTTTCTTATTATGACGACGCTTTTCTATATCTTTAGCCAGTTGTAAGGGTTGAATGTACTGACACAAGCGCAATTCAAGGACATGGTGGAAAAACCCCAAGAGCAACTGAAGACTTATTCCTGTCAAATGTTTGACCAGCTCACTACAGATGAACTGGATCCGTCCACTGATGCGCCTTATTGAAAAAAGGTAACCTTGCCCTTCTGTGGACGCTATTGTGAATGAGTACCCTAAAGTCAGGGAGGGTAATATTAACTTTCTGGGGAAAGAGGCCCATTAAACGTCCACATTGTAAATAAACAGAATCCATCTTACTCTGAGTGTACATATTGTGACATTGTCATAGCAAAAACCTGAGTCTGTGTTATATTTGATATGGGCGCCTCAGTTAAAATAGTGTTCACAAGGTTGGTGGCGAAGTTGACACTGAAATCCTGACATGGAACATCATATGGTGTATGTAATTGCGGGCGCAGAAAAAAACAGTCTCTGAAGTAGAGTTCAGCGTGATACTTTTGCAGTTTAAGCTGATTGTCGTCATAGCCCCAGTGATAGTGCCACTAAACAATAACTGACCTGTTAATCAGAACTGCTTTTATGCAACACTTTGGCGCTGTTGTTGATATGATGAAGGAGACCTTTTAAATTCTGGGGCATTGGATCTTAATATACTTTACCTCCAGCAGAATACTGAAGGATCCAGTGCACATGGGGAATATCAATCTTGCATATAGTGATATGGTGATTCCATCTTGCTACCATTGAATAAAGAGTAAGATCCAGGCCCTTCTCTATCAATCATATAAATATTAAGGCTACCTCTTAAAAATGCTAGCCCTACATTATCCCCTCTGGACACTAATTAATAAACACTGGTTAGAGGTGGATGTGCCTGCTGGGCTTTATGGGGAAGTCATTGGGCCCTATCAGCAATCGTGGCTTGAGCCCCCATGTGGCTCCAGACATTATACTCCTGGGACATGATAGGATCAAAGTTTTGTTTTTGAATCCCCAGAATAAACCAATTTGAATCCGCTGGCACCAAATAGTGGCATATTTATATTTGATCCCAGTTGAGGAGGTCCTCAAGGTTCATGAGTTTGGTTCACAGGATAAATTTGGTCTTCCCATCAAACTGAAGCTCAGCGTAATGGTGGTTTTACCTTGTGTGAATTAATGGGGTCATTGGAAAACCAGATAGATCAGGTGGAAGCCTTTTTTGAAAATAAAAGGAGATTTTTGCTGTCAACAATAATATTTAGGGTGTTCACGGGGAGTGGTCCATCTTGTGGACACTGGAGATCAATCCCATCAAGTCTCAGCTGATCCGCCAGTCTAGGGCAGCTAATGAACATGTAACCAAGGAGATCAAAAAACTACTCAAACAAGGAATGCTTGAACCATCAAAGAGTTCATGGGCTTCGCCTTTTCTGATTGTAAGAAAGAAGGACGGTTACAACCACATAGTAATAGATTACCAGAATCTCATTAGTAACATTATGAAGGACTCAAATTCCTTGATGCGGATTGACAATCTTTGGATCAGTTAGGGGGAGCACGTTACTTCTCAGCAATGGATTTGATATCCAGTTATTGGCAAATCGAGTTGCCCATGACATAACATGAAAAGTGTTATCATCACGTATAAGGGGCTTTTTAACTGAACCATATGCCCCAAGGGCTGTGTAACGCCCCAGCTACGTTCCATCAGGTGTTAGACATTAGCATTGGCGATCTTAAGTTGACATGTGTCCTTGTGTACCTCAATGACATCGACATGTTCTCTCATACATCTTTAAACTCCTTAATCATTTGGAGGAGGTATTCTGCCGGCTGTCTGAAGCCAACATTAAGATTAAACCACAAAAATGTCACCTTTTCAGGGATCAGCTGGAGTACCTCAGCTTTGTGGTCAATTCGACAGGGTTGAAACCTCAACCAGCCAGTAGGAGGTTATCTGTAATATGACTATGCCAAAAAGTAATTGGGACAATCAGGTATCCTTGGGTATGGTTGGCTATTACCGCCGCTTCATACCCAACTATAGTTGTGTTGGAGGATCTCTATCTGATTTATTAAAAATATGCCATATTTGAATGGATGGGACTCTGCCAGCACTTTTTTGACACATTTTGGATGGCATTAATGAACGCCCCAGTGCTCCGCTACCCAAAATTTTAATAAAAGTGTTTATGTTAAGATGGATGAATCACTTTCTGACGTTAGAGAAGTTATACCACAAAGAGATGACGAGGGGAGGAGCATCCAGTTGCATACTGCAGTTGTAGTTTAACTGCCATGAATGTAATTACACTGACTGAGCAGGTGTGCTTACCAGTGATCTATGCATAAAAGCATATCAGGTTATATCTGCATGAGGTAAAGTTTAAAGTCATAATGGATCATACATCGTTACGCTGGTTGCAGTACCTCAGAGACCCTGAGGGGCGTCTACCCAATGGGCTCTTAAGCTGCAGGCTTATGACTTTGTAATCCTTCATTGACATGGGGTAAATCACCAAAACGCCATTTTCCCATCAAGATTGCCAACCATTGCCATTACAGTAGATCTCAGTGATGTAATATTTGACAAAATGCTCAGAGGAAATTATGATGACAGACCGCCACAAGTCATCATGGTATTAGATGATATAAGGGCTGATATGTTCCTAAGGAATGGTAAATTATACAAGCGGATAGGGGACACTACTGTGAATACCCCAAGACCTTCCGCACGCCCAAATATTATTATGAGCGCATACCAAGCAATTGGACATGGTGGATTATGCAAGACCCTGGAAATGTGCAACCGCGGTACTACTGGGAAAGCATGCGATTTGACGTGCTTGAAACGATCTCCTGTTGCCACCAGTGCCAAGTGGAGAAGCCATTACGCCATAAGACTTCATATCAGTTAGTGAAACCTCAGTTTGCTTGGAATACAATTTCTATTGATTTAGGGGCATCTGCCAAAGGGAGCAAACTAGTCCAAGTATATTCTGGTGGCAATTGACCACTTAAACAGGTGGATTGAAGAAAGGAAGATATGGGATTTGGGGGCAGTCACAGTGGCCAAGTTTCTGATGGAGTGTATAATCCAGTGACACGGTTGTCTTAAGTTCATCCTTACTGATAACAAGACCAACTTCACCTCACCCATATTTTACCCAAGCTCAATTAACTTATGGCCATCCGTGGGGTTCTGACTACCCAATATCACACAGAATCTAATGGTATGGGTGAACGGGTCAACGGGACACTGGTGAATATACTCTGGAGGTTGGTAATGGATAGACCCTCTGATGGAGTACCCTTCTTTCCACCACTGTCTTTGCATACAACTCAGCTATTACTCAGCAACAGGGAAGAGTCCCTTCCAGCTCTTATATGGGCGTACAGCTCTACCTGAACTGGTCTATGCCTGTGTGGAGGATAACAGCAGAATGGATCCTTAATACTACTTGATCACTTAATAAATAAGCTGATTAAGTTGCAAACTGAAGCTTACACACTCATCTTAGCCAAAAAGATAAAGAATCAGGATGTTGACTAAGTATGGCATAGCGGGATATCTCAGTTTAAAGATGATAACCTGGTTCTATTACAAGATCAACATATAATTGGGTGGAAGCATATATTGGCTAGCATTTGGGTTGGGCCATTTGAAATGATTGAGAAAACTGGTGCGGATGCTTATACTAACAAGGACCCTGTGAGCGGTTGGATCATTAACTGAGCGCATGAAAAGTTCCTCCAGGCTTTAAGCAATATGTGCCTTATCGTCCAGTCAAGGGGGGTAAAGTCAAGATTCTGATATGACAGGCAATACGCCCTAACTCATTACAGAGGAATGGGTAGAATCTGTTGATCCTAAATATGAGTATAATTATTTGAACGCTTTATGATGGGGCGATGTTGTGTGAATGATAATATTGGATCACCTCTGAATTAGGAGATAAGGTAATGTGACAAAGATGAATAATGAGATTTTGACGTACAATGGATGTTGAGTGGATCGTTTTAAATTAAGACAATCATGAATATAATAAATAATGAACTCTGCCAGAACCAATGAGATGCGGTGGAATGACTTATTAAGCATTATGGTTTTTAAAGCTAAACTTGCTGAAATATCAGCAAGACGAGAAATTGAAGAAGGGGGTTGATGATAGTTTAAAGCAAGCATAACAGTGAGGATCCGCTTTATTTTTTATATCGAATAAACAGAGTGTCATTGGAGCAATTGATCCAATTTTATTAAAAGTATATTACCTAGTTTCTAAAGTTGGCGATCGTCATATTGTCAGCCCTATTGCTCAGTGGGTTGAGCCCTGTGCAAAACCCTTCAGCATGTCGTCAAGATGCCGCCAGATTTATAACACTTCTTTTTTATCTCCAGAAGATTGTGGACGCTCAAAATGGGTCAGATCAACAGGGCAAATTACTCATCAGCATCTCTGGCTGTATTAATTAACTTGGGGCACCCTATAGCCTGACTGAGAAAATATCCTTTAGGAACTTGGCTGCCAATATTTTGGCATTCAAATGGTCTAGAATGTCTAGCTCCTCGGAAAAACCTAAAGCATAATAGCCTGTGTACTTGTGATCCACTTTAGAGCTGTCATCATGTTTGTTTAAAATTCAAGCGAGGTGATTGATCAGCAATGTTTTGCTTTCTGATACTTTAAAAAGTTAGCTTTAGAGGAACCTGACCTTAAGCCGACCTTCCTTTTCCCTGCTTGGCAATGGCACGGCTCTTCTTTAAGCACATATCCACAGTATGATTGTTCTTCTTACAGTAGTTACATCTTGGCTTTTCATCCTTATTAGGCTCTGCTTCCTCCATAGTATAAACTTTGAGTTTTTTAGAAGCCTTTTGTGAGGCCTCTGGCTTGTGTATGTCAACATCAATAAGAAAGGCTTCTTAATTTCCAAAATGGAAAAAGCATCTTTTGAATGATGTGACGTGCATGTCTAGGGTAGGATTGCTATGTAAATCAGCAACAAAGGTAGCTATTGCATCATCCAGAGTAAGTATCTTTGAGGTCAACAGCATTTGGGACTCTATATAAAAGCAATCAGCGAATTATCAAGAGTTTCATTTTGGCATAAAGCAAATATTAATAAAGCATGTTTCTTCACTCAGGATCTGCTTTGACACAAATTCTTTTGATAAGCGCTTCTTTATTTTCTCTTCAGATATTCAGGTGTCCATATGAGGCACCATAACCTCCTGAGCAATATTGCATAAACAAGATAAAATAAGCTTAAACTTGATGATTAGTTGCACCTTCTATCTCGGCTTCATAGTTTTAGAGAAAAGAAGCTATACTCCCTTCATCAGATGTAAACTTGTCCTTGAACATAGGTTTAGTTTAGCCTCCAATCTGGTTATGACGTGTACTTCAGTAGCTTCATATTTGGTAATTTCAGTTTCTACACAACACTATTCAACCTAACATTTGAGGTGACATATCTGGTCCTTTAGAAGATTGAGATGATGCCATATTTCCTACAGCATAAGTCTTGGTGTAACATCAAGCGTAATAATTCTTCTTTCATTAGTGACTATATTGTTCTCCAAGTTCTTAATTCAAAAATCTCGGTCGTTATTTTTTGGTGAGCAGATGAGCGGTATGTTCACAAAAGCTTGTTCTAATTTTCTAATACTCCAATGCGGCGATTTAAGTCCTCCTTCATCTCTTTGCATTCATTGCTCTGAGAAAACTTGTCGTGCTTGGTTTTTAACTCATCTGTAAGAGTATTACAGCGTTATTCAGCTTCATTGAGGCGATGATAGACTTGATAAATGTTCTCGCTGCTGGGGGATTTGCTTATTAAGTCACTATCCAAGTTGTTGAGTAGCTCATTAATGGAAAGATTAGACTCATGAGTTGCACAGTTCATCAGCTTCAGCTCAACCTGGACTACTTTAAAAATGATATTTTATGACACTAATGAAGTCTCAGAGGTTTGATGGACCTCCATCTCATCAATTCATTGTTTGTCTTTCTCTAGCCAGGCCTTAAGCGCGGAGATCTATTCTTTCTACTGGTGAGTGGCTAGTTGAGTCTTGAGCTGCCATTGCATCAAGGGCTTTGCTATCTTGTCATTATAGCTCTTCAGCAAAGGCATTAAGTAATCGCTTGGTTTTTTCATTTGACTCTTAAAACTTTTTGAAGGAAAAAAACTTCCTCCACATATTTGATGACAACAGATTCTATTGTACCCATCTTTATTTTGAAGTTGAGTTATATAGGAGCAGTTCAAGGATGATACCACAGTGGTATAATAGGGACCTCTACCACTGCCTCCCGAGTTTGATTCTGGTACAGGAACTCTAGGTAGGGGACAACTATGACTGTGTTGGCGTTGCGAACTAATGCCCTAAACCAAGATAGCGAATAGCAAAGGCGGTCCATGGAGTTCCTGGCCTATCATACGCCGCGCATGGAGGTTTTCTATATTTTATCCTCCTTTCCCACTCATTCAATTTCCCATTAATTGGTGCGGTATTGTCCCCAGGTCAGCCCACATTAAATATAATAAATTATATAGGAGCAGTTCACTTTTATCAAATGGTGGACACTCTATGCTTAGTAATGCTAAATTATATACCTGCTTGTATGCCATCCATAAGGCCCCTTAAATATTGATATGATAGTTGAGTTTCTCTATGGACTCCTAGTAAATGCAAAGTATGATATAGCGCTTGATGTACAAACTACAGATGTAGTAAGAGATATCTGTACTTGACACATAACTATCTGAGAGAGAACTGAATACATACAGGTACATAAGAGATCTGTCCTCAGAAGATTCCCTTTAGCTGTTGCGTTTTTCTCCTGAGTTAATGACTCCATGAAGTAACTCTTTAACTCCTTCATTGGAGATAAATTAAGACGACGATATTTGGGTTATCACCTTAAGATTTTCTTGAACTTTTCTTCAAACGTGACAATATGGACTTCTCATTTGATCATCTTCTTCATCATTTCCATTGTGCACCCAGTGGGTGACAATATCAATTTGGTTTTCTTCCATGGTCTGATCAATTAGTTGCAGGTATAGTTAAGGATTGCTGAGTCTTGTAATGAGCACCAGCCTGTAGAGATTCCATTTTTTGTTCATTGATGCTATACCCATTGAGCCTGACAGTTAATACTTGAGGCCAACTAAGTTGCACAATAAAATTTTATTTATCAGGGTGCCAAAACACCGCTTATGTCCCATCAGAGAGTATCCGTCCTATGGCAAGTATGGCGAAATGGACTTATTGAATTCAAGTACCATAATGAGAAATAGAACCAACAATGTAATTTTAATAATATTGAAAATTAGGGGTTATATATGAATAATTAACAGTATAAACCCCAAAAGAAAAAAATTGATAATTTTAGGAGGGATATATCCATAAGAGAGGCTCTAGGTCAGTTATTTATTCCATATGTTATAATATATTTGTATCATAATTTTGATAGGAACAAAGTGGAGAGTTGATTATTTAAGTCAGTTGAGACTAAAAAGTCGCTTATGTTGATTAATAGGCAGCTTCTTGATTCTTACCCTTTTTAGTCATCTTAATTTTTTGTCTCAAGTGCCACTTCAAGTAGTAGCAGCCTGACCTTCTGATGATCTGTCTTTTTAATAATGCATTAATTCATCTTGGGGTATCTTAAGCTCAATCTGGATCATGGTAGTTTTCTTAGAAAGGAATAGAGCTGTGCTGACTATCAATGACTTAGGATAATTCATCAAGGTATTATATTCAATTATCTTCTCAGGTCTAGGTGTCAATTCGTTAAGGAAGTAAAAAGGTCAATACTATTTTTATCATATCCAATATTAGAATATCTCGAAGACATCTCAAAATGTAGTGAAACAATGATTCAGGAAGGAGAACTTTTCAAATATAAAAAGACAACGTATCTCAGTGATGCCAAGATTAAGGTGTGAATTTATTTGGAATACAAGTTAAAGTATTGCTACATGATCAACCTCTAATATTTTCAACAAAGGTAGGGAAAAAGCAGCTTTAAAAGTTTTAAACTCTTATTCACTTTTAAATTGAGAAGTAGAATAGCTTAATTGCAATCTAGCTGTCCATAAACGTTTGAGAAAATACCAAGAGTTGGGTGTAGTATGTCTCTGAAGCTTCACTTTCTGCACTCTCATCTTGATTTCTTTACAATCAATTGTTGCACTTTGAGTGATGAAAACGAAGAGCTCTTCCATAAAGACATTTTTGAATTTAATAGAATTCTCAGGGCATGTTGAGCTCTTCTATGCTTGTAGACTATTGTAATAATGCAATTATAGATGCTCCCAAAGTATACTATACATTCAACAAAAGAAACAGAATTGCTTTAGTGAATAGTTTATATGTAAAAATATGAAAGGAAAGAATTCATATATAATTATACATAAACATAAACATATAAACCTCTATATACAAAGTCTCATGAAAATTATTTTGATGTCATATTTTTATTCCTTAACCACAATTTGATCACCCTTGACTATTTTTATAAAGTAAGAGGCATCTAAAAAGTTTTAGACAAGTGTTATCAGACAACCGTGCTAATCTTGAATTATTGATGGATGTAAAAGTTTTTTAGTTCTAAAATTTATAGCAGCATAAGGTATGGAGCCATGGAAGTTTTTAGAGAAAAATCTTCAAAAATTACCTCATCTTTAAAAAGGTATATAATTTCTGTAATGTTACTTTTTATCTGTAAAAATGCCCAAGTTGGCAGAGCCAAAGACCCAAAATTTTAGAATTCATACCTAAAGATTTTTTGGATTAGGGAAACCTTATTTACTAAACTTATTAAGAGCATTACCTTGCATAATACTACTAGTTGATTCCTGCATCATCCATAAGTAATTATTTTAATACTATCAGAATCATAGTCTTGGATGCCAGTTTAAAATAATTATTGTATTCAAGTTGAACTACTCATGATGGACCATTGATTATTGCTTTTGTGGCCCTAGTAGCCTATTTATTATAACTTTTCTATTTTAACATACCTTAATTTTTCAAGTTATGATTGAAAGGTACAATATAAACTGGGCTTTAAGTAAGATGACTTAACACCAACAATAGCAGCCACAGGCTACAGGTGGCAATCTACCTATATATTCCGAATTTTAATGTAATAGGGTAAAAAGATTTTAGGTCTTCTGAAATGGTGAGAGTGCAGGTGAGGTATTTTCAGTACATTGTCTGACAGCTTAATTGACGTCTTAAACAATAGGAGTTTTTTATGAATTAGTAGTTTTATTTACTAAGTATGCCCCTTCAAGACCCTTATTATTAGCGGCACAGCATATGTAATTTTAAGTAAGAAATCTAGATCATTTCGCAGAATTTTTAATTATAGAATACTAAGTATAAATCAACTAAAAGCTATTAACAGAGTGCTGACTTTAGGATTGGACAGGGGTAGATAGCATAAACTTGTTACAATGATCAGAAATAGAATAATCGTTAATCTTATAGTTTTGAATGGAGTTTTAAACATCATGTTTTAATGTTGCATTAAGCAATTGAATTTGATCAAAATACTTTTTGAGAAGTGCTAAAACCTATACTATATCAAATGCCATTTTACCACCATACAAACTTTTTGACTGAATTGATTCCTGTTGTTTACTTTTTGTCCAAATTAGGGCTTATTTGCATTTTATTATTTAAAATACTTTCACTTGGTTTTAAACCAACTATCATGGTTTTTAAATATAGGCATTTGTAGTTGATTATATTGTTTGTAAGAAAAATTTGTGCTTTCTGCGCTTCCTTTATAAATATCTCAAAGCTAAATACAGAGCTGTCTAATCTTCTGCGCATATTGTTTTGATTATTTAGAGATAATAAAAGGGGTTTGAGCTTTAAAGTTGATTGCGAGGTGAAAGGTCACACCATGAGGGGCATCTACGTAAAACTTATCCACATTGTGTACCATGTCTACTAAATGGGCCAATGGCAGCGCCATTTGGTTAATGACTCTTTTGTTTTTTGTAGGGATACAAGTCTTTGATAAAATTGATAAGAGCAAATGGAAAGCTTACATCACTCTTTCCTAAAATAAAAATGGTTCACTTTCCTCTCAGGTTTTATATCAAAGTGTAGCTCTTATGTGGGACTGGTAAAATAAAATTGCTGAAATGATAGCAGACTTGGTGTGGGTGGGTGATAGTGTTTCTAGATGTGTTTAATAGAATTTCAACTAATTTTTAATATCTGACATACCACCAGGTGGGACCAATCTATTCCTCATAAGCCGTTTTACCATGACTCCAATTATTGTATAATATAACTGATTTGTCATAAATGCATTCTTTCTCTAGTTCAGACTCAAGGAATATACTTAGCCATACTAGGTTCACTATTGAAGGTTTTACCTTTTTAATGGTGTTAAGGAGGAAGCATGAAATGGTGTGTGAGAATTCAGTATTTAGGAAAGTCAAGGCTAAAAGATCTATTGTATAAGACTATGTAAATTAGGAAGGGTCCTGCTTGTTTGTAGTTGATCTTACAAAAGGTCACTTAAAATAAAATTCTTTTTGTTTACCATTCTCAACACACTGCTTGATAGGCTGAAGACATGCGCCATTTCTTATCAAAAGATCATTTGGCATACTTTGTTAACTTTTTTAGTTGTATCTAACTTTTTAGGAGATTCCCTAATATGTAGGCGAACTTTTTTCTGCTTTGATTTTTGGACCCTGGGCCCAGTTGTAAAGGCTGGGCTATACCCCAATTTTGCAAACAGTGTGACTCACCCATTGAAGTTTGCAGCGAATTGTTGTAAGAAAATTGAGCCAGGGGAAGGTCGTGGGCCCAGATATCTTAAGATTCAGTGTTGTAACACTATAGGTATTGCTCTAAAAATGATTAGACTTTTAAGTCTGGACATTGATAAGTGGTGTTAGGCTGACGAACTGAAAGAAATGATTTTTTAAATCCCATATGAAATTTTTTAGAGACTTAAAGTTAATGTGGACTTCTTTCATTAACAATATCTTTTGTGGCCCCATATAGGGAGAAGGTTTGGGAAACAAAGTTTTATGTGATGTCCTCCAATAACTTGTGTTTAAGTAGGAGCTAAAACATACATTTATTGTGATTTTTTCAACACATGGCGTTAAATCTCTAGATATAGGTAAACTCATGATAATTCTATTGAAAGTAAAGTTTATGAACCTTCACTTTCTCAAAAGGTGCAGGAGACCATTTCGTCATGTACTAGCAGACCTGAAGTGGAACATGTTACAAAATGCTCTACTCAATCAGGAACATCTTTTTTGAGTCCCATCCAGTCATAGCCGCGTTTATTTAAGTTGATACACTTTTTCATGGATGGGTGCCCCATGGATGGAGCATTGTGATGTTCCCTTTATGATATGGGAACGCAGGGCAGAGGAAATCACATGCAATTTCAGAAGTAAATTACCATCTTTTGTAAGTACCATACAGATGGGGGTTTACCAGCATAACTCTTTGTGGTTGGAGAGGCTCAGAGTCTGTAGACTGTGATGCCAAGAAAGCATCAAGAAGTACCTTCATATTAAGATAGGCTTATGATCTTAGGTCAATTTAACTTCAACAGGCTCAGATTATGTGGTAGGCATATTGGGTAGTTTGACAATACAAGATTTAATTTATGTATGTGGTGCAGAAAGAGCTACATTGTCAATGGTGAGTATTGGCAATGTCACTATTTTATTAAAATACAGTGAATAACTAATAATCCTTTGTTAAGATCAGTAAAAAATAAGAGGATTGAGGTTAAGGATATATAAAAGATGTGAATAGTCCCATAGATAAGAACATATTAAAATCTTAAGGTAAAGAGATAATAATGAGTCCAAGTGTCAGACATTCTCCTTCTCAACTTTTGAAAAAGATTGGTGGAGGTAAGAATGCCCCTGAATCTGCTACCATGATTGGCCCATCACCTGTCCAATCTTTGAATAATATGTAGTCATCAATGATATGAGTACCAATGGTGAAAAGTCCTTGGAGGATTCTCGGTGGAACCCTATATATTGGGAAAATATGATTTATAACCAAAATTGGCTTAATAAGGTAAGAACAGATAATAGGATTGCTCTGACTTCTCAGCCAAATTCGAGGTGTTTGTTAACACATGGGTCTGATCACCTCCGAGGTGAGAAGATTTTACTCACCAATGATTGGGTGCAAATTAACAAATCATTACCACATGAGTCTGATCACCTCTGAGGTAAGAAGATTTTACTCGCTGGTGATTAGATACAATTTATCAAATCATTACCCCACGGGTCAGTTTTGTCACAAAAATTTATCTTTGATCTGATAGGCCAAAAGCCTATATTTCCTAATTTGGATGACTCAGCTTTATAATCCTTTAGCCCCAAATACCCATGGGCCCGGGATTTGAACTAGTTTAAATAGGAAATACTAGTATTGAAGAAAGGGCTTTTCTCTGGTTTGCCCCGCACAAATAAAAACAAAAAGTAAAAACTTAGTTTTCTTAAGAGTTTATTATTTATTTTAAATATTCTATT
Source organism: Massospora cicadina (assembly GCA_022478985.1). Lineage (NCBI taxonomy): Eukaryota > Fungi > Entomophthoromycota > Entomophthoromycetes > Entomophthorales > Entomophthoraceae > Massospora > Massospora cicadina. The sequence continues at coordinate 133,754 of JAKSZP010011843.1, forward strand.
GTGGGATCCAGCGGCACATAGCACCAGCGAGCATAACCTTTGCTGGATTCTGACAATTTGGTGCTTGCTACAGGGGCACGCCTGTGCACTAAACCGTGGTTACTAACATGAGGACTAATAACGTGAGCAGCTCTTCTGGTTCTTCTTTAATTGAATCACGATTAGTTGCTCTTTAGAAGCAACTAGACAGCTCTTTTTCCCGTCTCAAAAAGCTAGAGCAACGGCCATTCAAATTACCTATAAAGGACAGATACACACCGGGTGAAGGGAGCATTGCTTCCTTTTTGTACGTTTATGAAGCTGCGATGGATGGCGCAACTGATAAACATAAAGTTCATTACATTCTACCCTGTTTAAGCCGCGAAGCCCATGATTTGATCATTCCTCACCTGGATCCTCAGCACACCTGGCCAGATGTTAAGAAGGCCCTCTTGGCTGTATTTGGATCCAAGCAGAGCTTATACAGAGAAAAACAGGCTTTCATGCGCCTTACCATGTATGAGGGTGAAACCCTCGTTAGTTTTGCTGAGCATTTCTATCTCACTGCTCAAAGGCTGGCTACGTCTAACCTGCTTACTCTGGATGATGCTATTGGCGCCATATTAACAGGGTTAGTTTCACAACCCTCTCTCACCAGGCATATCATATCAGTGAAATGCCATTTTACAACCTTCCATGATATAAAAGAGGCTTTGTTAGACGTTGCCCATATTCCTTTAGGTGAGCTGCGGTCTATTGAACCGTTGGATGTGAGGCCACCTGTGCCTATTCTCGCTGCAAAACCTGCTTCTTCAGTGCAACTTAAAACGGACATCCCTCATTTATATAAAGCGGAGATCCCTGCTGTGGTTTCCCCTTCAGCTCAGCCAACAGGTGCGCGCCCTAAGGGTATGTCCTCCAGAACTACTGGGGTTGTAAAATGCCAGTTAAAGCGAAGCTAATTACCCAACCTCTCATGGCTGTCTCCCCTACTTCAATTGCAACCTTGCCCATGGTTGAGAATACTTCTGAGGCTGACTCTGAGTGGGGTTACGATGATGTTGGGTACTACTTTATTGGGAGCTCCTGCGGAAGTGGAGGTCCCTGATCGCCTAAACACCGAAGGAGTAGATGAAACCACCATACCTGAGGATACCTACCTCCGCCAAGTTATAGGTTGTATGGAAATTATTGACACAGCCAGCGACGCTGATCAGCTCCTATTGAGATTAATTCGCCCTTTACAGCGAGGGCATACCATGCAGTCTATTCTGGAGACTTACCCTGAGACTGCATGCAAATTAACCTCTATTTTTTGATCTCAAGGAGGTCTTAGCGCTGTTGGCCAACTTTGGAAGCACACTTACCAAGGTTGAAGTAGTTGTTCACAAAGTCTGGGTGAAGGCTATCCTGGATACAGGTTCCCCCAGTGAATGTAATCTCATCTCGGCTGATGAAAAAGATTAAACTGATGCCTGATTTGAATTATACCAAGGAGTTTGGAACTGCGGGCCCAAACAACACCCGCGCCCTTGGCGCTTACTCCTCTTTTCCCATTCGCGTTAGGAAGCTTATCCTATTGGCCCCCTCTGTAGCCTTAGATAATAGCTCCTATGATATGCTCATAGGTACTCAGCTTATGATCGAGTATGAAGGCATTATCAACATGAAGCAAGGGTTCCTATCTTTAATGAACTACGAAGTTCCATTAGTCTTATCCAATAAAGAACTCATCAAGAATGACTACACCTGCCTGGTTGAATACCCCTTTTCCGCTTTGCCTTTACATCATATCACTTCTGGGCGCAACACTAAGAAATTGCCCAATTCAATGGAGGCTAGCGATGGTATTCCATTTTATGCAGCAGATGAGATGGTGATTAAGCCGGGTGAACAACGAGTGGTTGACAGGAAAATCACACTCCAAATTCCATACCACTGTTTGTTGCACCTTGTAAGTGTTGAGGGCCCTAGTCCTTTGGAGCCTCGTGTATTACCTGGGCTACTAGACCCAGCCTATCAGCGACCTATTACTCTATTGTTGGGAAACTCACCGCAAAGGACATGATCATATGGAAACACCAAGAGGTTGGCCAAGGATTTTAATCCCTTTGGAGGACGTTGAACAAATCCATTCCATAGGTTCAATGGAAGATTTGGGTTTACCCTCGGACCACCTGGTGTGTACCTTACCAAACGTCCATATTTCAGATGAGCTGACCCCAGATGATCTGGAAAAGTTCATAATCTCCTTGATGACTACAGTGACATATTCTCTAAGTCATCTCATGACTATGGCCACATGAAGGGCTGGTGCCACTCCATTGATGTGGGTGATGCCCATCCCATTTGGTCAAAACTATATTGCAAGTCAAAGTTGGAGGAACGGCATATGAGGATGGAACTCACACAGTTATTGGATGTGGGGTTACTAGTTCCCTCTCAAAGCCCTTGGTCTTCCCCACTGTTATTAATTAAAAAGAAAGATAGAAGTCACCAGATAGTCATGGACTACCGCAAGCTAAATAACCTCACAAAGAAGGATAGCTATCCTATCCCTCACATTGATGATGCCCCAGCCCAACTATCCAGCTCGAACTTCTCAGCCATGGACTTGGCCAGTGATTATTGGCATTTGGACCTTTCTCCACAGGAACAGGAGAAATGCGCTCTCATTTGCAGTAAAGGTCTTTACCAATCCACTCGATTACCTCAAGGGTTGTGCAACACACCTGCATCATTTCAACGTGTGATGGATCAAAACTTGAAAGACTTAAAGCTAACCTGCGTTATTGTTTATCTTAACGATATTACTGTGTTCTCAAAAACCTTCAACGACCACCTGGATCACTTGAAGGAGGTGTTTGGAAGGCTACGTAAATCAAATATCAAATTGAAACCATCAAAGTGCACCTTCTCTCAGCGAAAATTGGATTTCCTTGGCCACACCATTTCGCAAAAAGGAATCCAACCACTACAGAACAAGGTCGAAGCCATTGCAAATATGCCTCCCCCTAAGAATTTGCGGAATATACAGGTATTTCTAGGGATGATGGGGTAATACCATCAGTTCATCCCTAAGTTCTCGCAACTCAGTGAGCCCCTTTTTCGCTTACTGAAGAAGAATATCCCCTTCCAATGGGGCGCTGAACAAGCCGCTTTTGAAACCCTGAAGCAGCTACTACAACGACGCCCCATCCTACGGCACCAAGATTACAAAAAACCTTTTTTCCTGTTTACAGACACCTCGGACTACGCCGTTGGGGCCATCTTAGGTCAACTATATGAAAACGGTATTGATCATCCAGTATCTTATTTCAGTAAGATGCTTTCAAAGCCTGAACGCAACTACAGAGTAACAGAAAAGGAGTGCCTGGCTGTTTTGTTGGCTGTAAAGCATTATCACCCTTTCCTCTATGGGACCACCTTTACTGTAGTTACTGACCACGCTTCATTGAAGTGGCTACAAAATATGAAGGACCCTACTGGGCGGTTAGCTCGCTGGGCTCTAAAGCTCCAGCCTTATGATATGAAAATTGAACACTGTGCTGGAACTCGTCATATGAATGTAGATGGGTTATCTCGCCTTCCAGTCCTTCAATTGAATATAGTGAGGCAGAAATGTTACATGATCTATTAATGACTCCAAATGAATGGGAGGATGAAGATGATCCAGTTCAGAAGATGTTAGCCCGCCACTCGCGCAACACCAAAGTGGAAAATGGGAAGTTGTATAAGCAGGTGGGGGCGAAGTGGCTGCCTTACCTCTGGCCCTCAGAATGCATACCTGCCATCCTCTAAGCTCACTCCATTTTAGGCCATGGAGGGGAAAAGAAAACTTATGAGTGGCTTAAGGATTGATACTATTGGGAGGGAATGATGGAAACTATAATTGATTTCTTGGAAGCCTGCTTACATGCAAGAAACAATCCGGTTTCAAGATTAGATACCCTTATCAGCCAACTACCCTGCAACAACCTTTTTACACTATTAGTTTGGATGTCGTAGGTCCCCTTCCACAGTCTACCAGTGGCAACCATTTTATCCTAGTAGCCATCGACCACTTCACTAAGTGGGTTGAAGCTGTGGCACTTTCTGCTAAACAGCCAAGGCAACTGCCACTTTCATACATCAACACATTTTTGCTTGGCATGGCTGCCCCCAAGCGCTACTCTGTGATGATGGCAAGAAGTTTACCTCCAGAGTAGTCAAACTCCTGGCTACCTCCATGGGAGCCCAACAACTCTTTTCAGCTCCGTACAATCCATCTACCAATGGGGCAGTGGAAAGAGCCAATAGAAACTTGGTTTCTATCCTCTGTAAAATGGACTCTTCCGATCCACTTCACTGGGATCAATTCTTACCCAGTGCCCTTATGGCCTACCAGATTAGTTATCACCGAATTCTGAAAATGTCCCCTTTCCAAGTTTTGTATGTCAGGGAACCAGGCATACCTGCTCTTCTAGCTAAGGATGTCTTCTCAAGAGGAGAGGAGCCTGAGAAAGCCATGAGAAGGTTAGTTAACCAAAATTATTTAACTCCAAGCTGAAGCTATGATCAACTTAGCAAAAACAGTGACTAAAGAAGGGCAGGCTGCCAATGAGCTCAGCACCCCCCTTCCTACATTTCAAGTGGCTGATAAGGTTTTATACTACCATAACTGCATCACTCCATGAAGCGGTAATCTTGGCTCAATTTGGTGGGGACCTTCCTCCATCACCTACAAAAGAGGCAATGAATACTCCATCAAATCACTAGCCACAGGAGTTATTATAAACTGGGTACATGGCCGTTTCTTACGACCCTACACTCCTCCCAAAATTCTTGAGGGGGGCAATGTTGGACATTCTCCTTCTCAACTTTTGAAAAAAAATGTTGGAGGTAAGAATGCCCCCAAATCTGCTACCATGATTGGCCCATCACCTGTCCAATCTTTGAGTAATATTGTGGTTATCAAGATATGAGTACCAATGGCGAAAAGACCTTGGTAGATTCTCGGTGGGACCCTATCTATTGGGAAAAGATGATTTATAATCAAAATAGGCTTAATAAGGTAAGAACTGATAATAGGATTGCTTTGACTTCTCAGCCAAATTTGAGGTGTTCATTTTCAAATGGGTCTGATCACCTCTGAGGTGAGATTATTTTACTCATCGATGATTGGGTGCAAATTAACAAATCATAACCACATGAGTCTGATCACCTCCAAGGTGAGAAGATTTTACTCGCTGGTGATTAGATACAATTTATCAAATCATCACCCCACAGGTCGGTTTTGCCACAAAATATCTATCTTCAATCTGATAGGCCAAAAGTCTATATTTCCTAATTTGGATGACTCAGCTATATAATACTTTAGCCCCAAATACCCATGGGCCTGGGATTTAAACTAGTTTAAATAGGAAATACTAATAGCGAAGAAAGGGCTTTTCTCTGGTTTGCCCCGCACAAATAAAAACAAAAAGTAAAAACTTAGTTTTCTTAAAAGTTTATTATTTATTTTAAATATTCTATTGTGGGATCCAGCGGCACATAGCAACAGCGAGCATAAACCTTGCTGGATTCCAACACCAAGTTTGTCTTTGTGCTACATTCATGATTCTAAGTACAAAGTGAGAGATTTATAATCAGTGCGCAAAAGTATGCATAACACCCATAAAAGTTAGAGCCAGTGCATAAGGGACTAGGCAATGGCAGCCAACTCCTTGCTACAAATGGCTCAGGAGCGCTCAGTTACTTCATACATCCTAAAGATTTAAATTACTGGATAGACCCGCACATCATGCTCATGTAAAAAAAACGCCAACAGCCATGCCTGAGGCATCATAGGTCATAATAAAGGGCTTATCTTTGGAAGCATGGAGTAGTATAGGTTTTTTAAAAATACCTTTTTTATTGCTTCAAAAGCCTGTTGATAAGCAGGTTTTTAAACGAATGGCTCCTTTTTACTAATAAACAGGTGTAAGGATCATCTAGCTCAGAGATGGCTGGCGTTTTTTTGTAAAAAAATGACCTACCCAAGTAGGTTTTGTAGTTGTTTACATGCCACAGGTGAACAAAAATAAACGACCTGTAATTTAAAAGGCGCAATAGTGTCAGTCCTTTAATATCAGGTTCCCCAAGAAATTTAATTTGTCCTTGTAAAGTTTAATTTATAACGTTTGCATATAGACTAACCTTATTAAAGGTTCCAATAACAGAAAACAATTTTGTAGTGTGTTTCTCTGCATTGAGCGAGTGGAATATTATGTCAGCAACGTAAGTGAAGGTGCAGGTAAACTAGAGATCCTCGTGAATGTTATCAATTAATCACTGGGAAAAGCCTTAGTTTATTTAATCCAAAAGGAAAACTTTGGACTGTTATAATTAATGACAAGTCCATAATGCTATCAATCATTCCTAACAAGACTTAACCTGCATCTGATAGAACGTTTGTCATGGAAAATTCTTAAAAGAGCTTTAACTTGGAGATTGCTTAGGCAATGGCAACCTCAAGTGGTAGAGGGCATAGATATATGACTGTTTCGTTATTATAGGTGGCTTAATTAACTCATAATCATACTATGCCTTCATTTTTCTGATTGAACCTTTGGATATGATATATTGCCTTTCTTTATCATGCATTTCTTTCACATTTTTTGTCCATCCATGCTCTTAAAGTTTGATACACCATCGTCATGTAAGGTTACAGCGGAAAGTTGATGTTAATGAGGTCAACTGTAAACTGGAAGTTCAGGTTAAACTCTGAGGGTTTTCGTAGACAATTGGAACTTTTCACATTGAAAATGGGTTTAAAAGGCCACAGAATCCAAGGTAAGGTAGGCTGATCATGCATGACACTGTAAATGAGCACTCTACCATTGCCGCCACTGATTTCATGATTTACAACGTGAGTAGGTTAGGGGTTTATCCTCTATTATAATGTGAAGTAAAAGTCAACATGTTACTTGATAGGTCAGTGTTCACATATTGGCAATTACACTAACCTGACCAAAGATCAAAGGGTATAATAGTTTTTGATAGTCAAAAAGTTGGTCATAAATTAATGGTTAAGTGCTACAAATTTGTGTGGCTTACAAAAGGAAAGTGTGCTAATGACAATAAATGATGAACCTATAATTGGTTAAACCATCATGGAGCGGCTAGTAAAAAAGACTAACCTTCCAGTCTGTATGCTTAGGCACACAAAATGCAAACCATATTACCAGAGATATATATTAACATTACTTTATTCATTGATGATTAGGAGAACTTGGGACTGATAATTTACAAGGGTTATTAACACCTCCAGCATGAATCAAGCGGTGGTGGCAGCTGTTGCAGAGGATCCAGGAGGGGTAGGCTCACCAGTCACAGTCTGTAACAGAGAAGAATCTCTGACTGCAGGGGTGAGAATATCATAGAATAGCTCCTAACTTACTAATCATGGTTGGAAGTACTTATAAGAGTAAGTTAAGATTGCAATGCTTCAAAGCATGAAGTTTACTAGAAAGATGCATATGGGACCAAATGCTAAGACCCCCACTCTAAAAGAGAAAGCAAGAGCGTGATGATAATTGTCATGAAGGCTCAGTAATTACAAAGACCAAGGAACATGACAATTAAGGAAGAGTGTAGATCTTTTAGTAAACACATAATGATCCTTTCAGTAGTTTACAATATTTTATAAAAAGTAAAAAGAAGTATATAACAACAGAAATTGTTAGTGACTGCTGCTTTGTCTATATATAACAATTTATCAAGTGTTTGTGTGTGCACAATTCCCAGCTAAAACTATAGCAGGTAGAGATTGTAATGGACTGGTTCTTTCTAGTAATGGACAAAGGTATTGGGCAATACCAATTAGGTGATATTCCATAAACTTTGTAAAACCCTAGATAGCGTTTTGAAAGTCCGCATACCACTATGATAAGGATGAAAAAATTCTTGGATATCAGTTAAGATAATACTTAATCCTACAATCATCCTTAATCCCAATTGAGAGCAATAGAGATTCCCTTAGGTGGCTAAGTTCATTATCCTGGAAAAAAGGCGTTCATCATAGTATAAAGTTCAATAAAAATAAAAATTAAAGGAAGTTTTAAAGATATATTTTATTGATCTGACTGAGTAAGAAACCAGAATTGAGGGATAAAAAATCTACTCAATTCTTTTTTATAGTATGTCAATAATAATTTCTTAGACTTTAAGTCTTATAAGATCATTAGTCTGTAATAGTTGATACCTTTGATTTTAAAAATAGGAGTAAAGTTATTGGGTTTTGTTTTAAATATTTGATATTTTAAATAATTTAAGTAATAAGTGGCAATGGTCATCAATTGCCATTATACTAAATTCAGAAAGCCTAGTTTTAGACAAGATAATCTGGTTTTGATTGAGTTGATCTTTGATAAAAATGATTAGAATTTTTTTTCTTTTTATAGATTAATTTTGTATGCAAAATGGGTGAATTACTATGTTCACTTGAGAATTACTCCATTTCAGAACCCCTATAGATAGGGGTTCTTTTTTTGAGGCCTGTTTTAGAGAAAATATGACGTTAATGCTGGATTAATTATTAAGTAGTTCCAGATTTTTGGAGCTCAAATTCTCTGGATCCCTTAAAAGTATAAAAGGACCTTGATTTATTAATAAAATTTGCACCAATTGGGTGGTTTCTTCACTGAAATTATTATTAGTAAAATTATGTTTTTTTGCTATTATTAATACTAATAATAGCACTGTGATGGTCGGGAATATCCTGTACCATCACAGAGATTTAATTTTTAATGTAGGTGGACGGGAGTGGGTCATGTACACCCCAAAGCCATATTTTTACCTTATAACAAAAAAGTCTAATATATAAGAAGTAAGATTATATGTTTACGTTATACGGTGTATTGTTACTTTAATCAGTTAGATATTTTGTTGATTTGATTTTTTTATTTTTGCCAAGAAGTTGGTTGGTTTAGGTTAATTTAGTAGTTTTATATGGTTTTGGGGTTAGTAGTTATTAGTTTTTGGATGAGTTGATAGGATTTATTATTCATAAAAATATAGATGGTCATTTACCAATGTAAGAAGTAATAAATTATTAATGTTATCTGTTAAATTAAATCCATAAACAGCGCTGAGTCAAGTGGGCTATTGATATGATAGAAAATAAAGATAATTGATAAAAAACAACTGCTTTTAATGAGCCTAATGAAATTTAACCTCTTAGCCTCATGCAATACAGGATGGTATATGAAAGTAATAATTTTGAACCCAAGAACCTCCAGATAAATTAACAGATCTTCTAAAAATCTTTATCTATTAACTAACAAGTGAAATAACTAATGTGGTCAAAGCTGTAGCTAGCTACTAGTAAACCATATAGGCGGGGTTAAGGAGGAAAAGCATGAAGGACAAAGAATTTCACATAGCAAAAGCTTGTCATATTGACACACTATGGACATCCAAAAGTGATTCAGATATTAACTGACAGGTGGATCATAGTTAGAAAATATTAAAAGTAATATTTACATCAGCACATCTACCTGGATGGAGATAATCTGTTATGGGGACTGGTGGCCCGCAGACAGGAACTGAGGAGGTAGAGGTGGTCCATTTCAAATCAAGTGGGTATAAAACATCCAAAACTACTAACGATGGGATCAAATCACCCTCAAATGAGTTAAAAAACTGGTAGAGAAATCCCAAACTTGAATTATATTAAATGACTCTATTTCATTTGTAATTGGTTTAATCCCTTGAGAGTAAATCAAACCACATTCTGGGTTATTCTGGTTTTGGAGAGAGAGAATTTACCTGATGACGGTGACCTCTGGACTTCACCACTACTTGACATATCCCCTAAATCCTTTCCAATAACTACTTGGTGGTAGGAAGTATTGGAAGGTGGAGAGCTTAAGGGGTATGCTGTAACCCACCGCTCATTCACCACATAGAGTAGAAGTACCATATTAGTGAGTGGGCAGCAGCCTATTTGGTCTTATTATAGGTTCCCTTGTTGATAATCTTCCTTGTCTATGTGCAAGGGTAATTCTTAGGACTTATAGGCCCCATAGTAACATCCAGATTCAACAACTGCAAAATTTGAAAATCAGCGAAAGTTCTGGTGGCTCCAGTATCCACCAGGGAGATTATTATGCCCTTAGTTTCCCATAGTACTTTGCACTGGAATTAAAAATAAGCATAATTAGCGTCTCCTAAAGCTTGAGGTAATAAACACTAATTTAAGTTTCAAAAATAAGTTATATCTATTGTTTTTACGCTTTTTCCATACAAACTGTTTGAATCACAGCTGCTGGTCATAAGAGAAAGGGACTAAATGTAATTTGAAAATTTAGATGGGGCATGACTTCAGACATACCCATAAATGGGTTCACATCGCACTCTTTCCTGTCTGTTTCATTGATGACATATGGTAGGTAAAACTGCTATTTCTGCAGTATTATCCTGAATTATCGCTTTCTATAATTGTTCTTTAGAGCTATCAACTGTAATGCATCAAAAAAGGTTATCAGTGTGGAGTATTTGACCACCTTAAGTATCATTTGTTTAATATGGGTCAAAATGACTTTCAAGTCCAAGAACATAGGTAGTAATCAGGATTCCATTGAAGTAACACACAGATAGTTTGGATTTCTGAGATGCCATTAACAGAGGTTCAACATGGGGAAGCAAAGACGTTTGATGGAGTTAAACAGAAAACTTTGTGTTTTAAACGTCATAATAGTTAAATTGAGCTAATTAAGTAGCGTTGGTCAATTGTCAAAATCCAAACCCAAAGGGCTTGTAAACACTATATGACCAGAAAGTTGTAACAATGGGTTAGTATGTTAGGATTAGAACGTTATATTATAAACTTTCTAAAAATGGAGATGCTGAGCACCCACAATAGCAATAACTGACTACAAAGCGCAGATCTACCTGAAAAAGCTGAATTCAAATAATGGGTGGAAGCTTGGGTCTTCTGTAATGGTGAGAGTGCAGATGAGGTATTTTTAGTACTGTGTAAGGTAAACTTTTAGGTAATTTAAAACAGAATAAGTTTCATATATTTATTCGCCTTAATTTGAGTCAATTGTTTGGACCCTTTCATGGCCCTTATTTAGCAGCACAGTATGTGTAATAAATTTAAAATAATGAAAAAACTAAAGTTTTTTAGGGTACTTTTTAAATAGAAAAATAAATATTACTAAACACCCTAACATAAGCAGGTGGTTGGTTTTAGGGTTGGAAAGGGGGAGGTAAGCTTAGAAGAGTTATGATGTCTAAAATTAGAGCATTTTCTTTTTCAAAGGGTCCAAATGGAGGGACTAAAAATGCTATGTTTTGATGTTGCATCAAGCATGTGAACTCAATCATTCACACTTTACAAATTTTTTTGACCTTTTATTATAAATGCTTAATGCTGCTTTTGCGCCATCCAAAATTATTGGTTTTTATACTTCCTGTTGTTTAGCTTCTTTTATTTGACTTAGGGTTTATTTATGAATTTTTTGCAAAATATTTTCAGCAGGTTTAATACTAATGCTAATTTATTCAACTAAATTGCTCCTAGTTGAGCCCTCTGTTTATAAAAGAAATTTGTGCATGCTGCACTACCTTTCTACATATTTATAGATTCAAAACAGTGCTGTATGATTCTCTGTACACAACTTTATGTTGATCAGGATAAAATATATATTTGAGATTGGAAGAAGGTTGTAAAGTGGTAAAATTCAGAAAAGGAGGGATAGTATTTACCCAACGTTCATATACAGTGTGTCTCAGGTCCCCTAATCGCATTAATGACAACGCCCTTGGGTTGGTAGTTCTTCCTGGTTTAATAGGGGTTAAAGATTCTGTCCAGCTTGCTATCTGCAGATGGGAGCTTTAAAGTCTAAGGTTAAGATGCTATAATTATGTTATAATTATGTAAAAACAGAATGTGGCATCTCCCCTTATTAGATTGTTAGTATCAGCTTTTTGAAGCCAAAGTGGTGGGCATGAGTTTGGGTTCACAATAACAAAGATGTAGCAATCTCAAGGGCTCAGGAGCAAATGAACCAAAGGATAAACTGAACTTGACTGTGGCACATTTTAGCCAATTAAATAATTTTTTTGGAGTTTGGCCGTGTAGTATGTAAATTCTAGGATAGTAAAATCCTCTGAAGTATATTAAATATCCAGCATGGGCTCATGTCTAGTTGTTGCAGATGGGGCAGGCAACACTGGCGGCATCAGAAATATTTTAAGCGCACTCTCTAGGTGTTTTAGGCATTTCAAGCACCATAAATACAAGGATCATGGCAACATGGGTGTTTATGTTCTGGAACTTTTTCTTAAAGCTTTTTTGAATAGGGTATGAGGCCTGGGAGAGGATTTGGGCAGCCCTGGTGAGTAGATGAGCTCAATGGTGGGCGGTTTAAACATGCCAACATGGAAAAATGGGAGATTATTTTAAAAGTGAATAAAAGGTTTTTTCTTTTCCATTGGTGTGGTTGCCCACTAAATCCATACTAGGATTAGGAAATTAATGGCTACAAGGAAGATACAGTTTTAAACAAATGACTGCTCCAACTGTGGATCTGGCTTTTTACCGTGGGAAGTGGGGAAAATTAAATGAGTTTGTAACACTGTCACAAAAGAGAATGGATGTAATGCCTTCTGCAATAAATAATTAGATTTGTTACTTAAAAGCCTTTTTTATTTGGAAAAAGGCTCAAGTTTTCAGGGTTTAAACTCAAAATGCTTACAAACTAAAGACTGCTTAAATATGGATACCTATATTATTAAACCTGTTGGCTAGTTATCTTATGCATAAATACATTATTTGATTACTGAATTGTAGACAAGAAATCTGTTACTATGATTGAAATTATCAACCTTGGTTATTTTACAATTTGACAAAGTCCCTGAGTTTAAACAAATGTATTATATCATTGATTAAAGCTAAATAAACCTTTCACTGACTGACTTTTGCTATATTAGTTAAGCATGACTTAAATGTCTAGATTTGTGATGCCATATTATGCCACAACTATTTATAATATTATTTTTGAGAGGCAAAAATTGATTATATCAAAATATACTATTAGTTGGTTAGCTCATTGTTCAGTAAACCATTCTCTAACTTAGATTATACACTATATCACATAATTAATGGTATATAAAGAGTTAAAATCACACTCTTTCAAACATAAAGTTCACCCATACTAATGTAACTATTTAAAAGTAAACAAGGTGAGTCAATCTTGGGACAAATATACACACCGAGTTTTTTTAGCCTGTGCTGTTTTTTAACCTTGTTTCAAACAAAACCTGACCCAGAGTGGGACAGGAACCACCCTGCTATGCTATCCACTCCTACTAAAGTAACTATCTAATTTTATTATAATTTTTATTTTATTGGAAAAATTACTTTTTCAAGTGATTTTTAATGATTAAAATAAATATATGTATTCCTGCTAATAAACTTTAATAAAGTAAATTAAAAAAGACAATTGATAATAAGACTAAAAAATAGTATACTATAACTTATTTTTTTCAATAAAAATAATTACTTTTATCAAATTTTCTTATAGGCTTTCATAATGTAATGTTCTAAAGATCTAAAATTGGACCAGCAAACCATTTGAACATCTTCCTAGAAAAATTGATCCTTCAGTAATAAAGATGTGTTATTGCCTGATAGCCACTGCCCTTAAATGGACTAGGATTAAAGAGGTTTAACAATCATCACCTAATGCAATTTTATCCTGGTACTAAGGATTGAAACCAGAAACCCTAGTATAATGGGAAAGGGACAACCCAAAAGCTGCTCCAAGGAGATGAACGTCTTTTAACACCTTACTGGATGGAGAGTGAAGATCCTAAACAAGGAGGACCCATGCGCCCTATCTGCCACAGGGCACTGAAGCATCCTATATTTTTTTAAAACCCATAACTTATAAATTACATATACTTTAACATATAGTTCTATATCTTTTTTCATATTTGCTTCTTCACTATATAAAATTGGCAAAACCAAAATAGTTGCCAACAACTAGACCCTGCAGAAGTGAAAATACATCGCCATTAACTCTCTACAGCCATTCTGCTCTTCAGTGCCACCCCCAAAGAACTTCAGGACTTTTGTTCCTTAATGCTTTGGGCACTTAAAAAAACTTTAAGGTCCAGCTTCCTCACTACAAAGAAAACTGAAATGTGGCGCTCACTACAAGGGGGCTCAAATTGTAACAATTAAATTTATCATGAATCATGGAAGATAACCCTATTAACAAATCCCCCTAAATGAGGAGAAATGTAATGGGTGTGTTTACGCAATATGCCATGAAAAATTGGGAATTAAGAGCCACGTTGCTGACCATACTAGGGACAGGCCCACCAAATCCCAACCCTGAACCCAACCACCACGCCTCATCATTACCACATATTCCCGCACCACTGTCCCCACGACAATTAACATCAACAGCAGGGTCTGGGACCAGGAAAAGGCCAAGAACGACACCAACGCCACGCCAAGCTCACTGATTGAGCTCATAATCCCGATCTGATACTTTTATAGTTTTTAATAAAATGATAATTCTTCATTAGCAAACAATCTTTTTATTTGATTTTCTGTTTTTCATAGAAGACACAACTGGCCCTTCAGGGCCATGACATACCCCAATAAATAGCACTCTGAAAGTATTGAGTAAGCTTCCACTTATTCTAGGCTCTCTCAAACACCATCCAGCACATTGCTCGTGAAGACTCCACACCCTACTCAATCATCCACGCCGAGCATAAGCCTGATGTCATTCCATGGATGCATTTTGGTTTCAGGATGTCAAATTTCACCAGCTCTGACTTCCTCAAGTTTGAGGCCCTTTGGATTAAGTCAACATTCAGATTAAACGCCACCCAGTACAAAGCAATGAACAGATCAGGTGCCTCCTGAACCGATACATCACCCCCCTAAGAGGCCCAAAACTCCTGGACCTTCCCTGGGCATCGCGTGCAGTCTTCATTCATCTACTACATAGCCTCCTCCACCGGATAGCCTTTCCACTTCACCAGCAGTTGCTGCTGGCCCCTCAACTACCTCACATACAATATCCGTTCCACCTCATATTCTGGCATATCCCCTTCCCTAGGGTTTAGTGGTCCCAATTAATCTAACCTATTCCTTTGAATGCCCATAACTGGGAATCGTGAATCACTAGAAGGGCCTTGGAACCTATCGGCAAAGTTAATTAAAAGGCAACCCAATTAATGGCTCAGATGATCTGGTATGGACCCAAAAACTTTGGTCTCAGCTTACAACTCTTAACCAAAACAGCATAGTTCTTAGACGTCACCAAAACCCAGTCTCAAGGCTCAATTGCTGGATCTGGCACTCTTTGTTGATCTACCTGTTGCTTCTGCCAAGCCATAGCCCACTCCAAATTCACCTATAGCTTCTTCCTGATATCTTCCATGGTACGCACCATCTCATCCAACCCCTGACACACTCCGCCCATGAATCCCCCATTTTGATTTGGGATTGAGACCATGATTTGCAAAAAATGGTGTCATCCTCGTTGAAGATTGACAATGATTGTTATTAGCAAACTGGGCCATTCAAACCCACAAATCCAGTCATACTGCCGATTGGAAAAATAACTTTGGAGATAATGCTCAAGTATCTGATTCAACCTCTCCATTTGTCCATCATATTGTGAATGGTAATATGAGGACTGACCAGGCCTTATTTCAAATTCCCCGCAAACATGACCAGAATTTTGAAACAAATTGTGGACCACGGTCTGAAATGGTTTCCTCAGGTAATCCATGTCAGGAGAACACTTCATCACTGAAGAACCTTACTGCATCCTTTTACCAAAAAACTCCTGGTGCATGGAAAAAACTCTGCATATTTGGTCAGTCTATCCATGAACACCATAACCGCATCCTTTCCCTCTATCTTCAGAAGACCCATTATGAAATTGATGATAATTGAGCTCCATGGCGCCCGTGGTATCTGCAGTGGGTTTAACTTACCCAATGGCGGTTTCCTTGAGGCTTCGCTTTCATACATAACAGACACTCCCCACATACTTCTTGACATTCCTATGCAAGCCCAGCCACAAATAGTCTCATTGCACCAACTCCGCCATCTTCTCTACTCCCAGATGACCCAGCAATGGATGATCATGAGAGACCCATATTAACTTCCGTTGTAACAATGGGTTGGGCACCCATATGTGAGAATTGTGGTTTAACACCCCACGCTTCTTTGTGAAGGCCCTATGGTGCTCATGCGGCCATCCCTCCTTCATCTCAGCCTTCAGTAAACAGCCAAATTCTGACCTTATTTGCTTCTGGCAGACTTCCTTGCCCAACTCACTACCCCCACCCATAATCATTGCAATTTGGTCTGGTCAAATACTGTGG
This sequence comes from Massospora cicadina, assembly GCA_022478985.1. NCBI lineage: Eukaryota > Fungi > Entomophthoromycota > Entomophthoromycetes > Entomophthorales > Entomophthoraceae > Massospora > Massospora cicadina. The sequence continues at coordinate 150,119 of JAKSZP010011843.1, forward strand.
CTGTATTAAACTCCTCCAATTCCTTTTTATTATACATTAAGCCCTCATCTTGACTCAACCAGTATGCTAGGATATTTGATGAACCTGACCTGAACTCTACCTGGAAGTTATATTGGACTAGCACCACATGCCATCTGGCTTGCCACTGGTTCATCTTCCTGGGTTCACGATAATATTCCAATGCTTTATGGTCCATTTGAATCACGAAAGGGTGTTGGGCATATAGCAGGTGGTGCTGCCATTCCTGCAAGGCCACCATCACTGCCATCAGTTCCTTATCATATATTGGATAATTTGTTTCAGCGAGGAGCATTTTGCAGCTAAAGTAACACACAGGGTGTTCAAGCCCTTCTTCCCCCTCCTAAGCAACACTGCACCTATGGCATAATTTTGAGTCATCAGTTTATACCACAAATGACCTCCCAGGATGGATGGGCCAATACAGGCGTGGTAAGTAATTTATTCTTCAGTAATTTGAATTCCTGCTCCTCTTTCCTTCCCCACATGAACAAGACATCCCACATTAGAGGCGTTAGAGGTATGGCCATTTGGGATAGATTCTTCACAAACTGAAGTAGGAAATCCAGTGTTTCCTAAAAAACTCTGCACCCCATTTGATCAGTAGGGGCCTTCCATGTCGCACCGCATGAAGTTTATCTGGACATACCCCCAATTCATTCTGGAAAACTATGTTGCCTAGAAATGTCACCGAGCTTCAGTTAATTCACACTTAGAAGGTTTCAATATCAAACCCATTCAGCCAATTGCCCCCAGAACTTCCCAGATATCTCGGACATGATCCTCTCAGGACTCCAAAAATACTGAGATATCATCTATATAGGCTGCACAACATTGACCAACAATACCTCCAAGGACATGGTCAATCATCTGCTGGAACACCGCCTGAGCATTCCTAAGACTGAACAGCATCACGCGATACTGATACACCCCCATGTGACACTTAAACGCTGTGTATTGCTGATGTTCTGGTCTCACTGGTACCTGATTGAATGCATCTGCAAGGTCAAGCTTTGTAAAAATGGTGCATCCAGTAACCATCGGGAGAATATCCTCCAAAAAAGGCATTGGATATGAATTAGGCTCAGTGATTATGTTCAGAGGTTAGAATTCCACGCATGGGCGTAGTTTGCCGCTTGCTTTTGGCACCAGTAGCAGCAGAACCCCACTTTCAACTTACATGGCTCACTCAAACCTTTTCAAACATTGATTTCACATTTCCCTATAACGCTTCTTTTGCTCGTTCATTAAGAAGGTACAGAGGACATCTCCTGGGAAGCTACAACCCTTCCTTGGACTGGAATAAAAATGCAAAAGAACCCATAGGGGAAAAAGGCGAGATCCCAATAAGACCAAATACACCCACAAAGTCACTATATTCGTCTGGTAACTTAGTTCCTGCATTCCACACAAATTCCTGCGCCCACCTGGAACATCACTCCCAACCTCGGCCTTCCATCTCATCCAAGGCACTGTCTGTGGATTCAAAGTAATTTTATTATGTGGTAAATCAACCTGGGACTGGAAATGATGCCACCATCACATCCCCAATGCCACAGGATGGGCCAGATTTCTGATTGCACAGAAGCTCCCTTTGAGCCAAAATGGGTTCTGCCAAACAACTACCAAAGGCTCTAAACGCCATGAGGGAGATCTCCTTGACATGTCAGCAAACCACCTTGGGACTCTTCTTCATTTCCAACTTCAAACGTTCCGCAGGGCAAATTCCACATAGTTCTCCTCAGCCCCTGTATCCACCAGGGCCAACACCTTCTCCGCCCGACCTTGCAAATGTAATTCCACCAGAATAAATAACTGAGGATAAAGCAAAGAAGTAACTTAATATTTAAAGCATTCTCATATTGAAAATTTTTAGGTAAGGTAGGTCTAGGACTATAACTCTTCCCGGGCCCCTGACCCTCTGTTCCCCCTGACTCCTCACCGTTTCTCTGGCGGAACCCTCCATGGATATTTCCAAAATTCCTAGGTGATCTCTGCCAACCTCCTTGACCTTTATGAGCCACTTTAGGCGACTGACCCCTCCCTGGATACATTAAATCCTCCATCTGGTTTTGCGCCAAGGCCAATTGTTTCTTAACCTGCACCACCAACACAATTTCTTCAACCAACGCACTAAGAAATTAAACATCTTCCATAGCGGCCAACATATCCACTTGCAGCTTATGTTGAAACATTCGCAATGATTGCAAATCTGAGACTAATGCTGCTTTTGCCAATGGTCAGAAAATCCGCCCATAGTCCTCAACCAATACTCGCCCCTGATACACTGTCAGCAGAGCTGACCACGCCTCGTTCTGCGCCTCATACTGACAAGCAGCCCAGTCAATCCATTCAACACACTTATCAATGAATCCTGGAAGATGACCAGGCTCCTCACTCAACAATTGCACCCACCTTACTAGATCTGAGGGTAGCGCCTCCACAATTTGTGCATTCTGCAGCGAGAAAGGGTCTCCCCTCCCATCGCTTGAGCCAGCCACACTAGAAATTGAATCCTCAACACCACTTGGTGAATATTCTCCAAAGATTCCATGGGCAATGCCGCCTGACCTTTTGGAGATGTAGATCCTCCATGGCACTCCTCCATCTTCACGGGACTTGTGCCACATACTCAAACCACCTCTCTTATTATGAATTTTAGTGAGAAACTCACCATCACCACTGTCAACACATGATGATACCATTCCTCCATTCCCGGGGCTGCCACCTTTTCTTGAGGCTCCCACAAGACTGACAAAAATGTATTTGAGTTGCATCTAATGTAACGGGCGGGATCACATCAATATGCCACAAATGATTTGGGAGGTAGGAGCCACGTTGCTGACCATACTAGGGACAGGCCACCAAATCCCAACCCTGAACCCAACCACCACGCCTCATCATTACCACGTATTCCCGCACCACTGTCCCCATGACACTGCACATCAACAGCAGGGTCTGGGATCAGAAAAGGGCCAAGAACGACGCCAATGCTGTGCTAAGCTTACTGGTTGGGCTCATAATTCTGATTTGATACTTTTATATTTTTTAATAAAAATAATATTTTTCATTTTCAAGCAATCTTTTTTATTTGATTTTCTGTTTTTTGTGGAGGATGCAACTGGCCCTTCAGGGCCATGATATCCTCCAATAAATAGCGCTTTGAAATTATTGAGTAATCTTCCTCCTACACTAGGCTCACTTGAACACCATCAAGCACGTCACTCACAAAGTCTTCATATCCCACCGGATCATCATCCATGTAATGCATAAGCCTAACATCATTTCATAAATACTTTCAGTTTATAGGAATTTCAAACTTCATCATCCATGACTTCCTCAAGTTTTAGGCCTTTTTGGATTAAAGCAACATTTGAATCAAACGCCACCCAATCTGAAGCAATGTAAAGATCAGATGCCTCCTGATCCGTTACATATAGGGTTTATATATTTTAAAAACTCACCTCACATGAGATCTTCAATTAGGGTCCATTTAGCCCAGGGGGCTAGGTAGCCCAATTGATCTAATCATCTTCAGCTCCTCAGGACCTCTGAGTACTCATGGACCTTCAGGGCCTTAGGCCCCTCAGGACCATCAGTTCTGGCAGGACCCTGTGGCCCTTTTGGCCCTTCAGGGCCTTTAGTAATAGCTGTAGTCCTGCGCTGCAGTTGGTTAAGAAATGTGTACTTGATTTAATTAATGACTAATGCCAATTAAAAAGCCTGTCTGGGTGGAAGCTACCAATGAGGTGTGATGTATATATCTGTGTACCTTAGATATCACACTTTGTAATCATAAAGTGAGTTGTTCTGCATGTAGAAAGAAATTTCAGAGTCCAGCAAGCTAATTTGATTTTGATTATCGGTGATAAGGTGACAAGTATCTTGAATTGTTTCACAATTACCCTAAGTGTAAGGGGAAGAAGCTTTGCAAAAAACAACTAAATTGGAATAGAGGCCCCGCATAAATCCTAGTTAGTGTAGCACTACTTGGTGGTGAAGCACTACTACCTAAAAGAGATGGTGAGAGCAGTATGTAAAAAGATACGCAGATAGGGCTCTAAAACTGACCAGATTATTGCTTATCAAGATAGCTGAACCGTAGAGTCTCCCATATATAAAGGGGGAGTGGTGGCTTGTGATTGACTGTAATGACTCTAAGTGATATAGAGATTATGAGTTGTTGGATGGTATAACCTATTTTATCAACTTAAAGATATGAACTGACTATGCTCTAATATGTAGAAATTGAATTTTGATTTAACCAAGATATCTAGGCTCTCTGGTTGTAAAGGCTGCACTCAATTTAATAAGTACTAATAAATTATATAATGCTTTTCTTGCAATTGATCAGGAGGCACCTGATCTGTACATTACTTTGGATCAGGGGGCGTTTGATCCAAATGTTGCTTTAATCCAAAGGGCCTAAAACTTGAGGAAGTCATGGATGGTGAAATTTTAAATTCCTAAAACTGAAAGCATTTATGAAATGATGTTAGGCTTATGCATGACATGGATGATGATCCGGTGGGATATGGAGACTTTGTGAGTGACGTGCTGGATGGTTTCTAAGAGAGCCTAGCATAAGAGGAAGCTTACTCAATACTTTCAGAGTACTATTTACTGGGGTATGTCGTGGCCTGAAGGGCCATTTGCGTCTTCTATGAAAAACAGAAATTAATTATAAAATTGATTGCTAACAAAGAATATTATTTTATTAAAAATAATAAAGCATCAAATTGGAATCATGAGCTTAACCAGTGAGTTTGTCGTGGTGTTGGTGTCATTCTCGGCCCTTTCCTGGTCTCAGACCCTGCTGTTGATTTCAGTGTCATGGGGACAGTGGTGCAGGAATACGTGGCAATGATGAGGCATGGTGAAAGGGTTCAGGGATGAGCTTTAATGGGCCTGTCCCTAGTATGGTCAGCAACATGGCTCTTACTTCCAATTTGTTTGTGGTGTATTGCGTTAACCCGCCTGTTACACTATAAAAACAAATTGAGGGAAATTGAATTAGGATGTGGGATTCTCCTTGATGGTAGCTCAATTGATCCTGCCAAATACCTTGGATAATTTAGACCATAAAATGGAGAATGTGCAAGAGTTTATAATAACTACTATTAACATTTCAGCGAGATTGAGAAAATATATGATCAACAAAAATTTTGAGGTCAGCTTTTGTGATTCCAAGGCTTTAAGTCCATATACAAATAACCAGAAATCTGAGACCAGCGCTCTCATCCAATGCTGGAACATATTACAGGGTGAAGTGGCAAAGGCAAGAAAACAAATAGACCAACAAGTTACCTGAGGATATGCTAAGTCAGTGCCTACCAATCCTAAGTCACATGAATAATACTGGCATCAATACCCTCTCCACATCATCAGGCTCACTATTTATACCTAGTTTCAAAGAACGATTTGTTCCATGTCAATAGAGACTTGCATCAAATTTAAACTTATACAAAAGCGCTAAGGAAGAGGCCCCTAATTGCCAAAAAGGCAAGCATATTAACTCCTGCCTTTTTGAGGAAGCCCAAGAAATTGTGCCTCTAACCCTACATAGATTCCAGACCCAGTCTCAATTAAAACTTTTCTAGCACAAGAGTTTATAAGTAACAGACCTTCTTATAACAAAAGAAAGCCTTTATGACCATTTGCATCAACAAAGGGGAAAGACCCTCCAATATCTCACATCATTTTTTTTCTAGCGCCCATCCATTAACTACAAACTAGTAAGTTTCTTTAGACGATGCCATCACCGCCATCCTCTCTGCTCTTGAGTCTTTCCTGAAGTTCAGCTTAGCATGATAGGCCCCAAAGAACCTTTATACGAATATTAAAATCAATGAGGCTCTAGTTGAAATTAGAGGCCACCCTGAACAGATACCTATCCTCAGTTTGGTCCCCTCCTAGACCTAGAGTACATGCCCTAGAGCCTAAGGAAAAGAATAAGCTTATTTGTTTCTACTGCAAGGGTCATCGGCATACCAAAGAAGAATGCTACAAGCAACATTTAGAAGATGTGTAATGAGAATTGTTGGAAAAGGGAGGTCAGCATGAATAAAGAAACTCTTCATGCTAACGCTTTCCCTATCATGCCTCTACCCAAAATATAATATTCCCCATAAGGTCATCATTGGAGAACCCTGTAACATTGAGCTAAATTATTCTGATAATAAATACATAGATACTACTTTTCTTCTGATGAGTAGCCCATGTTTCACAACTTACTCTCAATTAAAGAGCCTAGTTACTCTGGTTAAGAGAAAGGCCCTTAAGATCCCAGTACTCTCCATAATGAGAAGTTGGTCTCCAGTGATTGTCATCTCTTCTGTAATAATGATTCAAATCAAAATCTCACTTTACTGCCCAAATAAAATCAAATATGCACCACTAGGGCTTAGTGCACTAGATCCATAGAGGCCTGCTCTGTGCTTTCCCTCAGGTTTTGAAATAGATTTGTTATATTCCTCAACTATAGCCCTAGATACCCCAGTTATGAGCTACTGTGAGGTATCCATTACCAAAAGAATACAACGCCATTATTTAATATATGAAAGTATTCTTATACATATGAAGTACACAAATTCCCATGGTGTTTGAAACTTCCAAAGATATTAATGAGAAAATAAAGGTTCAAACCTGTTTATTAAAATGGATAATTGGATCAATTAGCTTGAATAACACATCTAAGGTTCACATGTAAGACCACCACCTTATGAATTTGATGGGGCTGAGGGGATTCCTGTGTATTAACCAGAGCCTAGAGTGGTTTACCCAAGATCACAGGACATAGTAAACACCCAGGTCATGTAACTATTTTGCCAGAAAGCTTTTTAGAGATTTGAAAGGGCTAAAAGTCCTTCCACAAAATAGGTTTTAGCTTGCATGGGTATCTTCAACCCTGTATACTTTGGCTCAATCTCTATATTGCTAGTCAGTTTACCACTGATATCTCGCTACGTTAGCCCTAAAATCCAATAGCCCACTTAGATTTAGCACTCATTGATGTTATCAGCTGGGTCCTGGGTTTAATAGCATTCATGACTTTGAGGTAGTATAGCCTAGACTTTGTCTTTTGTCCTACCTTTTACATTAGAGAGCCTCAGATAATAAAAAGAAAGAAGGCTGATGTGCTCTAGGAGTACTATGACCTATTCTCCAGATCCACGTATGGCTTTGGAAAGATGAAAGGGATTGTGCACAATGAGGAGACAGGGAATGCCTCCTTTATACACTCAAGGCCTTTTCAAAAAGAATTTTAGAAGCCCAAGTTACTACTAAGCTAAAGAAGTTGCTTAATTCCTGATTGCTGGTGCCTACTTAAACTTCTTAGATGTTTCCTCTTTTACTTGTTCAAAAAAATGGACACTGGATTGTTATGGTTACTGTAAGTTCAATGCAGTGAATAGAAGGATAGTCATCTCTCCATAAATCGATGCTCTCTATGACTCCTGGCTTGGGACCCCGTATTTCTTGTGATGGATCTTGCCTATGGGTACTGGAAGATCAGATTAGCACCTGAGAACGAGACAAGTATACCCTAATTGAGTTTGTAGGCTAAATGAGCAACTCACATGCCACAGGGGCTATATAATGCCCCCACCACATTCTAACGTCCTATGGATGGATTCCTGGGTGCCTCAAGGTTTTCCTGCATCCTGGTATACCTTAAAATTTGCCATGTTTTATAAAACATTAAACTGCTATCTATAGCATCTTTGGAAGGTTTTAATCGACTCTAGGAGGCATCACAAAATTTTATGCCCTCCAACTGTTTATTTTTCAGCCAGAAATGGAATTCTTGGGGCATAAAGTCAACAAGCAAGGAATCAACCCTTACCTGACAAATTTAATGCAATAGTGAAGATGAAATATCCCCAAGGGCTTAGAGTTACACAGATGCTCATAGGTATGGTAGGATAATTAGACATTTTAATACATGATTTGCTGACCTTGGTAATCATCGGTGTATCTAATGCATAAGAACGTCTCTTTCAATGGAAACCAATATCAAAACTAGGCCTTTTATCATGTGGACGGTCCAAATCACCCAGCCCATTTTGGATCATTCAAATACTATCGACCCTTTATACTATTTACTGATTACAGTGACGTGCCATGGGGCTATTCTAGCCCAACTAGATGGGCAGCAAGTGGATTGGCCCGTGGCTTACTTTAAAAAGCTTTATCTTAAGCTGAATGGAACTACAGTGTCACTGAATGGGAGTATCTAACCTAACTACTTGCAATTAAGCGCTTGCAGCATTACTTAGTAAGCAAATTACTATCATCATCAACCACGCATCACTAAAGTGGCTTCAACAAATAAAGGATCCTGATGGTAATACTAACCTGATGGATTATCCAGCTACAAAGTTATGAGTTTTTCATCATATACCATGCTGGTACAACCCATTAAACGCGGATAGATTATCGAGGATGATGACCTTAGCAGTATTAGCTCTAAAGAAGATCAATTGTATGATCTAATCAAGCAACCATTATGTTGGTAATTAGAAACCCCAGAAGCTATGATAACACTATGATCAATGTCCATTTAAAAGCTGATAAAAGATGGTATGCAGTACAAAATAATCAATGGAAAGTGGCTAACCTGCGTGCAGCCCTCATCTCAAACTGAAATCATCCTCAGAGGGCAGTTAAATGTAAGTCATGGAGAAGTTAAGAAAGTTATGATTATCTGGTATAACATTGCTATTGGAATGATTTGTGAGACTATACAGGAAGTATTGGAGTCTTGTCTAGCATGCAGAGCCATAATCAGCCTAGCATTTATTATCAGCTTAAGGTTTTAGCTCCTTCTTCACCATTTATTATCTTTATTGTGGACGTTGTTAGGCCCCTACCCATGGGTCTCCACAGTTATAGCTATATAATGCTCATAAATTACTATCTCATCAAATGGGTCAAGGCCAATTTAAATTCCTGGGTCTACTTCTAAGGCCACAGCATTATTTAAGTTTCGCTCAAATTTCACACAACATAAATGCCTAAGGGTTTGCTCTCTTATAATGTTTTAACTTTAATCCCCAAGTTTATAAAGTGCCTAACTCCTTACTTAATACTAGCCAGCACTTTATTGCTTCCTTATAATCCTTCTACCAATGAGCATTTGAAAGTGCTCATGGTACATTACTCTCTACTCACATAAGATGGAAGATTTTAATTTCATGCAATATACCCTAAATTGTCTTCTCAATTAGCTTATTTAATAAGATACTACCAGATAACTTTACTGTTACCAATTAAGGATCAGTACATAAGAGATCCCCGACTTCCCAGTAATGTCCTACCCTTAATGAACTCAGACGCTCCTGAGACTGCTAAGCTAAATATTAGGGTGTCATTTAATGAAAATAATAATACTACAAGTGCTTACCACTCAAAGGATTATCTCAACAATCCTGAAGGAGACTATGTGATTTTTTTAATAAACCAGCTCTTCCCACGTTCAATATCAGGGATCTCATACTGCTATACAATAATAGCCCTGATGGGCGACATGAAAAATTGAATTCTTTCTGGCTGGGGGCCAATTGCATACTATATATAGTTATAATTGAATTATCCATAAACAATGTCGTCAAGGCACAGTATTTAAATGTGTACACGCTAGGTTCTTGAGCCACAATTCCCCCTGTGACAGGATCTTGAGGGGGCAATGTCAGAGTTCATTTGAAGAATAATCCAAAAAATATAGAATCAAACAAACCGTTTTACTGTTCTCCTCCTTAATTGAGCCTACAGGAATCAGATGGATTGTCACCTAGTAGGCCTCTGCCCTTAAATGGGAAAGGATTAGTGAAAGGATTCTAGTATCTTCACATGATGCAAATCTTCCCTGGTTTCCAGGATTGCAACCTGGAAGTCCTAGAACAATGGAAGAATGACAATCCAAAAGCCTCCCCAAAGAGATGAACGTGAATCAACCTCCTTACTCAGTAAGGAGTGAAGATCCTGAACAATGAGGATTCAGGCGCCTTATACGCTACAGGGCATTGGGCCATCCTATTAATATTGAGTACTCATAACTAATAAATTTATTATACATTTTTACTTATTGAGTTTAATAATCGTCTTATGGTTTCACATATCTACAGTAATAATTATCATGACCCTTTATAATTTCCAAAAATTGAGCCAGCAGAAGCGTAAATGCCTCACCATTGACTCTCTACAACCATTCCGCTCTTCATATCCAGACCTGGAAGAACTTCAATACTGTCATTCCTTACTTCTCCAGGCACTCAAAAAGATTTAAGATCTGGCTCCTTCCCTACAAAAAAGCAAAAAAAGGAACACTCAGACTTATTTTCAAAGAAGTTTAGTGTGATGGAGCACTCTTAAGCCATTCATGGTAAAGAGCTGGTTGCCATTGCTTTGCCTCCATTAAGTAGCTTATTATACAGGGTGCTAAACATAATGTAGTGCGCGCGCAGATCATAGTACTCACTTTCTACCTCAAGACACAGAGGTTGGTGCACAGACAAACTAGGACTCATGGGGATCTCCTCATTTTTGACTTCAGATTTGAGGTTTTTAAGGGCTCCAACAACACCTATCCAGATATGTTTAGCCGCAATCTGCATATTGTTTTAACTTAAAAATTGATCTGATTAAAAGTTGATTCCTAAAGACCAGATAGTTAACTGCCACTAGCTGTTGCCGATGTACCTCCCTCCACGTTGCATCCCAAATAAAAAACCTTGATTATCACCTTTCACATTATTCTCGCTTCTGTTTTAGAGTCTTTTGAAGAAGCAGGTTCAACGGAATCTAGTCTACTCTAACTGTAGTTGAAGGTTCCCTCCTTAAAGCTGAGTTGTTATCACATTATTATGAAACAGATGGTTTTAAGTTTCAGACCATAGTTGAAGCTGGCAACGCCCCTTTTAGATAGTATTCCAAAATGATAGTTAATATAATTCTATGACTGAGTGTGGGTTCCTTCTTCCCTGAGTTCCCATTTTATAAGGGAACATCATGAACCTCCTACCATAAATCATCCTGGCATAAAGAAGTTCGTCAGCTTGATTAAACATAGTTATAACAGGAATGGTCATAAAGGACGCTCCCTCTTAGATAGAGGGTAGCTTGACTTGAAAATGTTTTAAATCTGATAGAGCAGGACAGAATGGGCTCCTCCACACCTGTATTAAAGAAGCGGGTCCATTGGTCTCAAGATCTGAGGATCTATTGTGGGCTTACTAAAGTCTCGGGCTTTGATACAGTGATGGTGGTGGTATATTGGCACACAAAATATACCATAATCAAACCCTTTATCAGCAATAACAACAGCCAAATACATGCCGCAACTGTTTGTGTCCCATGTTTTTTCACTGTTTGGAGTGCCACAGTTATTGGTCAGCAACGGAGGTCCTCAGTTTACCAAAAGAATTTGAAAAACTTTGTGTGCCATTCTAGAGATCAATACTTGCCAATTGTTAGTATATCAACTCAAATTTGCTGACCAAACCAAACAAGCATACCAGTTGTATAAGAATAACCTCCTTTATTATGCTACAACTTCTCAAGATACATGGGGGTAGCCAACCTCCTGATAAGTTCTCATATAATAACTTCCTTCTTTCATCAACAGGGGTGTTTTTAATGTACGCCAACTTGAGCTCAACCTTGCTTTACATTGGGTCAAACACGCATCATTGCTCTAGAAGTGGACAACTTTTCAGAACATATTATGACAGCGCACTAACAGGTTAAGAAGCACTTGAGAAAGTCAACTAATGACGCCAAGCAGTTTGCAGACAAGAAAACCTGCGCATCTTTCAACTACCAAGTAGGCTTTTAGTGATGGTAGATACAAAGAAACTACGCCTCAAGATTAATAAAAGAAGTTGCTTGCAAACAAGTTGAGTCACTCCCATTTAGCGAAGTCCTTAATAGAGGTGCCTTCAACTTTATTTTCCCATGTACTGGAAAGGCCATTACTCCTCCCACGCTTCATCCTAACCTCCATTTAAGAGATAAAAACAACCATAAGCAGAACCCCTTATGGTTAAGAATTCCCTGAGTTTGAAGTGAAGGGGATAATGAGATTGCGGAGAATCAACAAATGGTTTACAATATATAGCGTCATGTAAATGTTACGTATCTTATGAAAATAGAGGGTCCTCTTCAGGGATTGTGGTAATAGTCAGTAGTTAGTATTGAAGGTTATAAAACTCACCGGTAAGAGTCACACCACCTACTTTTAAGTTGACTGCCGTTGCGGCAATTAAGCTCCCAGTCCACCCACAATTACTATTCCCTGGTAAAAAAACCCCTGAAGGAGAATCAAACCCAGTCCTTTTAGGAAAGAATAATGTAAGGTTCCCAGCTGCAGCTATTTAGTTAGACAGAACCTTGCACCCTTCAGGACTAAAAATGTGCACCAACTCCAGGGCCGTGCCTCCTGTCATATTAATAAATTAAGGCACACCCTAGATGAGAGATGGGTGGCGGTTTTCCCCTTTTCATTTCCTCTATTCCTCAACCAACTTTCAAGCCCAAAACCATTAACATCACTGTTGCATCAGTACAATATGCTTTAAAGATAAAGCAGCTCCTCACTAATTTTAGAATTTATGAAATAAATGGTACAAATTTAAATCTTTATTTAAAGTAATCTTTCAACTTTGAGCACCCCTGGTTATAAAATTTGTACCTGAGGTAATTCAAGGTGTTAACACTATATAATAAAGATCGCACTAGCAAAAGTCAGACTAAAATGGTATATACAGGCTTTGAATGCGCAAAAAAATTAAGATATTGGCAAAGGTGAATTTAGACTAAAAATAAGGACTGAATAGTAGAAACCTCTAATGGAAATTGTATCCCATAGTAGTTTAATCAAGGATAGCATTTGTCATTCAAGACATTTATACTTTACTAAACCTGAGCTTTCAATTCTTTTATGTATAATACCCAATGACCTGCATCTTGTAGATTGTTGAATTGCTTCTTTTCCCTATTTTTTATATATTATTACCTAATATTTTTTACGTAAAAAATATTTTTTAAACAATTTTAAATATTAACCGCTTATGGTGGTGCTAAGTCCTTTATTTTTAACATGTGGTGAATAGTCTGCATATATTTACTGCTATGTTTAATCAGCAAGAGTATGCAGGAGCCCCTATAAAGCAGTTATCTTAGACTAAACGTCCATTACCCTCATTCTCCTCCCCTTTATTAATTTCACTTATTTAAATATCAAATATAAGAAATGAGGTATCTGTGGCCTGAGACCTTTTTCTCTTGGGTGCTTACGTATCTACAATGTAAGTTAGTGGTATCCTTTGTATGCCAGTTCATTTGACAATGATCTTGTGGATATGAGTATAAGAACTTTACCAGCTTCATGGAGCAATGAGAAACATTGGGCAGCTGCACATGACAATATGAATTTGAATATCTAGGACAACTGATAAAAACATCTTGATGAAAACACAAAGTATCTTTGATTTTATAAGGTGAACTTACTGACCTGCGTGTGTCAATAAATGACCTATATAACAAAATTAAATCCCTTTGAATTCAGTTGGGTGGATGTCCTAGAGCTTCTAAAACATCTTAAAATGATATGGATTCTGAGAGACTATTGCAAAAGCGCCTGTTAAGAAATGATGAACTAATTTAAAAACATAAGAAGAGGCGACGCCATCATTAATTAAGATAAGTTAGAAACCCCTGGTGAGAGATTTTGCACTCCAAAGTAGTGACGGATGTAGCTTTAGCACCAAGAGTAGTTCCTGTAATGAGTAACACAATGCACCTAAAAGGATTTTTCATGTGTATACTGAATTATCCGTACTTTTAATGTTGCCTTCACAAGCTCCCACCAACTAGAGTGCTTCTTCATGCCTCAACCCTTTTTCTCTCCTTGGAGCCAACTCTCCAATATCCAGACATGCACCAGACGTGCCAATAACATGCATAAGAAATGAATTGAATTTGTTCATGTTGACCAGATAGTTCCTTTAGATAAGAAAGGAATGTACAAAAATTCAGATAAAATTCGAGTTTGATATGGGAGGAACGTCAGATTGGCTTTAAGTAAAACTTTTAGTCTCTACCCTTGACTTTAAAAACTGACCAAGCTAATTGATACTAAAAGGATAGCTCAGTTTTTATCAAGAGGTCAATTTGAACCAGAACTCTAGTGGATCAAGGAGATGGCCTAACGCAAGGCTGACTTCACCACCATTAAATTCCAACGCCAAGAAACTCTCACCAAATTTTGTGATTGCTATATTTTAAGAGGCTCATGTGTTGTTAGATTATGATAGCTTATATGACGCCAACATGGTTATAGCAATGACCTCATCCATAAAGTCATACTTAGAGCTCTATAATGCAATAGCTCCTATTCTTTAATAAACAAGCCCCTAATTGAGCTGTTAACCACCTCGGCAATTTTCTTCTACTTTTTAGGCCCCAAACTTGGAATAGAAACTTTTTAACTCTGCCATAGTGATAAGCGGCACCACAAAACAGGATATAATGCATCCTATACCCCAGAGATGGAATTGAAAACAGAGTTTAAAGGTGCAATACTTCCCTGTGATCTGCACTATTGCAATAAAAAAGGTTCACTACATGCTAGACTTTCTAAAGAATAAAAAAGTTCATGTGATGCAACCACTACTGATAGCTTAAGAAAAATTGGTGGAGTATAGTAAGAAATCTTTATCACCAATAAAGGGATCACAATAGTATCACATAAGTATGAAAAGCTCTTTACCAACAAACACACCATCTCTTCAGATAGTACTATATATTACATGACCACCAACAAGGTATATAGCACCAACCCACGCGCAATTGAAGAAAGCAGTTATCCTAGAGGCCCGCCATGGAATACAAAACCAAATATCTAACAGCTATCTGAAGATGGCTTCTTGGAAGATTCATGCCCTTCCACTGATGCACCATTTCTAAAAGGGATAAATGTGACCTTACCATTATGCCCAATTAGACGCTCAAAATCATCAGAAGAAGCTATATACAAGGATATTAAGGAACTTCTTGATTGCGGCATGTTAGTGCCTTCAAAAAGTCCATGGTCGGCACCAATTTTAATAGTGAAGAAAAAGGATGAAAGCAACCAAATAGTCATTGATTACCAGAAGTCAAACACCATCACAAAGAAGGACTTGTACCATCTGCCACAAATTGACGAAGCCTTGGACAGGCTAGGGGGCGTGAAGTTTTTCTTAGCAATGGACCTTATCAGTGGGTATTGTAAAATAGGTCTTTTCAAAGAGGAGCGTGAGAAACGTGCAATTATAACATAAGAGGGCCTATTTCAACTGACGACAATGGCTCAAGGGCTCTACAATGCCCCGGCTACCTTCCAGAGGACCATGGAGACAATCCTGGGAGACTTGAAGATGTCATGTGTACTAGTGTACCTTGATGATATCAATGTTTTCAGCTGCACTTTTGATGACCACCTGGAGCACTTAGAGGTGGTTTTCAGAAGGCTAGCAGCTGAAAACTTAAAAATTAAGTCTAAAAAGTTTCAGTTCATCAATGACCAGCTGGAATATCTCGGCTTTGTAATTGACAAATTGGGTCTTTGGCCCAACCCTCTAAGTTAGATGTCATCTCCAGAATAAAACAGCCTGAATCCAAGCACAATATACAAGTATTCCTAGGCTTTAATGGGTACTAATACTAATTTATTTCCAACTTCACACAACTTAGAGAGCCGCTTTTCTATTTACTAAAAACACTGTCCCATTTGACTGGACTCCAGCTTGCCAAAGTGCATTTAATCGACTCCAATTGGCACTATTGGTCACACCCATACTTTAATATCTGGACTTTGATTCTGAATTTGTTGTCAAAGCTGACGCATCCCTAACAGCAGTGGGGCCAAATTATCTCAAATTGGGGAATACAGTGAAGAATATCCATTTGCCTTTGCTATTTGGACCTTAAATGTTCATGAGATAAACTACATAATGACAGAATGAGAATGCTTTGCTGTCATATGCTTGCAAGCAATTTTGGTTCTGCCTGCATGGCATTTATTTCAAAGTTGTTACTGATCATACATCCCTAAGATGGCTGAACAATTTAAGAGAGCCTGAGGGCCAATTATCCCACTGGGCACTAAAGCTTCTAGCTTATGACTACACAATCGAGCATTGAGCTGGGGTAAAACATCAAAACACCAATTGTCTTTCCCAATTACCCACCATTGCAAAACTTAGTTGGGACACCAATAAGTTGTTTAAGAAAGTGATCCGTGGAGAATACCAAGATGAGCCTTAATCCATTCAAAAGCTATTATCAGATTTATGAAAAAATACTACTGTCAAAAACAGGACACTACAAAATCATTGAGGGGGAGAAGTATATTTTTCCAAGACCATCAGCCCAAACAGACATCATTTTGGCTTCCCATAAGGCCATAGGGCATGGTGAATTCAAAAAGATAAGAGAACATCTACTGAAATTCTACTAACGGGAGTCAATGCATTTTGACATCCAAGGAACATTAGAATGCTGTGCAGAGTGTCAAGGTGAGAAACCATTCTGAAAAAGAACATCTTATCAGCTTGTTTGGTCCAAATTTTCATGGCACACTGTTTTTATTGACATTGTTGGCCCACTTCCAAAGAGTAATACAAAGGCCAAGTACATTATTGTAGCTAACCACTTGACCAAATAGGTCAAAAATGAGGCTATTTGAAAAGCAAGAGCTGCAACTACAGCCAAGTTCATCCTTGGAAACATCAACCACAAGCATGGATGTCCCCTAGGTTATTCTGACCAATAATGGAACTAATTTTACTGCTGTTTCCTTGCCAAGCTCAACCAATTAATGTGAGTACAAGGTGTGCTTTCTGCTCCCTTGCATCCCAAAACTAATGGTACAGTTGAGCGCGCAAATGGGATGTTGGTGAACATAACCAGAAAATTAACTTCAGGCCAAACCATTTTTCAAATGGAGTACTTATTTGAGTTCAGCAGTATTTGCCTACAATAACTCCTACCATTTGGCAACCAGGATATCACATTATCATTTATTATATGGAAGACATCCGGCCCTACCATCACTACTATATTTGGTCCCAGAAGATCCTGAAAAAAAATTATCTTCAATATGTAGAGAAGCTTGAGGATACTTTAATCAAACTGCAAGCTCAAGCCTTTGACAACAGTTTTGCCATGAAAAAGGCCTAACATCAAAAGGATTTGGAAAATCGCAACAAATTGGCCAAATTTGAAATTAATGTATGTTCTATTTTGCATACCCACGGATTGGGATAATTGCAAAAGCTATACTGCATCTTGGTAGGGCCATTTGAAATAATTTAGAATACATCTCAGTTCATATACATAATTAGGGATATTAGGACCAGCATATATACAACTGAGTCTATGCAGAATTCCTAAGAAGGTTCAATAAGCTGCCCAATTATAAAAATATCAGTATAAAATAAAAGTATTGTATAATAAGAAAAAAAGAAGAAATAAAGAAGAAAAAAAGTTCAATATAACCAAAGAAAAAATACAAAAATAAATAATATATACAACCTAAATAATACTATAGTTTGCACTTGAGGATGGGGGAGTAATTGACTCCAGATTCATTGGCAATTGGGGTGAAGTTAAGGCTATGCATTGGCCTACTTCTATCAACAATTTGAGCTGAAATTAAAGAATGATGAAGATCAATGAAGGCTAATTGGGAATCTTAGGGTTTATGTTTGAGTCAAGTGGGGGAATTTTCAGATTCTGGTGGTTGACCTGAAAATAAACCCTTTTGACAATCAACAGATCAGGCTGATTATCCTTACAAAACTCAAGCTAATCACTCTAATTCTCAACTGAAAACCAATACCTATTATAAAGATTGGGCTGATTATCTCAACGGCAATTAAAATTCAATTACTCTCTTATAAGTTAGGGCCAGTATCCTTGCACATTCAGGCTGATTATGCATGCAACAAACTCAGCATTTAGTCCCAACTAATTGGGAGCAATACTAACCATTCAGCTAAGAAATCGTTTAGAGATTGATCTAAAAATAATTTTAAAAATCCCATGGACAAATAGACATCATAAAAACATAGTAAATTTTCTGCTCTATGGCAAAATTCGTATGTTGATCCTCATAATTGACACAATAGCACTTGCACATGGACTGCCCAATTAGGAGTACCTAGTGCTATTGAGAGAGGCCTGTCAACGTCCCAATTAGGGGTGCATCATTTACTTTAAATTAATGCCAAATTACCCAGAAGTCTTATTTTTCAGCAGTCTTACCACCTTGGGTTCTGCTCGCTTAATCTGGGGATTTTGAACTTGGGGCGTCAAAGGGGTAATCTGTTGCACAGATTTGAACTAATCAGCTAGAATTAAATTTTCAGAGAGAGTGGTAAATTTGACACTCGCATGCCAACTGTGCGTCTTCTTTAAAATTAATCCTGTGTATGTTGGATTCTTCCCTTGACCCAATGGAGCTAATCTCAACCTCTTTCCTTGCAAGCCTAACCTTGCAAGGTGTCCTTCTCAAATCAAGTGTCTTCAAATGTAGTGTACTCAAGACTTGTTACTTACTGTCACTACTTTTCATTTATTTCCAGTTAAAATGAAAACCCAAATAAATGACAAACTTAAGATTCTGTGAGATAGAATGTTTATTTATGATAAAAACTTGGTTTTTTATCTAAATACTAAAAAATCGGGATGTAAAATAATAAATTGAGTGATAAATTGAATAGTGGATTGTGAAAATATTATATCTTTTTCAGTAACCTTGGTGAAGTCTCTTTTTCAATTGATTTCTCTCTTGGCACTCATATTTTCTAAAAACTAAAATCATGCACTGCGGCAGTTTTTGTAACCTTCAGTATCAGGGTCATCAGTTTTGTTGCTCCTGTGCACTTTGGTGGAGTCCAAACCTTCATTACCATCAGTGGACTTAGTTTCTGGTTTTTTCAATGGCACCATTTTTTTGAATTATTTTATTTCCTTTTTGGTGCACCATTCTGCACCTAGTTTTTTCTGTTCTTTCTCAAAGTTACCTGAACATATATTTCATTTTTTGGAGCTAAACTCATCTAAAGTTTTGCTATCACTGCTTTGCATCTCTTTAATGATTGGATCATTTGTCATTTCATCTGCAAAATTATTGCTAGTACCATTGTCACAGCAAATTTGATTCTTAATATTACTATTTTCAGAGCTAGACTCATTTGTGCTAATAATTCTTGCACTTCAATTGGAAACTCCTCAATTCTAACAGAGGTTGAGGATTTACCAATTTTTTGCCATGTTGAATCCACATCAAGAAGTATGACAAACCTCAAATTGGGATGATTCTAGAATATTTTTCAAATTCATATTGCAATTTTTGCCCCTGAAATTATCCCAAATATGAGAATATTTTGCCACCACTAGTTCTAGCAATAGGTCATAATTGTATCAGTTCAAGGGCCAAACTGAGGTGGAAAAAAATTATCTGTGAAATTTGCATGCTTGATATGTGGCCAGGAGATGCCCTAGAGATATAAATACTGGTACCTGACCTTAAAAATGATTATCAAATAATATTTCTTAAAATAAAGAGACTTTATCAAATATTTGAAACAGTTTTCTATTAGAAGTCATTTTTGAATAATGTTATCAAGATGGCATTTCAGAATCCTCAGCTGTACCTTTGCCTGCCTCAGTAGATTTCCCAAATACAGAGGGAAAATTAATCCCAAGTTGACCAGAAGAGTCAGAATAATTTGAATATGCCTAATGAGCTTCTGAATGGTCAAAATACTGTAAGACTTAGGCTAAATTGAGGATCTTTCAGCCAAACTTCAACCTGATTAGATGTGCAGGATCTAAAATATCAAGTGAGTGATTCTCAGAATCTAACACACTCTCTGTATTTACTCAGTCTTTTCAATTTTTTGAGAGTGTTACTTTTATTCTTCTAAGCTTATGTAATTACTGCTTGAACATAATTTCAAAAGTTAATTGCAATCATCTTTCTCTTTAAAATTTAGTTTGGTATTCAAATAACTGATTCATTATTATTTTAATTGAATTTGGATATGCAATTAATTGAACCAATCTTGTTGCAATTAATCTCTGAGTATAATTAATCAATTTAACTTCACCATATACATTCTTGATTTGATGGATAATATTGGAATATCTGGGATCCCACTCATGTCAGGCTTTGACCTTACATATATACAAACATAAACCTTTATTCATCTAAGTTTAAGATAGTTTAAATAATTGACCCTATATAGAGATAACTTTAGGAGCAATAGATAATAATTAATTGCCTCAAATGTAATAATAATGGTACAGCTACAGATTAATACTTGATATATAATTTCTAACTAGCTACATATAGAGTAAAAATCTTAGGTTAACACAGCTATAATTAGTAGCAATTATTTTTATATGACATCATCCATAATCCTACTGAAAGAAATATAATATACTTTAAAATAGGTTAAAAAGATTTGAAAAAGGAGTTAAAGTTATCTTTTATATTGCAGTTTTGCTGATTTATGCTTTTAATCAAAGGTTGTTAGCCAATTCAAAGTCCGGTAATACCTAAACTTTCAAATTGTCTATTTGCAGTTATTCTTAGCATATATAACATTTTGTTGCCTTTTTTCTTAATGATATTAGTGGTCTGTCATATTCACATAATCTTTCAATTTTATCTGATATTTTAAGTAAAATGATTTCAATTTTTACTTATGGTAAAAAGCTTAAGTGCACAATATATGCCTGTGAATGAAGGTTGAAAACTTCTTAACCTTTTATTTACTGTTATGATACGATATTATCATTGTGTTTTATCATTCAACCTTTGATAGAATAATGACTGAGTTGGTTAGATTACTTTAGTAATGATTGGATTACCTAATTAAAGCTGTGTATGGCAGCAGGAAAATAGTTGATAATTTAAAACTACTTGATAGAATAAATTAGGCATTATTTAGTCATGGTGGTTAAGATTTCATCTTATAAATAAAATTATTGTATATACAAGTATTTTTTTAATCTTTCATCCAAAACTACTAGCCAATTTTAAAATAAACTTGACACAAATATTCTATAATATATAATTGTTTAGTTGATTTGATTAGCTTATGTTTCAGGTTTAAGGTTGGCATTTAATTTATTTATTTAGTTTTTAATATAGTTGATTTTTTTTGTTAATTATATAGTAAACTTTTTTAAGGGTGGTTAGCCTGGTAGGGTAATTCCTGCTTCCACCCTGTGCAGGTTTTGTTCAATAAAAGTTCGAAACCTGAACTGGCTGGAAAAATTTCTCAGTGTGGTATATTTGTCCCAAGGTCGACCCACCTCGAATACTTTTTTTATATAGTAAATTTTTGATATCTATCTATATCACCACATTTATTTATTTGGTTGGTTTTATTGATCAATCTTTTCTAACTTTACTGGCTGCCATCTACAATATTATATTTTATTAAATCTAGTAATCTTATTGGTCAATCTATGCTAAATTTACTGTTCACCATCTACAGTAATTCATTTTAAATCTAATTGATTTTTATTGGTCAAATTATAAAATCGATATCCATCTATAATGATTTAAGCCCGTCACGCTATGATCTCATACTTGCCTGATTTTGAACGTACCCCCCAGCCATAGGACATATATCATGTCAAAACTTCGAATGAACAATCTGATACGTTAATTTGTTTAAACGTTTAAGTTCGGTAATTATAACTGGATGATCCCAACCTGTGAGGGAATACATCGAACTATCTCATACCTCAGTAAACGTAATTATTTTAGGTGAGCCGACATGGGGACGATACCGCACCGATAATGAGTGAGGAATGGAAAAATCAATGGGAAAGGAGGATAAATCCCGTTAAACCTCCATGCGCAGCATTCTAATATGCCAGAAACTACATGGACCGCCTACCTATTCGCTACTTCGGTTCGGGGCATTGGTACGCAATGCCAGCACAGCCATAAATTGTCCCAACCCAAAGTTCATCTATCAGGATCGAACTCAGGAGTCAGTGCACTAAACGTGATTATGATATAGTTATGTTCAGAAATGCATCAACTTAGGTACATTTTAGAAAACTATATTGATGTTTATTGAAAGATACTTGACTTTAAATATTACTAGAGCTAAACCCAAAAACTCCATCGGGAAGTCTGCTCTCAGTGAATTTTGGAAGCAATAGAGAAGTTGATTTTGAATTAAGATGAATCAGTCGCATCTGTTTCAATTGCTTGAACCAAATATCACCTGAACCAAAGTATGTGAAATTGCAGATAGAACCTTGGCCATTTGAAGCGATTGTCCATTGTCGGTCGATCCAAGTCAGCGGAACTGTACATGATTCTGAGTAACAATCCATCTTTGAAAAGACGACGTGCGCTTTCCCCCAGAAGAATTGGCCTGGGGCTTCTTGAAAACTCCCCCATACAGCGTGAGTGGGTGGCACGAAGCGAGAAGGTTTGGGCGGTGAGATGTGATGGGCAGCAAATTCGATACTTGGACCACCTGTCCACGTCATTGTGGGGTCAAGTTGCATAGTGGCGTTTGGCGGCACCCATCCAATTGTAGATTTTTGGACTGTAAAGATTGACATGATGTGAAGTGGATAATAAGCAGCCATTTAAAGCGTATTTTAAGAAACTGTGAATAAGATATACGACTAGGATTAGAATAATGTTTGGTACTAGTTGAGTGCGTTTGAAGATAGTTGGCTTTATATATATAGGTAAACTTATATCAGTATAAAGTTGATTTACGCTTTCAATATGTTAACTGGTCAAGGTTCAAAAGAACCTTAGGTTATATTTGGCCTTCTCGATTATCGCCGATTAAAGTACTGCGCTAATGCAAACTAAACGATTTGCTTATATGATGTGCGGCATTATAGTCGAGCAGAATCGAGTTTGCTATAAGTAACCATTGATACTTTTGACATATTATTAAGAATTAGCTAGATGTTTCTTGGAAATAATAGTTTGTTTTTTATGATATCATTCGATTAGTTTTATTCGCCAACTAGCAGGTACTCGCGGCTTTACACGCAAGCATTTGTATATGTTTATGATGTAATTGTTAAGTTGGTAGAAAGCTGATACTATATCTATGTTAAGTATATCATTATATTCCAAGTTATAAATATAAAAAAGTATGAAACAATAGGTTTACCAAATATGTTTCCTCAATATAAAATCAAAGTAAGATGATTAATAAATATTTATAAACATGTAGCAACATAATTATATGAAGTATTTATATGTATACAATATATATCATATATAAAAATTATAGATGATATGAAATACTTGCCAATAATATAAAATTAATAAGAAAATACACAGATAATATGTTAATGGCGCTCATCACATAATTTTTGATGAAGTAATTGCATGCAAAGCCAAATATTTAAAATTATGTTTCTTTTAATGACTTCAGTTCTTTCAACCTATCATCACAAATAAGTGGAAAACCTTCCATTGAGTACCTGCTGTAATTGAGTACTTACGAGGGTTATTCGGAAGTAAGGTCCGGTTTCTTATAAATAATATGGATCATTCGGACCTTACTTTCCAAATACCCTCGTACATTTAGTGAAATACATGAAAACCCAATAATATATTCAGTCCAATTTAATAACTATCAAACAAAGAAATATTGAATATATTTATTATAACGATCTTCTAATAGGTTGAGGGATAATATTATGGATAACAAACAAATGGAAAATACTGAAAATGGTTTGATACTTTTCATATTTATCTAATGTGAGAAGTCTAATATAGTTTCAAACTTCAATGAATAATATCTTATTACCCTGTTATGAGTATGTAAATTTATATTGAAATCAATTCAGTAGATTTTGTAATTACTGCTGACAAATGTAGAACCACCTAGAGAATTATTTATATGAAGAGATTTACCTATATAGATTAGTAATTATATATATAATGCTAAATGGGTAATAGTAATTTATAATATAGTTAAACAATTGATTGACACCTTAATCCAAATTTGTAGAAGGCAGAGTCAAAGTTTAATTTAAATTTAAAATTTTGATTAACAATCGTTTAGAGATAATTTATGTTTTTTTCATCCTCCCTTGGAAGGTGCATTTAAAGCAAGAGCTGGTCTTATTATTTTCGCAGAAGAGTTTTTTTTACAAAAATCTATCTATTTTTAACCGATCAATACCAAACAAAGTGAAGAACCAAGCGCTGGGTACCTGATATGAGTATGTAAAGTTTCATATAGACTTGTTCAGTGTTTTCTGATATTATCATTAACAACCTAAACCCCATAGAGTTTATATATATAGATAAAGAGCTTTTTTTTTAGTACTAGATGGTCCCAACCCAATATAGATAAAGAGCTTCTGTTTCTAATGCCATAATAATTAGACAAAAATCAGGCAACCCTAAATTTCTTTAATCATATGCTAATAGTCAGTTAAGTAAAAAAATAGTAAAAAATAATTAATTAAATAATCATTTTTTATACATTTCAAATTTTCTGTGCTTTCTGTAGTTTTTTTGTTTATATTGAGGTCAGTATATTAAAGGCTATACAACTACTAACTTGTTAGAGTTAGAAAAATTATTAGGAGCTTCAATCTCTTTCTGCTAAGCATCACTTTTCGAAAATCAAATCAGCCTGAAATTTAGCTCCACTAAAGAGATTTACGAAAACTATTAGCAAATATAGCAGGAAACCCCACAAAAGAACCCGCAGGCTATGCCAAACGAGCTAGCACCACCCCCAAATGAAGCAACCCTCGGTTACCCACCTCAGGGTCAACCAGAATCACCCACTCTCAAGCAGCAGCCATGAAAGCAGGCACCACCCCCCAACCTGGAGCTACTCCAACTAGCGCCAGTTCACCTGATCGCACTTCTGTAACCTGCATGCCTAACAGCTCTGTGTGCGCTGCCTCCCACCAACCTGCTGGGCCCCCTCCAACCAAGAAGGCTATCACCCACACTGTTTTAATAGCGTCTGCTCAGTTGAATGTAACTCAGCCTATCCAGACATTCACCTCCCCTATTGTGTCAGCTAATATAGCCCCATCTATTATTGCTGACACCGTGTTTCTGGCTCCCTTCATGAGGGGCGATACCCAGCTACCTGGCCCCCAAATCCTCAGATGTAAGGTTGGATTAGCCATACATTCTGGTTCACTAAGCACCAAATTGGGACAATCTACTCTTCCCAATGAGGATTCAAATGGTTCAGATTTTGGAACTTCACACCAGTTCCAATCTCACCCATCCCATTTAAACCCTATAATCAGCACTTCTCAAGTTGGCACTTTATCTCAATATGCTGAAAATGACCAATTCACCAATCAGCCAATGAGTTTTGCCCACGAAATCACAGCAAATACTTGAGCTGAATTTACCCAAATAGATTGGGATGGTGATGAAATATTGCCCTCCTCCCAATTAGCTGGAGTTAATTCCAATCTGGATGGGACTCCCCAATTTAGTGAGGCCCAACAATCACCTGGCCCCCAAACCCTCGGATATAAGGTTGGATTAGCCATACATTCTGGTTCACTAAGCACCAAATTGGGACAATCTACTCTTCCCAATGGGGATTTAAATGGTTCAGATTTTGGAACTTCACACCAGTTCCAATCTCACCCATCCCATTTAAACCCTATAATCAGCACTTCTCAAGTCGGCACTTTATCTCAATATGCTGAAAATGACCAATTCACCAATCAGCTAGTGAGTTTTACCCACAAAATCACAGCAAATACTTGGGCTGAATTTACCCAAATAGATTGGGATGGTGATGAAATATCTCCCTCCTCCCAACTGGCTGGAGTTAATTCTAATCTGGATAGGACTCCCTAATTTAGTGAGGCCCAACAATCACCTGGCCCCCAAACCCTCAGATGTAAGGTTGGATTAGCCATACATTCTGGTTCACTAAGCACCAAATTGGGACAATCTACTCTTCCCAATGGGGATTTAAATGGTTCAGATTTTGGAACTTCACACCAGTTCCAATCTCACCCATCCCATTTAAACCCTATAATTGGCACTTCTCAAGTCAGCACTTTATCTCAATATACTGAAAATGACTAATTCACCAATCAGCCAATGAGTTTTGCCCATGAAATCACAGCAAATACTTGGGCTGAATTTACCCAAATAGATTGGGATGGTGATGAAACATCGCCCTCCTCCCAATTGGCTGGAGTTAATTCTAATCTGGATAGGACTCCCTAATTTAGTGAGGCCCAACAATCACCTGGCCCCCAAACCCTCGGATGTAAGGTTGGATTAACCACACATTCTGGTTCACTAAGCACTAAATTGGGACAATCTACTCTTCCCAATAGGGATTTAAATGGTTCAGATTTTAGAACTTCATACCAGTTCCAATCTCACCCGTCCCATTTAAACCCCATAATCGGCACTTCTCAAGTTGGCACTTTATCTCAATATGCTGAAAATGACCAATTCACCAATCAGCCAGTGAGTTTTGCCCACAAAATCACAGCAAATACTCAGGCTGAATTTACCCAAATAGATTGGGATGGTGATGAAATATCTCCCTCCTCCCAACTGGCTGGAGTTAATTCCAATCTGGATAGGCCTCCCCAATTTAGCGAGGCCCAACAAACTGCCCCTCAATTTAATATGATGCCAGCAACTGCTGTAACATTCCAGAAACAAGGGAACTCTGCAAACTTGTCCAAACCACCAGCTCACACTCAACCTGCAATTGCAGCCCAAAGCAAACACAAACATACCAAAGGAGCCACTGGGGCATGGCAAAAACCTCTGGCACCAACGCTACCCAAAGCTGATCCCTGTGAAGTGGCATTTATTGCTGATGTTAAGAAGAAATGGGCCAAAACTAGAGCGCAAAAAGCTCTACCTCGCTCAACCCTCTCCCATGCAATTCGCCTTTATTATGGGCATAACCCTGTTGAATTCTATACAGAGGATTACTTCTCATACTTTGCAGCAATTGCAGAGACATTTCATATTAATACCACCATCCATGAATCAGTGGAGGGCCACTACATCGATGTGGGCTTCACTGAAGCTGCCCTTGCTGACCATGCTGCCACCCTCCAGGTCATTATTCCATGCGGATCTCTTCACATCTCCCGCACACGCTCTCACCTGGAGAAAATTTCATGGGTTACTTTTTCCAACCTACCAACGACTGTTGATCCTGAGTCTCTTAAACTGGCACTCCATCATGGTTTAATGGAGTTTGGGTCTGTTCTTTCAGTGGACTTTAGTGTCCCCTCTTACTATGCTCCCACTCAAAGAGCTCACACTGCTAGGGCATCGTTCATCCCCTCCCCCACTGTATCCCGCAACATTGAGGTTATTCCTCATGTGGCGGTAGTTGGGGCATGCCCTGAGATCTTCTTTGTCAACCCTGATCAGGTGCGCCCCCAGTGTTCATGGTGTAACGCCCTTGGACACTTGTATAGTGGCTGCACAGCTCGAAAACAAGCCCTCTTAGCCACCACCCAGGGGCCTAACCCGGCCAAAAAAGATCCCACGTGGCTGCAGTAGCAATTCCAAAACCCACACAATGGGTTCCCGTTCAAGACCTGTCCCCTGAGGCCTTACGCCTAGCAGTTGAAACAGCTAACCCCACTATTGGTATGGGATACCTTCGCGCTCATGCCCCCCTTCCAATGGGCACCCCCTCCAATCTCCCAGAGTCAACTCCCTCTCTCACCAAGCGCAAGGCATCTCCCACAGGGTGCCCCTCGTCAGCCACCCCCACTCAGGGCTCCGCGGCACCCCCACCAACCTCCACCAGTGATTTATCGCATCAACCCTCAGCTCCCAATGGAGCTATGCCCACCAGCATGGACTGGCAACTCGTGGCCTGCGGTAGAAGTGCCACCTCAAAGAGTCCTACCCCAACCCCACAGTCCATTTCGCGCGGATCCTTTGCAGTGTTGGAGGAAGTGTATATGGACTCAGACTCATCAAATGGGGACACCGCGGAGGTCACCATTGAGCACCCTCAGGTCCTTCCCCTGCAACGGAGTGGGGGCAGCATCCTAGGCTGGCTTACTGGGTCCTCCGCCCCCCACCCTCTCCTTCCCCTCAGAACCCTCGACGCTCCTCACGGATTGCAGCTAATAGTAAAGCTAAAGGACTCAAAACTAGCCGCCTCACAGCAGCAGGTTTAAGTGCTGGCTTCCCCCAGGACATGGAGGGGAACAGCTATGAGTCCCCATGGCAGCACCCTGGCCCTGCAATCCATCAACGCAAATGGGTTGCGGGACTTTAAGCGGAGAGCCCGCCTCCTCCAAAACTTCAGGTCAGCACAAATTGACATCGCTGCTGTCCAGGAGCCCCATATCCTCCCCCACGAACAATCTGCATGGAATGAACAGTTTGGAGGCAACTCCTTCTGGACAAACCATGCCGCCCTTATTGTTTTGAATCCCCGGGTTAAAACCCATTCTTTTTCACAATATCTAGGTGGCCGCCTCATACTGGCCAAACTCACCACTCCTGACTTCTCCTTCTTCGCTGCAAGCATCTACCTGCCTAATGCAGGTCAGGAGCAAAATCGGCTCTTGGAAGAGCTCCTCCAACTCAATCTCCCACGGAATACAGTCCTCTTAGGAGATTTCAACACAACCATAAGTCGCGTCCGTGACTCTTACCCCCTGCAGCAAAGGAACGCCCTGGATCAAGTCGCCTCCAGGATTTCCTTCGCCTGAGTGGCTTTATAGATGCGCTTCCACCCTCCGCGTCTGGCCTAGGTTGCATGACTAGGATCCAGTATGATGGAGGAGCTTTCCAGTCAGCGTCACGCATAGATATGGCACTGATTGGCCCCCTGCTAGTTGCCGCGTCTCCTCTCCCATCTCTCGTGACAACCATCTGAGTGATCACAGGTCACTCACCGTTGTCCTCACCACCACACTTAGACTGTCGCGTAGGTTCTGGCCTAGGGTTGCCCCAGCTCTTCTCAACAACCCCTTCACTAAGGAGAAGCTGTCTATGACCATCCGGGAGACTCTCACCTCCCCCACCCCACCTGCTTGACCACAAGGCTAAATGGGCGGTGACCAAGGAGGGCATCACCCGCGTTGCTTACAACTGTGCCAAAGCCCAGATGACTGCAGCTCGCGCCAGAGTCAAAAGGGCGGAAGCCAGAATCAGACATCTAGAGCGAAACTGCCAGCCTTCGCCCTCTCCCAGATGGTTGGAAGACTGGGAAGCGGCGCAGGAAGCACTCCGCTTGGAGCTCACACTGCAGGAAGAACGGGCAGCAAACTTTACAACATCTCGTTACAATGCTCAATGGGAACGCCCCACCCGCTTCTTCTTTCAGAAACAGAAAGCCCGGTCAACAGTGCAGGATATTACTGCACTGAAGATTGGCACTACAACCACTTCAGAACAAGGAGGAAATCACGCAGGAACTACACCGCTTCTACTCCAGCCTCTTCCATGCCACCCAGGTGGACCCATCGGACATCCAAGACTTCCTGTGGCGGGCTCCAGAGCCGCCCATTGACACACGGGCTGATGAGGCTCTACTGGCGCCTATTTCCATCCAGGAGGTGATGGAAACCCTTCTGAAATCCCCACGGCTTAAAGCCCCAGGCCCAGACGGAATACCCTTTGAGGTGTACCTTCTGGAACCTGCAGTGATAGCCAGAACCCTCCGCGACCTCTTCGCTGCACTCTTGGTGAATGGCGAGGTCCTCCCTGACTCCAGAGGCTCAATCACGACCCTCATTCACAAGAAGTCAGACCGTGAGAACCTGGCGAACTGGCGCCCCATAGCGTTGATCAACACAGACCACAAGCTCTTCACGAAGCTTCTGGCCAACCGCATCACCAAATGGGTGTCACCTCGCCTCTCCCCATCCCAGTACGGTTTTATTCCGGGGAGGTCGTTATGGGACAACTATAATGACCTTCACGTGACTTTGACTGCTAACTCTCGTAAGGTGAATGGCTTTGTGGCTCTCCTGGATATGGAGAAAGCATATGATCGGGTAGCCTGGAAGTATATTGATGCTTCCCTGGCCCGCTTCCATCTCCCACCCGCAGCTAGGCGCTGGATATCAGCGCTCTATGACCAGCTCCACACCAGAGTCCTGGCGCCAATGGGTTTTACAGTGGCAGTACCAGTTGGACAAGGTCTCCGGCAAGGGGACCCCCTGAGCCCTATGCATTTTAACATCACCCTTGACCCCCTCTTGGCCTCCTTACAGGACAAGCTAACAGGGATTCTGGTCCCAGGTAAAGCCCCCACACGCACCATGGCATTTGCAGATGACACTGCCATTGCATTTGGCTGCCCTGGGGATGTTGCCCTCGCTGCTGTGACCATTGAGAGGTACACCAAGACGTCCAACGCCATGGTCAACACCTCCAAGACAACAGTTGTGCAGGTCGGCTCCCCCACCTTCCCCCCACCATTTGGTATTGAACCTGAGCGCGGTACCTTCCGTCACCTGGGCGTTCTCACCAACCAACAAGGAGTTGCGCTAAAAGACAATGAGGACTTGCTCCTTGCAGCAGTTAACTCCAGGATTGCCAGCTGGAACCGGCGACACATCACCCCCAGGGTCGAGCTCTGATGGCCAATGTGTTCCTTCTCTCCAAAGTCTGTTCCTAGCGCACGTCTGCCCATTCACAGATGCCTTTTATACGCGGCTCAATGTACTCCTCCGCTGTTGGATCTGGGGCTCAAACCATCCACCAATGGCTCTCTCAACCATTGCCCGACCCTGCAATGAAGGGGGCCTAGGGCTTCTGGACACGCGATCCCACGCCACCACAATCTTCCTGAAGTTCCTATGGCCGATTGTCTGCTGGGACCGACCCCCATGCCCCAATGGGCGCCCGCCCTCCGCCAGTCAGTGTCAGCAGCTCTGGGTCTTCCTAGAGCATCTCTGACCTCATTAGGGGAGTGGCTCACAAACCACCCAGGCCATCGCCTAAAACCATCCTCATCCCCCTACTGGAACCAGGCTCTCCTTGCCCTGAAACGAGTAGGCGCGCGGATCCACCATGCCTTCCCATACAGAAGGGAAGGCCCTGGCCTCAGCCCACGTCGCCATGCAATTGTGCACAATGGACAAGTTGTTACAACTTGCCTCAACCCCCAAGATCGTCCTCCCATCCGCCCAAGACTCCTTGAGCTCCTCCCTCCCTCCGTGAGATTTGACCTTAAGGAATTGTGGAAGGACGTCTATCACCCCATCCTGTCAGCAAAGGTGTCCAACACCTTATGGAGGGTGCTCCACTGTTCATACAGAACAGGGACCGGACTGGACCTACCTTCCAGCACCAAAGCTGCCCCCGCTGTGTGGAGCCTATTGACTCCCACCTCCATCGTTTTTTCAACTGTCCAGGTGTCGCCGCATTTTGGCCAAAGGCCCGCGCGCTCCTCCATGCTCAGCCCTGTTCTGGACACCCTGTGCAAGACCTCATGTTTGAGCAGACATTGCCTGGTTGCCACCGACCCCTCCGTGTCCTCGCCTATGCCACAGCCATCTGGACCATCCATAACTCCTTCCTTCGTGCTGCCTTTGACCAGCAGGTGTGGACCCTTCCACACATGATCACCCACTTTCAGGTACACTTTGAGATGGCCCTGAAGGTCTGCACTATGTCGCCAACCCTCCCCCGCTCAGTTGTCACTGCAGCACGGCTCTGGCGCGCAAACCCCCTCCCTTTCTCGATGCCTCCTCCCTCCCCTTCCCTCGCCTCAGGCTCTTAGAAGCCCAGGCGTAATTCAATAAACATCGATGAATCCCCCCCTTGGGTTGGGACCATCTAATACTAAAAAAAGGAAAATTATTAGGAGCTTAAGGGCTTCTAAGTAATTGATTACTTTTTACATGATAAATAAAAGTATATATATATATATATATATATATATATATGATAAGTGTCGACTTAATTGGTAAAAATGGGAAATTTATAGGATTTAGTTCAGTATACTTTTGTTTCAGATATTTTGCCATATAGGTTAGAAAATCTTCACTGCCCTTATATGAATCTATAAACTTTAGTTATTAAATATCAATTTCAACTATATATGATGCTTATTTCTCCATTGCAATAGTCCTACTCATCTTTGCTTTAAATTTAAGTCAATTAACAAACATATAATGACAACTTCCTTAATCAGCACGTGCAATTCCCAATATCTACTTGATTTGTAATTTGATTTAATTTATCCTTTGAAATGAAACTTTTATCAATTTCTCCAAAGATGCTCTTCATGGTCTTGCTGTATAGATGATCATCTTTGTATGATTTTAACATGCACACAATAAATTATAACTTCAGTATCTAAAGATACAGTAGACTATTTGGATCCTTATCAATATATTATCTGACAGACTTTGACAATGGATGTCAAGTTTATGACTTGTCTTACAGGGTAGAGAATATAGAGTAATACGAGTTCTCAGAGCTACTATGTGAGTAATTGAAGTTATAAAGCATCTGATTAAGCAGTTCTTGGTGCAAATTAAAAAAATTAATGAAATTGACACCACATTTAAAAGGTTTATAATTCTATCTTCATGGCACCTTATAAGTGATGAATCAGTTATCATAGTAGAAAAGCTCATAATATGTTGAACACTGAAGTTCTGGTAGGTTTCTTTAACATAGAGTACTTCAAAAAGGGGATAACACTAGTTACAATATTTTATACCTTAGTAAGCTAATATTAAACTAAGAAAGTAGTTATTATGGAAAGCTTAGGTATGTAAAAGCCAATATTTAAAGTAAAAACAGAGTTCTTTTTGCCCTTTTTAATAAACACTGGTGTCTGGATGATAAAGGAAGCAAAAGTATGATTGACACTAATTAAGAAGCTAAGTTTGACTTCAACTTGAAATATGAAGTTTTATATGTTTTTAGAAGTTATTTTGGGCTATCATGATGGATAAAAACAACTTCTGGAGAAAAAGGCTGTGGCCTTAGATTTTGATGTCTACATTCAAGCTGTATTTAATTAAAGAAATAAATTACAGCATTAATGATATATTTAAAACCATACTATGCAATAAAGGGTCCTTCCTCATCATTGCTCATGATAGCAAATGGCTCAGTTGGTATGACAATATGATGTTGAACTTGGATTAATCATGTCCTGCTTCTGACATACAAACAGAGATATAATACTATATGCATTAACTCAATCATGCCATCTCCAAAACATTGACTCTAAAATTACTGAATGATTTATGGTCTGCCCAAAGAAATATAGAGTTATGAGCCTCCATCACTATTGCTGTCCTTGCAGAAAGTATGAAGTATGGTATCTTGGATGTCTTATTTTTTAAATATCCATTCTTTTTATAATATTTACAGACATCTATATCTACTTAACCATGATATCTTTTGGTTCTTATTTTAAAAGTTCATGCTTTACTATTAAATCAATTTCTGATCTCTTTGCAATGCAAATAGGGTGAACACTGGTAGCTGGGGTAACTCACTGGTGGTATGATATATGACTCCAGTTCAATGGACTATTAGACATCATAGCTGTAAGAATCCTGGCTGCGCCATAAAATTTGAATCAGGCGATTCACCCCTTTCAATCTAAGAAGGGGGAACGACCATGAGCCCTTTCATTAAAGAAATTGTCAAATTAAGAGCACACCCTTGATAAGTGGCAGTTTTCTTCTAGGCCCTTTGACTCAATGTTATGAAATGTCTAAAAATAAAGGGAGAGGATCTTGCTAGGAAATTTAATTCACCCAAAGTATATGTAAGAAAAATTGCAACAATATGGAACAAAATCTGGGCACAATTGGGCAGATCAAGTATGTAGTCCTGATAGGAAAATCAGCCCTGAAACTGATCTGGCAATAACTTCCTTAAAGAAAAAATAATTTTATTAGGAATTTGTGAGATATGCTGCCATGCTGAAAACCCAATGAAAACAGAAAAAATTTGCAAACAAAACCACAAATTGAGGCACTTGTAATGTGCAAGCTAAGTCATGATGCAAAAAGTTCCAGCATATAGGAAGATTAACGCGTTTAGATACAAGAAATGCTCCCAAGTCACAGCCCCTCACTTCACTTTGGTTTTAAAAGCCCAGTGCTCTGCTGATGGCAGAGTACTGGATTATTTTGCGCTATCCTTAATAAAACTTTGGTGTTGCCAAGATTCTTCTAACATTTTATAAGTTTTCAACTAGTCTGTTGATCCCTAAGGACCCACCTCAACCTATGGAGGGCCCACACATTATTTGTATCATTAGTGATGGTGGCCGTCACATTGATTATTTCTGTTATTGCCTTTCTACGTGCAAAAACCTCAAAAGTCATATCCTACAAGTTTTACAAGATGCCTCAATCTAACAAAATGACAATTGAGAATCTTAAAGCAAATGGAATGATCAAATACATAACCTAATCCATCTAAACTATGAGGAAAATGGATATGGCAATTCAGCAGTCACTCTGGGAGACTCTGCTGGAATTAAAATTTTATTTAACTGAGGCAAGCTGACCAGGGGACGGACAATACCAAAACTGAATCTCCAAAATTAAACTGACTAAAAATTAAACATGAATTGACTGCCCTTTTCAGACAGCAAGACACAAAAAAGAAATGATAAAATTACCTACCAGGTGGTATAGCGGTGAGCCACTTATCCCATCATGGCGGAGGGGGAGGGGGATTGGGCGGGGCATCTTCAGGCTCAGAATTGTAGAGGCAGACCAATGCTGAGAGTAGGGGGGTTGGAGCATCCACCGGATGAGGGTCAATGTGGAGTAGGTAGTTGTTGAGATCAACTATTTGGGCCTGAATTAAAGCATCTATGAGCTCAGCATCGTGGTGTTCAGCCTGGGTGTGGGTGTCAAGAAGTTGTTCTAATTTCGCTGTTTTTGTTCTTGTGGTGCATGTGGATGGGGAAAAATCTGCCAGTTCAGTGACATGCTTAACGGCTGTGGTGGCAGTTTTGTGGAGGCGTTGGATTTCCTCTTTTGTGACAGGAGGAAAATTGGAGGGGAACAAGGGGGTGTGCAGCCCATTTTTAAATTCAGTGACTTTTTGCACATAGTATGTGAGTATGGGGCTTATTGGGATTGGCCACCGCAGCCGCGGCACGCTGGTGGTCACTTTGTAAAAAGGCTCTGCATACATATCAGTTGGTTGGGGGCTGGGGTATCAAAGTCTGAATTCAGGTAAGGTGTTAAATCAATTGGATAGCTTGGTGGTGGGACAATTTCACCTGATTAAGTTACTTTCTCTAATAATTTCAGGGATTTTGATTGATTCAGAAAGATATGTGGGTAGGTGAATTATGATTTGGTAGGTTTTGAGGCGGGTGATTTTCTGGATTAACAGTGGTCCAATCCTGCTCCTGATTGGTTGGCATGGGTGTGCATTGGCCAACTTGGGTTTGAGGTGCTAGATTTTGCTTTTGATTCAAGTGCATGGCCTGTGGGGTGGGGGCAGCCAAAATTTCCACTCAAACGCTGTTGGTGTGGCCTCATGGGTGGTGTTGTCCATGTTTTCATGGTGTGAATTATATTGCCATACCTTTTTGGTGTGGTTCAATTAATAGCAGAGGGGGCAAATTGTGCGACTGTTGTCAGTGCAGGCCCAAAAGAAATGGTCAAGTGTGGATGGGATTTAGGCACATGGTGGGATGTGCTGGGCCATGTTTAGCTGGTGGGGGGTAATAGTGGCCATTGCCCAAGGTGCCGCGAGGCGTTCAGCCCCACTTGGGACAATGAATTGGAGGATAGGGTTTTCGCCATAAGTGGCCAATCCTGACATCAACTCATAGAGTGTTTGAGGGGAAGGTGTGAGTGGAGGTTCACAAAAGTTACCACAAGTGTGGTATCATCTGGGAGGCGTGTTTGGGTGGTGGTAAGGGGGGTACTTTTATAAATTAATTGTATATCTTCTGCAGCGGCTGCATCCTCTTCAGTGGGGAATCCAATATTGAGATAGCCCTTGTATGGGCAGAAGTCGATAAACCCTGCTGACGCAAAGGTGATCACTAACAGCTCAATTATTGATTTGTTGGCATATTGGAATAGACATCCATACTCGACATTGAGGCAAAAGTGAATATTGGATTGAGGTAGGGCTAGGGGGTGGGGGCGGGTTGTGTGGGCTCATGCGAGGTGGAATGCTAAGTCCTTTAGGGGGACATAGCAATCAGAAGTATTTGGTGGACTGGACGAGCCAGTCCACACATGTTTGCCTGCTGGGCGGTAAATGGTAGCAGGTGGAGCACCGCTGCCCCATACTGAGGCAGCTGGTGGAGGATCTGAGGACATAAATTTGGAGATTAGTGCAGTGGGGCGGCGGTGGAAAATTGACTCATTTTTCTAAAATTGCTCAAAATTGATGTCAAGCGGAAAGAAACCTGACTCTTCTGGAATTAAACCCACCAAAAATAATTGCCACTCCCCAGTACCAAGTATGCAGTCAAAAGTATCAGGAGTATGGGCCAAAAATAAAAACTCAAGGAGAGCTGATTGATCTATTAATTAACTCAATTTTACACAATCTAGGGAAAATGGGAATGTCAATTTTTGTGGATGCTACTCAAAGCAAAATGACAGGGATCAAATATGACGAGACTCTTGTTGCTGCACGTTATCAGGTGCATATTCAGCTGTGCCAGAATCCCACCCAAATTTAAAACACCTATGGACAGCATAATCCCCTCCTGCTGACCTTGGCAGTTTGTCCCTTATACTCAAAGTGTGGTCATAATTACTTTCAGCAATCAGTTTACTGGGTGGTACAGGAATGATTTCAGAGACCAATACTTTCCACAGTTGTCCCCGCATGGTTCTTATTTGCATATCATCATATTGGCGATGCCTTGTGAACTATGGATTTTTTTGGTGTTGGAGTATCCCCAATGGAATCCCAGTTTTTTTGTCAATTCGATTGTCTGACATAATACTCCAGCCAATTAACACTGCTGGCATATCTTTGGCATAGGATCTTCTGAAACTGGGTTTGTCAACAGCCAGACAGAGTTTATATGGCCTTATGCGCGCCCTCCTGACCTGATGGTCATGGGTGGCATTAATCAAGGACATCAAGCAATACTGCTCATTTGGGCAGCACAGCTGATTTCCCCCTCAAGTGCTCAAGCGTGCAACATAAAGGTGATAGGGCCTGCCTCATGTACCTCTGATGAAGTGGCCCACCAGGTGTTTGGAGTTCTGTGGAGCTCAAATTGTGAGCAAATAAAAAAAGAACCATGGAGACCTAGGAGGACCAACAATCCTTGGAACTATTGGACGCCTTGGATGGCGAGGCCAAAATCGGGGCCTGCACCCTATTGTACCAAAAAATTATACCTGGAGTTGCCTCCCTCATTATTTACAATAGTTTCATCCATGGTTGCCATGCCAGTTTGAGGAACAACTCATGTACCAAATTATTAGAACAACGGGGAATGACCACAAATTTGGAGGACCATATTAAGGACTTTCACCAACTTGCAGAGTCTCTACAACTACCAGTGGACATTGCCATTGCCACGTTTCAGGCTTCTCTCAACCAAGGAGCAGGATCACACATGGCATGGTACAACGGACCCAAGCTCTAGAGGGGGCATACAAGCTAGCCCAGCAAATTGAGGCCCGCCCTGTAATATGACCCACCAAAATATCAGTTACTGTAAAGCTGTACGTCCATTACACTAAACCAACCACTCCACCCCCAAGAATGGGTTCCTCGTGATATTTTAACAAGGAGGGAAAGGTGAATAGTTAAATGGAACAAGGTCTAGCATCAGGCAGTGTATCCAACACCCTCTTGGAAGAAATAATTCAGCAAAAGGTCCCCAAATATGACAGAGATATTGGCCCTCACCCTGTACATCCCTGTGGGATCTGCCAATGGATGCCCCAAATAATTTTTTTAAAATGAGAATTATACTTTATAATAAAAGTATAATAATGCTAGTTTTAAGTTTTATATGTTTTTTTATCATTATAAGCGCGGCAAAACCAGGAAAGGTCCCTTTCTTGATACTAGTTTTCCCTATTTAAACTAGTTTGACTTTTGAGACCAGGGGTATTTGAGGCAAAAGAAGGCAAATCTCAGCTATCTAAATTAAAGAATATAGGCTTTTGGCCTATCAGATTGAAGATAAAAATTTTTGGTGGCAAAACCAACCCATGCAGTAACAATTTGATGAATTGTATCCAATCATCAGCAAGTAAAATCTTTTCACCTCGGTGGTGGTCAGACTTGGAGGGTAATGATTGGGTAATTTGGCAGTGGTTGGACCCAGATGGTAAGATTGGCTAATTCTTACCCTATCATTATCGAGTAAACTCTTTGCACCTCAGCGGTGGTTAGACTCAGATGGTAATGATTGGTTAACTCACACCCAATCATCGATGGGTAAGATCTTCTCACCTTGCAGAGGTTCAGATCCGTTCAATATTGAACTTCTCAAATTTGACCAAGAAGTCAGAGTAATCCTATTGTTAGTATTTATTTTTTTGAGCCAATTTTTGTGATAAATCGTATTTTTCTGGTGGTTAGGATTCCACTGAGAATCTGCTAAGGTCTTTTCCCCATGGGTACTCATATCATTGGAATCCCCATTATTATTTGATGATCAGCCAGGAGATGGGCTAATCATAATAGCAGATTTGAGAGCACTATTATCTCCAACATTCTTTTTTTTAAGTTGATAAAGAGAATGTCTGACATTGCCCCCCTCAAGAATGTTGGAAGGGGTGTAGGGTCAAAGGAAGTGGCCATGTACTCGGATTATGATAATTCTG
Organism: Massospora cicadina; assembly: GCA_022478985.1. Classification (NCBI taxonomy): domain Eukaryota; kingdom Fungi; phylum Entomophthoromycota; class Entomophthoromycetes; order Entomophthorales; family Entomophthoraceae; genus Massospora; species Massospora cicadina. The sequence goes on from JAKSZP010011843.1 coordinate 188,960, forward strand.
GTAGCCAAAGACTTTATAGTATACTCATCTCCTCTCTTATGTATGATGGTAAATGGCCCCTCCCAGTTTGATCCAAGTTTGCCACTTTGGGGAGTTGTGCAATTGTGGTAATATGATACCCTATCTGACACTTGGTAAGAGGGTAGAGGAGCTCAGAGCTCATTGGCAACTTGACCTTTTTTAGTCACTGTTTTGGCTTGGCTAGACTTTCCAGCATATAATTATTCATCTTTAGTGCGCGAAAATTTATACTGAGGTTCGCAAGGGATAGCATCCTTAGTAGAACGATTCTCTTGAGCCTTGTAATGAGAATTGGCTGCCTCCACAGGCTTAGAGGTAGACTTTTCTTTTCTAGGCTGTACTTTGGGAGCCTGAACTTTTTCTGGCTTATTCACCACCTCATCTGCTGCAAAAACTGGAATACCATCACTAGCCTTCACTGAATCGTGCAATTTCTTAATATTACGCCCGGAGGTGACATAAGGTAAAGGCAAAGCGGGAGAGGGGTGTTCAACTAGGCAGGTGTTGTCATTCTTGATGAGATCTTCATTGGATAAGACTAATGAAACTTCGTAGGTCATTAAAGATAGGGACCCTTGTTTCATGGCGATGATGCCTTCATACTCAATCATAAACTGAGTACCTTTAAGCATCTCATAATCGTTACTATCCAAAGCCACTGTGGGGGCTGATAGAATAAGCTTCCCAATATGAATGAGAAGCGACGAGTAAGTGCCAAGTGCGCGGGTGTTGTTGGGTCCAGCAGTTCCAAAGTCTTGGTTGTACTTCAAGTCAGATGCAAGTTGGATCTTTTTCATCAACTTGGAAGAGATGATGTTCACCAGGGAGCCTTTATTTAAAATAGCCATTACCCAAACTTTTTGGATGACCACTTTGACCTTCATGAGTATTCCCCCAGAAGTGGGCGATAGTGCTAAGACCTCTTTAAAATGAGAAAATGAGGTTAATTTGCACGCGGTCTCAGGGTAATTTTCCAGAATGGACTGCATGATATGGCCATGCTGGATAGGGCGAATAATGCGAGACAACACCTCATCTGTGTTGCTGGAAGTATCGATAATAATTGGCTCCCCTAGAACTTGGCGGAGGTAAGTTTCCTCAGATACAGTGGCTTCATCTACTTCTCCAGCGTTTAGGTGGTCAGGGACCTCCACTTCCGCGGGAGCTCCCAACAAGTAGTACCCAATGTTATTGTAACCCCCTCAGAGTCAGCCTCAGGGGTATTCTCAACCATGGGCAGGGTTGTAATTGATATGGGGGAGACAGTCGCGAGAGGAGGGGTGATTAGCTTGGCTTTAACTGGCAATTTTTCAACCACAGTAGTTCTGGAGGATATGCCCTTAGGGTGCACACCTACTAGCTGAGCTGAAGAGGAAACCACAGTAGGGATCTCCGCTTTTCATGACCGAGGAATTTCCAGTTTAAGTTTCACCAAAGCAGCAGGCTTTGCGGGGAGAATAGGCACAGGGGGCCTTACATCCAGCGTTTCAACTAGCAGCAGCTCTTCAAAAGTTAAAGCGGATGGTGGCACCTCCTCGTCATAGGTAGGGGCACATAAAGGAATATGGGCCACATCTAACAAAGCCTCTTTTATGTCTCAGAAGGTGGTAAAGTGGCGTTTCACTGAGATGATATGCCTGGCAAGAGAGGGTTGTGAAGCTAACCCTGTTAAGATGGTGGCGATTGCGTCATCCAGAGTAAGCAGGTTAGACGTGGCCAACCTTTGAGCGGTGAGATATTACTGCTCAGCAAAACTAAAGAGGGTTTCACCCTCATACATGGTGAGGCGCATAAAAGCCTGTTTTTCCCTTTGTAAGCTCTGCTCAGATCCAAACTCAGCCAAGAGGGCCTTCTTGACCTCTGGCCAGGTGTGCTGAGGATCCAGATGAGGGACGATCAGCTCTTGAGCTTTGCAGCTTAAACAGGGAAGGATGTACTGAACTTTTTGTTTGTCAGTAGCGCCATCCATCGCAGCTTCATAAACGTACAAGAAGGAGGAAACACTCCCTTCACCGAGGTGTATCTGTGCTTCATTTGTAATTTGAATGGCCGCTGCTCTAGCTCTTTGAGACGAGAGAAAGAGCTAGCTAGTTGCTTCTCAAGAGCAACTAATCGCAAGTCAGGAGAGCTTCTCACGTTGACAGTCTCCATTTTATTAATACTTATCAAAGTATTCAGGGGCTCAACCCCTGTAGTGAGCACCAATCTGTGGGATACACCAATGGATGCCCCAAACAATTTATTTAAAATGAGAATTATACTTTATAATAAAAGTATAATAATGCTTGTTTTAAGTTTTTTATGTTTTTTTTATCATTATAAGCGCGTCAAAACCAGGAAAGGTCCCTTTCTCGATACTAGTTTTCCCTATTTAAACTAGTTCAACTTTTGAGACCAGGGGTATTCAAGGCAAAAGAAGGCAAAGCTCAGTTATCTAAATTAGGGAATATAGGCTTTTGGCCTATCAGATCGAAGTTAAAAATTTTTTGGTGGCAAAACCAACCAATGCAGTAATGATTTGATGAATTGTATCCAATCATCAGCGAGTAAAATCTTTTAACCTCGGTGGTGGTCAGACTCTGAGGGTAATGATTTGTTAACTTGCACCCAATCATTGACAGGTAAGATCTTCTCACCTCGCAGAGGTTCAGATTCATGCGATATTGAACTCCTCAGATTTGACCGAGAAGTTGGAGTAATCCTATTGTTAGTATTTATTTTTTAAGCTGATTTTTGTGATAAATTGTATTTTTCTAATGGTTGGGATTCCACTGAGAATCTGCTAAGGTATTTTCCCCATGGGTACTCATATCATTGGAATCCCCATTATTATTTGATGATCAGCCAGGAGATGGGCTAATCATAATAGCAGATTCAAGAGCACTATTACCTCCAACATTCTTTTTCCTAAGTCAAGAAAGAGAATGTCTGACAGTCCCCTTGAAGATTCAGAAAGGATAAGCACACACCTCTGACATTATACAACGCGACCAGCCCGCCCCTGTCACACAGACCTTCCACCCCACAGCTGGAGGTCCTGTGGATTTTAGTAATTCAGGACAAACCACTCAGAATCATGAACTTGGTCGGAGATTTATCAGCCAGAGCCCCAGGCACTGTACTCATACCAGTGAATCCAGAGGCCCTCACACTTTTCCCCTACCAGATGATAACAATGGAGCAAATTGAGGAGGATCGCCTCTATAATACCATTGTTGAGGACCTTAGCCACGTATGCCCCTGACAGATTTGTTGGACCCCACGTTGGCCTTAATCTCATATGCTCAGGCAGTAGCAATGCCTTCAAATTTTTAAATCAATCACAGGATCATTCCACAAATGCAGCCACCACCATGGAGAATGCTCATTAAACAGCTTCAATATATTTTATTTTGCTTATTTCCTGTTTACTGTGGACATTATAGTGGGCTCCAGAAGGGCAGTGATGAATGCACTAGTGGACACAAGAGCATAAGGAAACTTCATTGACCTCAAGATAGCACAGGCAGTAGACTTGGCGGTCACCATGGGGGCGCCCATCATGAGGCTTCCAAGGTACCACTGGTCACCCTGCCTCTACGCGAGCCACTAAACTTCTCAGTCAATGGACACCATTTCCACTCCAACTTCTTGCCAATTCTGGACCTACTCTACCTCATGCTTCCGAGGGTAGGATGGTGGCGCCACCAGTTGGTTACAATCAATCTCAAACAATGTGTTCTCACTTTATTGACATACTATCACTCTGAAAAAATTTTCCTGCTATTCTCATCGGCGAAAGGAAACGCTCTGGTGCCAAGGTGGAATACTTTGCCTTGGACGCAGTTGCAAACCTCCCCATTATGCCTGCATTACTGGAATCATACAAAGAAATATTTGACATGGACAAAACAAACTAATTGCCACCCTACTCCAAGTTCAGCATTTATTTTCGCCTAAACGGTAAATCCCTTCAAGATTAATTGCCCACTATACCCCTATACGGCAGCTGAGGATCAAGCACTGAAGATTTGGATCAATGAAATAATGGCCAAGGGGTGGCTAATAAAGAAAGCCTCTGAGGTGTCATCTCCCGTGGTGTTTGACTAAAAATCTGATGGGACCTGGCAATCATGTGTGGAATATGGCCTCTTAAACAATGTTACAGTACCAGACCCATACCCCTCCCACTGGATGCTGTGATCTCTAACGATTTCCAAGTCAAAAGTATTTTAAAATTGGACCTAGTTAACGTCTTCCATCAAATCTGAGTAAAGGAGGGACAACAATGACTGACAGCATATGCACCTTTAATGGCATATACCAGTTCAGGGCCATGTCATTTGGGCTGAAAAACGCCCCTGCCATTTTCCAGAGGTTATTAATCACATGTTGGGTGACCTCCGCTTTACATGCACAGTGGCGTATATTAATGACATCCTGTTCCATTCCCCTACCCCTGAGCAACACGAGAAGGATCTGGTGGCAGTGGCGGCTGCCTTGCAACATGAGGGCCTGCACGTGAAGCTTTCAAAAGTCGAAATTTGTAGACAAGGTGCAGTTCCTGGGAATTGTGGTCCTTGAATATGGGCACACTATTGCTCCCTCAAGCTTAAAGCATTACATAAATGGGCAACGCCCACTACCCAGAAGCAGCTATGCCGCTTTCTGGGATCCATTACTTTTCTAAAGAAATTCTCGCTGGCAATTTTGGAACTTGACGCCCACCTCCATCCATTGACAGGAAAAACATGCCATTCATGTGGACGACAGAATGCCAAAGGGCCTTTGAGGCTGTCAAAGAAGGTTTTACTTCAGCGCTAGTTCTAAGACACGCTGATGAAGATAAACATTTTATTGTAGCTTGTGACGCTTCTGGCGCAGCTGTGGGAGAAGTATTGCTACAGGAGCATGATGGCCACAAACACCCGGTGTCATACTTATCTAGGCAATTTATGGGCGCCAAACAGTCATGGTCAATTTGCAATAAAGATTTGGTCGCAGTAGCATGGGTAATGATTCACTGGAGATATTTTTGCAGCTAGAAAAGCACACGGTGATGGCGCACACGAATTACAAATCACTTATCTACTATTGCATGCCGCAGAAGTTGGCACACAGGCAAACCAGAACCCACTAAGACTTGATAACTTCAACTTCAAATATGAGTTTGTAAAGGAGTCTATGCACTTATTGTTGGACGTAATAAGCAAAAGCCTGGCAATTGAGATCAACCCCATGGAAGAGGTTAATTGGTCACAGTGATTCCCCCTGAACAAGTTCTGTATGAGCCATCATAAGTACCAGCAACCATCACTGATATTAGGATTCACACAACACCCTTAATCTCACCCTAACGACGCCATGGGTGTAACGCACTGGCTCCTTCCAATGAGCCACGAATGAGTTGGGCAACAGGATCCATGTTAAAGACCATAGGGCTGACAGGACTCCTGATACTACTCTCCTGGTGCGCGCGCTACAAGATTGGACAAGCACCCCCTGGAAGACCGTTGCGAGTATACTTAACCCCAGCAACATGCCTTGACTCCAAGACAAGAAATAGAGGGAGGCAATAGCCCTCCCAAGCTTACTCTCAAAGTCCAATTCTTGTTGATTTAAGCCAAACATGGCTGCAGTTAGGCAATATCTTTAAATAGGCCCAAATTATAAATATATGAATTTTAGGTTCTTTTATTTAATATTTAGCCAAGTTGATAGAAAACAGAACTGAGGAGCCTCCAGCTCCCAGTTCCTTCCCTATATACACATGTTAAAAGCTAAAATAAAATATAATATAAGCTTATGGTGCCAGCTTGAATGATGTTTGGTGTAAACCTTACAGCAGGATTGCGGAATCTTTACTCAATGATTCCATGCCAGTTCTGATCCTCAACGGTTCCGCACCAGTTCCATTTCAAATCTTAATCAAACCGCGAAACTCCCGAGCACCCATTTCATTCCATTCTCGATTCGAATTTAAATCAAATCTCGAAACTACCCATTTTACTCGTTTTCCATTTTGTTCCAACTTGGACGCCCATCTTGCTCCTTGGCCTACTCCAAGCTCCGGCCCCTTAGGCGTCCTTGCCAGAACCAATGCCCCCTCCTCCTCCATACATACAGACACAGCCTGCCCTGTCTTACCAAAGATCAGGGCAATGTGATGCTGAGGATAGACCTCAACTGTCACAATGGGGCTCATGCAACAAGACCCTCCTGAACCAATCCCATCAAACAGCGCTGATTGGTCCCTCTTGGACGAAGTAATGGATGTCCAGGCAGAAACTATTTAAGGCCATGTACTTGGGGATTTGATACAGTTGGGGAAAAGCCCTCCAAGTTAATACTCAAAACAGGATAGGGTGATTTACTTTTAAGATCGCATATGGGTGCCTGAAAGTTTATAGCCCTGAGTCATAAAGAAACATCATGACCCGCCGACCATGGGACACCCTATAAGAAAGAAGACTATCAGCCTAATTAAGATAACATACAACTGGAATGTACTGACAAACAATATGCCAGCTTGGATAAAATGCTGCCTGACCTGTGCGCGATCCAAATATGAAAGAACTGGGCGAAACGGGCTCCTGCATCCGCTACAAAAAGCAGTGGGACCATGGAAATTAGTATCATTTGACTTCATAGTTGATCTACCCACATTAAAGGGGTCCAACGAATGTATGGTAGTCATGGACAGATGCATTTAATACAGTCTATTAATTCAATGCTCAACTATAACCAAAGCGGAAGACATGGCCATTTATTCGTGATCCATGTCCTTACAATGTTTGGGGTACCACAGGAAATAATTAGTGATAAGGGACCACAGTTAATGTCAAGATTCTGGGAGATCCTGTGCGAAATACTTTACATCAAATCCTGTCAATCATTGTCTTATCACCCCCAGTCTGATGGACAAACTAAGCGAACTAACCAGTCCAAGGAGCATTACCTCCAGTGTTATGAATTAGATGCTCAAGATACTTGGGCTAGAGATCTGGACTTAGCCCAGTTCTCATATAATAATTCCCTTCACGCCTCTACTGGAATGTCGTCACTGTATGCCCACTTAGGCTACAACCCAGCAAACATGATTGGCCCCAAATCAAACAAATACTCCCATAACAGATAGTTTCGCAACACACATTTGTAAAGTACACCAGTAGGTGCAGAGGCACTTAATGAAAATGTCCTAGGATGCCAAGCGTTTCGCCAGCCAAAAACGGAGAGCAGCGCCAAAGTACCAGTTGGGTGACCTGGTGATCATGGACACAAAAAATTTTAACCTAAAGTTACCCTGCCACAAACTGGCTTGCAAAAGGGCAGGACCGTTCCCCATTAGTAAAGTCTTGAATAACGGGTCCTTTTTTGTGGATTTGCCACCACACTGGAAGATCCATAAGTCCATTCATACATCAGCGCAGTCACAGTTCAAAGGTAAAAACTGCAAATATTGAACCCTTATTGGTGTTAGACGTGCCAGTATTTATGGTAGAAAAAATCTTGGGCTTTAGAAAATACATGAAGGGGATCCAATACTTGGTGGCGTGGAAAGGGTACTCCGCCTACAACAACAGTTGTATTCTGGCCCACGGTTGTACCAGCTGTCAGTATATAGTCACTGAGTTCCATTTGAAAAACCCTACTGCCCCAAGCCTGCTGCAATGAAGCCCCAGACCCTTGCAGCCATTAAGCCGTCCTTATCTCAAAAAAACTATTCCCTGGTACAGGCTTTGAAGGGAGTAGTAGACCCTGTCCTTTTAGGAAGGTTAAAGTAAGGATCCCAGCTGCCCCAAAATTGAATCAGTTGATTCACCCCTTTTGATCTAAGAAATGGGAACGTCCCAAAGCCTTCCACTGGAGAAATTGACAGATTTAGGGCACACCCTCAACAAGCGGTGGGTTTCTGCTGAGACCCTCAACTTGATATTATAACAAGTCAAAAAACAAAGGGGTAAGATCTTACTGGGAATTTCGATTCAGCAAAGCCTATGTTAGAATATTGCAACAATCTGGAACAAAATCTGGGCAAAATGGGCAGAATGAGGCTGAAGTCCTGAAAGGAAAATCAGCCCTAAAACTGAACAGGCAATGATCACTCCAAAGGGAAAGAAATTTTTGTTAAGAGATTTTCAAAATATGCTGCTGTACTGGAACCCAATGGAACAAAAAATTTGTGTAACAAGAACTGCAGATTGAGGAACCATCAATGTGCAAGCTGAGCCATGGCGCAAAAGTCCCAGCGTTCTAGGAAGATTTGCGCATCCTGTTGTAAGAAATGTTCCCAAGTCCCCGCCTCTCACTCCATTTCAATTACAAAAGCCCATTGGTCTGCTGATGGCATAGTGATGGGTTATTATGTACAATCCTTAACAAACTTAATTTTACCAAAATTCTTTGAACATTTTATAAGTTTACAACTAGGCTGGTGTTCCATAAAGAACCACCCCAATTGATGGAGGGTCCAAACTCATTTGTATCATTAATGATGGTAGCCATCACATTGGTTATCTCTGCTATTGCTTTTTTCAGTGCAGAAACCCTCAAAAGTCATATCCTATGAGTCTTGCTAGATGCCCCAATCCAACAAATTGACTATCAAGAATCTCAAAGCAAACGGAATGACCAAACACTCAACCTAATCCATCTGAACTATGAGGAAAATGGATAAGGCAATTCAGCAGTCACATCCCAGGGATACTCTACTGGAATTAAACCTGCTAAAACGTTTTCTACTCCTCAGTACCAAGTATTCACTCAAAAGTAACAGGAGTATGGGCAAAAAATAACTCAAGGAGAGCTGATCGACCCATTGATTAATTCAATTTGTTCCATTTATGGAAAATTGGAAAGACGATTCATCAGATGCTATTCAAAGCAAAACAGTGAGGATTAAACCTGACAAGACCCTTGTTGCCGCACGTTATCAGGTGCATATTAAGTCAATTCAGGAATCCCACAAAAATGAAAACACCAATGGACGTCACAATCCACTCCTGCCAACCTTTGTATTAAGATTCCCATACTTGAAGTATGGTCACGATTATTTCCAGCAACCAGTTTACTGGTCAGAGCAGGAATGATGTTCATAGATCAGTACTTTTTTCACTTGCCATCACGTGGTTCTTATTCACACATCATCATAATGGAGATGTCTTGGTGACTATGGTTTCTTCCATGGGTATTGGAGTATTCCTGATGGATCTCAGTCTTTCTTTGGCATGTTGATTGTCTGAAAATAGCTTGACGCTTTAAAGTTTTTTCAGGCTAGCCAGTTAAAAGAATCCTTCAATCATTAATTTTTTAAATAATATATAATCTTTTTTAGCGGTAAAAATTTTCTAAACAGATAAGGATGGAAGTTTTTGTTTTAGAATTACATCCAGGAGTCTTTTTTTGGTACACTGTAATTTTATTTGACCTTTATAAGAGGCTTGCTAATAATCAAATGAGTGATCTGCAACATCCAAATAGCGTTGGGCAAGGATAGATGTGAAAGCCATTTACTTACATATTTAAAAAGCAAGAGTTTTCTTTTGTCAACATCCTGATGGACCAGGATAGAGAAGTGGCCAAAGCGTTACAAAGGGGGCTAAAAATTGTTGTTAATCTTATTTTCTGCAACTAAATCTCATTATAATAGATAGATTTCATATATTTGTCCCTTAAATATTCAGTATAGGATTTATATTTTATATGAAATCAGCGCAGGGAAATCATATTTAAAGCGCACAAGTCAATACACCAAAAATACAAGGTAATGTATGAGGACATTAACCTTGACCTAAAAGACAATATAACCTTATATACAGTAATAGAGTTTTATTAAGAAAACAAGGGGACATACTGCTTTATTGAATACTGCCAGAGGCTCACAGGTTCGCTCAGGTAATCTTCCAGGTAGGCAGGTACAGCTTTTCTCCAGAAAAAGATCCCTTTCCTAGAAGGTAATTCCGCCAGATATCCTACTTCTACCAGAGTTCTCGGTGGTGTTTTTTATGTTTACTAAGCAGCACTCCAGAATAGTAGACTAAAAATTTGTAATATCCAATTTAATTTAGAAAGCAAATGACTGGGGGCTTGAGGCATTTTACATAAAAAAATGTAATATGCCAGATGTGTTCAGATACTGGCAGACAGCCAAAATATGTATATAGGACCCTATTACCAATGATTTTAAATGGAAAAGGGGAAAATAAAGTAGTATGCTAAATTAAAATAGGAGGTAATAAAGTTAGGCTACGGCAAAAAGCCTATAATTTAAAAAATGAGAAATGCACAGTTGGGGATTTAAGGATTAGAATAATAGTAAATCTATATTTTAGGCCACTACTTATAAAAACATGATCCACGGGGTGACTAAATACTATACTGATCAAATCTGATGTCTACTTATTATTTTAAAATAGAGAATAAGATAATTTAAATGATAGAACCAAGATGGTTGGTCATACATATTACAACAATATCTTTTATATCTCACAAAATTACCATTAATGGAAAGAGTGGGTCTTACTCTACAAGAAGCTGATTTACCATAATTTTAATATTGTTTATTTCATAGTTTCATATTGAAAGATGACAGCTAAGAGTAAGTTTAATTTTAATTATAATCTGAATAGATCACTAAAATCTTATAATATACTAAAAATTAATTCACTAGACCATGACCATAATAGCCATCTATTAACCTATCCTTGATCCCACTTCTGCATCTCTAGGCTATATATTCTAATTGGTGCGTTCACATATTCAGCCTTTTATATTAACTATTCTCTTTACTTAATAGTAATAATAGCACTATTAAAGTATATAGTATTATATTAAATAAAAACTACTATGCTTCTATAAAATAAATTGAGATTTATTTCTAACTAATTAACAATGTCAATCTAATTTTCTATCATAAAGTATTAGCCTCTTCCAACCATATTCAAGTCCACTTTGCTTGTCTCATAGAAAGTTATCTGGTCAATACTTTGACACCCCATATTAGATAGAATCTTATAGCCAAATTTAATAATTTTACCTTCTCCCCAGGGATAGTACAATATATACAATGAGCTTAAGAGCAGTAAATCTTAGTGCTCAATACAGAGGCATAATTGCAATAGAAGAACTTTTTCTTACAAGATGAGTACCAGTGAAAAGTGATTAACCCGCTGAGTATATGGTGGAAATTTGAGTTAGATTAAGCTGATTGTATGACTAGTTAAGCAGCAACTACCCTCACTGGTGAAGCTGTTGCTTTTGTAACTATCCCAGAATCAGAAAATTTCCATAAAACCTTAATTAATTTGCTGGCTTTAGTTAAAGAGGACTGAATCCTTATGACCATTTGAATTAAGCTTATAATTTTGCTGTTTCTTCTAACATGGTTAGTTTATCTGTAGTCTATTTTACCCACTTTTCAAAATATAATAAAACTGGAAGAAACATATGTGGTTTAAGGTATTTTGCAATCACACACTTATGTTAGGTATAGGGAGTATAACATAAAAGAATTAACTGCTATTTAAAGACTTAAATGTAGTTTTGCAGACTTTTTAAGAAATTCTAAAAGATTTCTTATAACATTAAAGATTATAGGATACTAATTGATCAGAACAAAAATTACTTTCTACAACTTCATTGACAGAGTTGCAGATAATTTGGAGAAGACTGTCCATCTTGGAAGGGTTTGACAGTGCTCATTTGATGGTACAGAATGCCAGAGGCTTACCTATTCTAATGACTTTTAAGAGGGGTTCCCTAAGGAATAATTGAGGGGCAATCTGTTTACATAACATACCAAAGTCCCCTCCAACAAACCAGAAGGTTGAAGTAGGGGAAAACGAGGGTCTTACTAAGCAATACCCAAGTTTGGGAGAGGCAGGAAGGGTGACAACCCTTTAAGGTTCACAGCTGTATAGTAATATATAGTTAGGGTGGATCATCTTATTAAATAGTGCAGTTTGGATCGCAACAAAAACAGTGCAGATAGCACCCAAAATATGGTGGATCAATTAGAAAAGGTAGTTGACGGCATTCATAACATGTGTTATGGATCAGCAATCAATACTTCAATGGTAGTCATCTACTATCTCGCAGAGGGAAGGGAGCAACAATGGATCTTCAGATCAAAATGTCCGCTCAACAATTTACTGTACTAATTTGCAGATATCAGGGTGAATTGCTAGATAATTTTTGGTGAAAAGCAAAATGGCGGCGTGGTGGGCAGATTCCATGACAAAGGGTCAAACATAAAATTGCTGTTTATTAGGTAAACATAAAGGGAAGAAAAGATGAAGAATAAATGGCAACCTACGTAAAGAGGGTGGTTGCCTATATATAGTAGTGGGGGAAGGGAGCTTGGTATTTGTGATACTTAAACCTCTTGCTGGGCACCCAAATCATCATCCTATGATTCTTGCAATAGAACTGAGGGGGAAGGCATTATAGGTATTAGATGGCATCATAAAAGTTTTATTCGCCTGTCCAATGGATCAAAGAGAAATCTTATGGAATTTAAAACTTGAATGAATTTCTTCAGATGGGCAAATCACTAACACCAGTTCCACTGAGACACATCCTATTGATATTGTAAATTGTACTAAATTTTTTTATTAAGTTTTGTGATTTACAAATTTTTTATGCAATCCATACCATTAAAATAGACCCAATTTGGCTTATTATGCAAATCAGGGCTTATATTTGAATTTGGGTGGGGTAGGGCAATTTCTTGAATATCTTTAATGACCAGATTATTGGGATTTCGCTAAATTCTTGTTATTAAAAAGTTTACCCCAAATATTCCCCCAGTAGTATTGGTGGGGAAACTTACTGAGTCTACTTATATCAAGCCTAATAAGAACAATTATGCTTATCCCAAACAGGTGATATCAGAAGATTCAATTCCTCAACGATTGAAAAGATCTGATAAAACCCAAACTAAGAAACATATAAATATTTAATCATTTCGTTAATAAAGGTTAGGTTGATTTACAACCTTATTTTTACTATTATTTGTAACTTTTTTTGGAGAATCCACCTAAGTAACTTTGAGAGATACCTGCCATTTTTGAAGTGTAATTTGAAACTTCAAAAGTGGTGCTCATTACCATCTAGTACTAAAAAAAAAGTGGTGCTCACTAAATGGGACTCTGAGTTACGCACCAGTGAAAATGACAACCACTACAATGGATTATCATCTTTAACCTGAAGAAACTCAGATCATGAGCATGGAAGTATTCTACAATGGGTTTGTTCCACTAGAACTGAAATCCCAAGGGTACCATCTTCATTGAAATTCCATGCCAACTTCGAATTTTATGGTCCCAATTTAAGATCTACTACATATAAAAATACAGCCCAAGTTTTTGAGAAATATCATCTGTCAGATGCATGAAGGGGGTCTAATTCCTGGAATCCGTTCTACTTGATCCCAGACTAATGCTATACCCTCTACAATGAGGGATTTATTTCAAACTTATCAATTGCCAGGTATTGGTACCAAGCAATATACACCAATTTGTACACCCTACTTTATACCACTTATTACAAGTAGTAGGAATGCATCATCAAGGGATGCTTAATTTCTTAGAAGGATTCCAATCCTTGCATAATTATGTTTCTGAGTTTTTCAAGTCTGCCTCTGAGTTTAGCAAGGATAACCGTGACGCTATTATTCATAATTGCAATCTTCTTAATTAAGTGCAACAACAACTTATTCATATTGATCATGGAATATATAGTTTTGTTGACTCACAATTAGTGAAGCGAGCCCAGGAAATGCAGGTTAAATGGAGAGATACTTTTTCCTGACTCTCTAATCATAATCAATTGATGGAAGAGGAAGTTAAAATCTGTCTCTTCCAAATTGGAGCAATTGTACTTTGGAATTAAATAATGAGTTGGTAAAGTAGAAAAAGACTCTGGAATTATGGGTCCTGTGGGGAACAAGGTCCTCCTGGTGTTGAAGGACCTCGTGGGCCACTTGGGGTGAAGGGCCACTTGGTCCTCCTGGCGCTGATGGACCTCGTGGACCCCATAGTTCTGAAGGGCCTCATGGATCACCTGGTGCTTATAGGCATTCATGATCCCTTCAGCAAGCTGACTCTCTCTTGAGCATGATTGACGCTTGCATGAGCAGCTTCATACAGTATCTAAGAAATGTAATTTAACTCCTAATGGGCAACTATTGATCCTCTGTTGTCAAATAAATCCTTATATGAAGAAATTGAATAATCTGGGTAAATGGGCTAAGGAAACTGATATCCTGCTACAGGCCTGTGAAGCTAAAGGGGATTGCTCCAAATGAAGATTGAAACTTTAAATTTAAATACCTTGCACAACAGGAGCAAATTTTTGAGTTATCTCGAAGATTGGATAAAAAAAAGTGGGGCATTCTGATCTCAATTGTCAAAAACATGAAATTCACACCAAAAACGGTGGTTCCTATCCTCAGTATTCTTCTCAAGCTTCTGACTATAACTCTTACATCTCCACTCAATCAGAACAACCTGGTATACATGTTTTAACAGATAATGCTCTTATGTGTTTTAAACCTACATTCAAGGATAAGTACTCTCCTGGGGAAGGCAGTATCATCTCATTATCTAATTATATGAGATGGCTCTGAGTGAGGCTATGTACCAGCAGAAAATGAATTATGTATAAAATTGTCTTACTTGATTAGCCCAATATATCATGGTACCTCATCTGATAAATTGTTCTACTTGGCCCCAGGTTAAGGAAGCATTGATCAAAGAATTTGGGAGCAAACAAACCTTATCCTCTCAGAAACAGGCTTTTATGGGCATACAGCCACATTGAATTGAACCATCAAAGACTTTACTCATCAATTTTATTGGGAGGCTCAGACTTTGGTAGCATGTGGCCAGTTATATTTGGACGATTCTATTACTGCTGTTATGTCTGCTTTTACTTCTAGGACTCAGATGCAAGTCTATCTTATTGACGTAAAGAAAAATTATAGAATTATCTTAGATATAAAGGAGGCCTTATTAAAGTTGCATCCTCAATTTAATAAGAACCCCTGAATCTCTGAATCTCCAAGACCCAGTCTCCTAAAGTATATGCAGTACTTGAAAATGCTAGCGACTATTCAGTGTAATTATTGTCAACAATACTTCCATACAGAAGACCCTTGTTATAAAAAGTCAGCTGATGAAAAGACGAAAAAAGATAGAACTAAAAAAGATTTACTACCTGAATAATGATATAAGTATGCAGCAGGAACATTAAAACCCTGTAGAGCATAATAAAGATGAAAATTCTTCCTATTCCTTGCCTCCTTGTTGGCCCTACCCTCTCAGTTTGGAAGTATAATCACCTGTATTGATTTTCGATTGAATCAAGTTAATGCTAAAGCTATTATTGACACTGGATCTTCTGTAATCTAGTTCATCAAAATTAATCAAGCGGATTAAAATTAATGCTTGATATTTCACACTATGAAGAATATGGCATGGCAGGACCTCAGAGTACTCAATCCATTGGAGCTTTTTCATCACTCCCAATGAAAATTGGGAAGTTGACTTTTATGGTACCTGCAATTGTCTTTGATAACTTGAGTTATGACCTTCTCTTGGGGACTCAATTTTTGCGGGAGTTTGATAAATTATTAATTACCTCGACTCTTCTCTTTCCCTTTTGGGGTATAGGGTTCCATTGCTTTTATCTGAACATGCTCAACAGACTAGACGATGGGTATGTCTGTTAGAGGGATCAAAAAGGTCATATTTTTATTTTACATTTATTGTGGGGAAGGCCGACCATGGTATGGACACTTCTGAATATGACTCAGACGAGACAAAACTTAGTACCAGGGGAGGCACCTCAGAGAAGAGATGCTATCTCTTGTTGCCAGCGGGAACGCCACTTATGGGAAGGGGAGGGAACGTGTGTAGGGGACGTAGCCACTATTGAGCACGTGTGGAGGAAGGGGTCTGATTTGATGAACCAGACTGGGAACCAGGAGGAGACCAGCTGTCGGCGACGCGGTGGGAGATATACAAACATCCACGCTTGAAAGTGATCCACCAGAATGAGACCGGAATCTGTGGACAGCTTCAGGGAGGGTGGGGATGGATCCAGCGATGGCATCCAAGACAATCGTGTGGATATTCCACATGGCGATTGCAACCACCAGAGCACGGAGGGAGGGTGGGAGGGGGAGGCCATTGATGAAGTAAACATATCTCTTGACAGACTGAAGGGATGTGCTTGATCCTGGCCTAGCAGACGTTGGACTTCGCGCCATATTACTTTAGAGGTGGGGCACTTCTCCAGGCGGTGAAACAGCGTTCCATACTGGCCACACACGACACAGGATGAGTGTAAAGCATTAGAGCGCTCAGCTGTATGATACACCCGCCTCAGGCAGCGCACACATGGGAGCGGACTTGAGGCTGCAACAGAGGATGGTGTGCGTATTTCCAGATAGTCTTTTGGGTCTCAGTGGAATAAGGGATGTCCATCATGTCCAGGTAGTCCACCCTGGATAGGACTTGGGGTCAAATGGGGATCACGCCATCATGGATGGTTAGCCCCTGTACCTCTTGTGTGAACTGAGGAGAGGGTCGGCCTCTTCGAGTTGTATGTCCACTAATATGAATTCTCCACTCTGCGCTTCGCATGGAGAGTAGGATTCGTTTGTAGTGGGTTTTGGTCCCGTGAGGACCTGTGGCTGATGTGTGTGATGCGAGGTATTTCATCAGGGAGTGGGGGTTTGATGGATTGTTGAGGCCCAAGGCTCAGGAGAAGTTGGAGCGGGCCACATGGGACCAGTGTTGGGATGGGAGTGTAGGAGCAGTGACGGCCGCAATCCAGGTGCCCAGGATCTTGGCGGCATGGGCTTTGAAGTCAAGTAGGCCCATGCCACCATGATGATGAGGGCCAAACATGACCTCTAGCCGTACTGGTGGAGGGCGGCCTGACCAAAGCCAAACTTGTAACAAAGCATACAGGGATTTGAAGAAGCTTGGGGAGAAGGGGATGGCATGGGCTCCGAACCAGACTTTGGATAGGAGCATAGAGTTGGCAAGAACAACCCTGCCAGTGAGGGTAGTAGGGTGGACTCTGAGAGAGGCGATTCGCTTCGTCACGTTGTCCAGTATTTGGCACTCCATTACTGCTGACACGTATCCACCTGCCTCCAACCACACTCCCAGATGGTGTACCGGTCCTATGGTAGGACGTAGCACAAAGGGGAGCACCAGTGGAGCGGTGTGTTTTGAGTTAGTAAGGCGTGGACGTGGGCGAGCAGATGGGCCAGGTTGGGAACTACTTGCTGGGGCCCAGCAGTTCTGAAACTGACCAAGGAGGATTTTTCGGTTTTGGAGGCGTTCAGTGCCGCGTTGCTTACCCAGGAATATTCCTGGATGAGGGCTTCAAGCGCGCATGCATCTTTGTTATTAGACACCCCCACCACGCAATCATCTGCAAATGCCATCATCTTGACTGGGGTTTGGCCTGGCACATGGACCCCAGTGAGTTGGGCATTCACATTGTGCAGTAGTGGGTCAAGGCTGAAGTTGTATGAGAGTGGGCTCAGGGGGTCCCCTTGTCGCAGGCCCCTTTGAGGACGGACTACTTCCGTTAGGAAACCTGGGCCGCGCACTGCCATTGTTGCAGATTCCGTGAGTAGCATCACATAGTTAATGAAGCGGGGAGGTAGGCGGAATTGATGGAGGCAGGCCCTAAGGTATTCCCAGTTTACTCTATCATAGGCCTTTTGTTGGTCCAAGAAAACAAGTGCCCCAGAGGCTGTGGACTGACACACATTAGCCACAGAGTGCACGTTATCCCAAATCAACCTTCTGGGGATGAAACCAAATTGTTCTGGGGAGATGGTGGCAGATGCTACAGTCCCTAAACAGTTAGCCATGATTTTTTTTAAAATTTTGGTGTCTGTGTTTGTTAGAGAAATGGGGCGCCAGTTGGCTAAGTCTAGCCTATCCCCTTTCTTGAAGAGTGTGACCGTAAAGGCCTCATGTCCTCCTGGTAGGAGGCGCGTTTCCAACAGGCTTTGGTTGAGTGAGGCTAGCAGCAATGGGGATATATATTTAAACATTTTCTTGTAGAACTCATACGGAATGCTATCTGGGCCTGGGCATTTTCAGTTTGGCGCACTGTGAATGGTATTCCATAATTTATTTGGAGTAATTAAATTCATTATTTCCGGGTATTGGTTTAATGGTGCGGATATGAGCTCGGGCAAGAAATTCCGCCATTTTGGCCAGCTGAATTGGTTCAGCTCGGTATAACTCAGAGTAATATCTTTGCATTTCAATTGCCACTTTGGCTGGTGTGTCCACAATAGAATTATCTGATCTTCGCACCTGTGTGCAGGCCACGCTCTGGTGTGGTGCAAAATTTTTTTTGAAGGAGTATGTGGTGCACTTGTCGCCTTTAGTGATGCTTGTGGCCCTGTATTGGACACAAACCCAATGTTTGTGTTGCCTTTCAAGTGCGTTGAGGTGGGCGGCTGCCTCCGCCCACTTCTGGCCCCATGCAGGGCTATATCCTGAGGCTGGAATGTTGGAATCCAAGTGGGCCAATTCCGCCAGCGCACGCAATATAACCGCTGATATGGCTCGTGAGTGTCTGGATGAGAGATGGCGATAGTGGCGGATGGTGTCTTCTTTGAAAGTTGCCCATGTGGAAATGGGGTCCGCGCAAAACGGTGCAACAAACAATTTTGCCAAAGTTGCCTCTTCCACCCACATGGAAAATCCTGGTGACGCGAGCTCTGGGGGGCGTATTTTGCACCAATGTGGGGCCTTTGCAACTGTGACAGGTAAGTGGTATGTTATCGAGACCAGTCGGTGGTTGGAGAATTCCATTTTCGTTGTTTTGAAGTGGGAGATGTGGGGTTGGAATTTCGCCGGTGCTAGAATAAGGTCAATGCGGGTCATGGACCTAAATTGGCTGTTGTGGACGTGGGGACGCATCATGTTTTTGAGCAGTGGGGCATGTCATGGCAGCGCATCCATTAACCCAAGGGTGGCTTTTAGAACGCGTAGTTCTATGTGACCCTGTGGGGCGTGGGGTGAGGGTGGCCACCGGTCCGTTGGTGAGGTTAGCCAACAGTTCATGTTGCCAATTAGGAAAGAATCAGGGGGTATCGGGAGGGATTTGATTGATGAGAAAAATTCCCAATGCTCATGTGCACTGTTTGGGGTGTAAATGTTGACGATTGTGTGTGCAACATCGGCCCATGAGAAGGTGACAACAAGCACTCGGCCATTTAGGAATGTTTCTGAAGATGAAAATTTGAAAAAATTGTTTTTCCAAATTAGCGCCCCACAGTGCTTCGACCAAAAGGATAGGGATGGTAGGAGCATTATTTTCCAAGCTTCCTCAGAACCTCATGGACAGTGGGACTCCTGGATGGCCAGGATATCCACGGGTAAATTGTTTTGTAAAAAACTCAGTTTCCTAGCCTGGGATGGGGAGGCCTTGAGTCTGGCAATATTCAGCATCCCTAGAGTGAAGGTTTCCCCCATCGCACCTTAGGTGCAAGGGGGTGGGCCCTGGGCCCACCAGCCTCTTCCAGGTCCCCATGGGCTTTCACAGCAGTGTGGGTATTAGCAGCAACGCTATCAGGGTTTTTGTTAATTTTTGCAGAAAGAGTCGCGTTGGCTTTGGCCTTCGCTTTTTGTTTTCCCGACGTCGGACAAATTTTAAGCGGTGCGTATAAGTTCGGTGCACCGTCGAGTGGGGCAAAAAAAATTTTTTGGTTGGGATAGGTCCCAAGTCAGTTTCGACTGGGGCTTGGGTGCAGCAATTGGGTGAGATCAAATCTCCCATCAGATCCTCAGATTGAGTGGCCCGTTTGGCATGGGCCTCCCAATCTGATTGGGTGATGGATTCCTGAGTTGCTTCCGCCGCGAAGGTCTCCATGTCCTCCTGGTGTTGTGAGTGTGGGATGGTGGTGGTGACCTTGGCCGCTTCCTTGGCCGCGGTCCTATGAGCCTGCTTGGCCTTCTTCTGCTCCTGCGGGGAGATGGGCTTTACCAATAGGTAGCAGCCTTGTGCTCCCCACGGGAAAGCCTCCTTGGTGCTTGCGGTTAGTTAATAGTGCGCCTCTCCACTGGCCATGGCCGCTGAGGGGTGCTCTTGGAATGTGATGCCCTCTTTGATGGGGCATGCATGTGCCTTATGGCCAAATGCGTCACAGTGGGTGCAAATGGGGGGCGCGCTGTCCACGGTTACCTGGAATGGGTGGGTGGTGTGCCCTGCGATATCAATAAAGATGGAGTGCAGGATCTGGGTTAGGTCCTTCACAATCTCCTCAGTTGGGGTCAGAACTGCGATGGCTTTGCCGGTGCACAGGTGTGGCATCAGCATGAAATGTTGCATTTTGAAAGATTGTATTTCGCCATATATGGCGAGACCATCTTTCAGGTGTTGCTCCAAAATGTCACATTTTACCGTAGTAGGCAAAAAGTCAAACGTGAGAAAAATTTGGTTTGATTTTGTCCATCTGGTGCATTTAGTTTTGATGACCTGTTGCCCTTTGGGGAGGTCGACCACTATGTGCACCACTGCAGCCTCATCTGCTGCTATTTTGCTTTCAAAACCTAGGTCCAGCCAACCGTGCAACATGGAGTGAGGTGCAACATACACCATGGTTGGGAAAATTTTGTGTACATCTTCACAAAATTTTTCCCATAGGGCCGTTTTTTGGATGTCCAGATACACACGGACTCCGAATTCCACTGACAAAAGTGGCTGGGAATGTGGCGTGTTGATGTACTGGTTGCATCGTGCTTGCCACGCGAGTATCTCTGGGGAAATTGTGACTGCCAGTTTTTTTAGATTTTTTTCTATTCCGCCAGATTCTCCAGGCGTTTTTAAATGTTAGAGGCCGCGGGCCTTCCGCCTGCTCCTCTTGCCTTGCTTGTCCAACTGCTCCCAGACATGGGCGCAGACTAATCCCCTCTATGAGATTATCAAACTAGATTTAGTCTTGAATTGAGTGGGTTGCAAAAGTGTTTGCAACTAGAAAGAAAAGTTCCTATTTTAATTATTATTATGTTGAAAGTCCTTCATTGAAATTACCCCCTACAATGGCTGACATAGAAGAAAGGATGCCTATTTTCTCCCCTGAGAATGTAAATATTCCGCCAAAAGTTTAGGTAATTGTCAATAACTTTTTCTACATTTTTCTATTCACAAAGGCCACTTGTTACAAGTCCAAGACATTTCTAACCCTTCTGCTAAAGAGATCTTGCTTTGTCCTGGGATATTGGATTATGCTTATTCTGTATCAGTACCTGTTTTATTAGCAAACCTTACAATAACCCAAACATGGTAAATCAAAAAAATTCATTAGCCTATGTCAATTATTTGCCCCTATCTCTAATCTATGACGTAAAAACTTTTGGAAATCTTCAAAACTATAGGCTGGAAACCAATCAGGATATTCTTACTGTGGAACCTGCAATAGGGAAATACCTTACTACGGAATAGGAGAAACAAGTACTTTAATTATTGGAAGAATACTCCTATATATTTGCCAATCATACTTATAATTTGGTAAAATGAAAGGAGAAATGCACACCGTTGAAACTGGAGATCATCCTCATATTTGTGCCAAGACCTATCATAAGTTGAAAGTGGAGGAAGCGCAGATCACCAAAGAATTGCATCAACTACTGGAGGCTGGATTATTAGAACCTTCCAATAGTCCTTGGGCCTCACCTCTGTTATTGGTGAAAAAGAAGGATGGCTCACATCAGGTGGTTATGGATTATCACAGGTTAAATGCAATCACTCATTGAGATAGCTACCTTTACCAAGGATCGATGATTCCCTCTGGTTGTTAGCTGGCTCAACCTATTTTTTGGCAATGGACTTAGCCAGCAGGTACTGGCAAATCAACTTAGCACCAGAAGATTGAGCTAAATGTGCCCTGATATCTAGTGAGGGCTTATTTGAACCCACTTGTATGACTCAAGGATTGAGCAATGTACCAGCAACATTTCAAAGAGCCATAGATGATATGTTGCGGGATTTATAGCTGACCTGTGTTTTGGTATTTGTATGATATTACCATATTTTCAAAAACATTTACTGAGCATATAGATCATTTAAAAGAAGTATTTAGACGTATTCAGAATTCTCCCTGAAGCTTAAACCCTTAAAATGTTCCTTTTTCCAAAAATGAAATGGAGTTTCTAGGTCATCAGTTTTCAGCTAGAGGAATACAACCACTTTTGGATAAAATACAAGCTATTAGCTTAATGACCCCTCCAACCTCCTTGAGGGACATACAAGCCTTCCTCGGTATGTTTGGTTACTATCATCAATATATACCCAAGTTTGCTGATATGGCAGAGCCCTTTTTTCATTTATTACAAAAAGGTGTGCCATTTGAGTAAAACTCAGCACAGGAACAGTCCTTTAATTCTCTCTAAACTGCCCTAATTAAGGCACCTGTCTTAATCCATCCACAATTTAATAAGCCTTTTGTTTTGCATAATGATGCAAGTAATGTAGCTAATGGGGCTATTCTATCCCAGTACGAGGAAGAGCAGAGCGACCATCCTGTAGCATTTTATAGCATGACATTATCCAAGGCTGAGCGAAATTACAACGTAACTGAGCGGGAATGTTTTTCTGTATACTTAGCCATCATTTACTTCTGAACCTTTTTATATAACAACCATTTTACTGTTTTTACTGACCATTCTTCTTTATGAGGTTGCATAATATGAAGGATCCTGATGGAATACTAGCCCGTTGGGCTCTAAGGCTGCAAAATTACTATTTTTAAAATGTACATCGCTCAGGTACTCAAAGCCAAAATGCTGATGGCCTGTCCCGCTTACCTATACTAACTTTGGATTCAGGAAAGAGGAACAACTATAAAGTTTTCTTGGACGGCCTGAGTTGTGGGATTGAGAATTGGAAGAAGATCGTGCTTTCCTATAAACTATCACTAAAGAAACCATGATTAAGGAATGATCGCTGTATAAGAAGGTCAAAAACAAATGGTTACCCTTTTTGCACCCAAATTCAAGATACCACGCTATCATGGAGGTACATGAACAAGTAGGTCATAGTGGTTTAAGGAAAATTTTAAAGGTAGTTAAAAACTTGCTATTATTGGAATAATATGACTGAAATCATTATAGAGACACTTAACTCATGACTCATCTTTAAAAGACATGGTGCAACCAACCCTACTTATCAGCATCAAGTGATTCCACCAACTAAGGCATTTAAAGAGCTAAGTATCGATGTTTTAGTGCCTTTTCCTCAGGGGTTGCATGGACACCAGTACATTATCATGGCTGCTGATTATTTAACTAAATGGGTTGAGGCATTTTCATTGCTAGTCCCTCCACTAAAGCAATTGTCTTATTTCTTTATTGCCATATCATTACTCAACATGGGTGTCCCAAGGCCCTTATATCAGATAACGGGACAAACTTTAATTCTCACTTTTACAAGAGTTATCAAAGTTATTTAATACTTCCCAACGGTTTGTTGTTCCTTACCATCCATCAACTAATGGGGCCATTGAGCAAGTCAATGGAACTTTAGTTTTTATTTTAAGGAAGATGGCTTCAATGGACCCAGCTTAATGGAACTTCTATTTACCTAATGCTTTGTTTTCTTACCAAATAAATTATCATCATATTATTTAGATGCCGCCTTTCAAATGTATTTATGGGCGAGATCCCTCATTTTCTTTAAGCGTTCAAGAAATAATCAAGAAAAGTATACCAGAAAACTCTGATCTAGTTATGAGAAAAAGTGCTGATGAAATCATTCTCTAGCAAGCTCAAGACATGGAATCAATTGAAGTTACCACTAAGAAGGAGACTCAACAAAGTAATCAGCACAAACCTGGTTTACCTGAATATCAAATTGGAGATTATATTATGTATTACCACTCCCGCCTGGTGGGCGAACTAAGAAATTGGAATCTAATTGGTCTGATCCTTCCCAAGTTATATTCCAGAAAGGGTTAGAATATTTAGTTTCCATGTAGATACAGGTATAGTTGTAAATCGTATCCACACTAGATTTTTTTAATTCATCCTCCTCCACAATCAAATCTTGAGGGGATGAGTTGGGATTTCACCAAATTCCTCCGTTCCCAAAACGTCTACCCCAAATATTCCCCCAGTAATATTGGAGGGGGAACTTACTGAATCTACTTTTATCAAGACTAATAAGAACAATCATGCTTATCCCAAACAGGTGATATAATAAGATCCAATCGCTCAACGATTGAAAGGATTTGATAAAACCAAAACTACATTGAAGCATATAATAATTAATCCTTTCATTAATAAAGGTTAGGTTGATTTACAACCTTTTTTTACTATTATTCGTAACTTTTTGGAGAATCCACCTAAGTAACTTCGAGAGAATACCTGCCATTTTTGAAGTGTAATTTGAAACTTCAAATCAGATCACACTTGATGTGGGCCTGAGAGTCTTGATGGAGTGTCCTAAACTTAACCACCTCTCTGCTTACCCCTTTAATTATTTACCCAAGATCAGAAGATAGTATGGGGTCATAGAGGAATGTTCTTTAGGAGCCAGGGCAGTAACCCACCGCTTATATACTACATGAGCTAGGTCACTGATTTTAGAGAGGGGCAGTACTCAAAGCTTAGCCCCTTCATTCTTCTGCGTGGATTATTGCTCATGCTTCAGATGGAGTGGAAGGCCATATAGACTTAAGAATCCTTTTCTAAGGGAACAGGATACTTTCCACCTCCTGGGACATGAGCAAGGGCTTTTTTATGCCTTGCAGGGAGTTTTCTTGTAAGGAGAGCCACCACCTTTTGGGGAGGTTGGGGCATCAAGGTGAGTTGCGTGGAAGGCTTCCACAAGTCCTTTACAGTTGGAACAATCTCTTGCGCTTACCCAGCTATCTTATATAAAGGTAACACTTCCAAACCACTAGGTATCTGATTAAGCAACATGATCTATGAGAGGCCAAGGTTTTATCTACATCTGCCTCCTGGGATCATCTACCAAGATAGGTTCAGGCGACGTGGGCATGGGATCTTTGAATGGAGACAACAGGGATACATGAAACACATTGTGCTTTTTCCATTGAGGAGGAAGCTAATACTGAAGGCACCATTTACCAAGTCCTTCAACATCTCAAAGGGCCCAGAGCTGTTGCTTACTAGTTTATGGGAAGGAACCTTTATCTCTAGGTGACGCGTGTCCAATGTGGGCAGTGATCATTTATTAAGCTCATGGATTGGGTGGCGTTTTTAGTCTGCAAATTTCTTGTAACCATCCACTGCCTTGTACAGGTGCTCACGTATGAGATTGTGGATTTCACATGTGTGATTCAGGCGTTCCTCTGCATCAGGAACAGTAGAAGTGAGATGATTGTCAATGTGGAATGAGAGGTTGTAACACAAATTGCCTTTAAAAGGGGAAAGACTGAGGAGAGATGAGGTGGACATTAGTATATGAAACTTACGCAAGGGGAAGGTCTGAAGCCCATGTGTCATGACTTGCAGAAGCATAGCAGCGGAGATATAGCTCTAGGATTTGGTTCATCCTTTCAGTTTGACCATCTGACTTTAGTGATATGCGGTAGACTTGAAAGGTTTGATCTGGAGGAGGTCAAGGAGGGCACTCAAGAATTTAGGAGTGAATTGGGGACCTCAGTTGCTCACAATCTCCCTGGGAAAGCCCAAACATGGAGAATACATTAATCACAAACAAGGCCGCCATCTTTTCAGAAGTGATCGTTGAGTTTCAGGGGATGAAGAATGCAAGCTTAGTGAGGCGATCAACCACCATCTTGATAACATCAACCCCTTGAAGGTATCAACTCTACAATCAAATCTATAGATACAGAGTGTCAGGAAAGCGGTAGATAAAGTTAAGACTTGCCTGCCAGTCAGGATGTGAGAGCACCCAGAAGGCGAGCCAACGTGCCAGAGGCACTGCTGCTCAAACGACTTTCAGATGGGCTGGGAGGTAGGTGAACAATGAGCGCTGATGGGACACAAAAGTGACAAGCAACCCATAAAAAAGCCAGGTTGCCGCAGCCCTAGAGCCCGCAGGTTTAGACATGGGTAATGTTGGATCTGTATGGCAGGTTTGGATTACCCCATGGGGAAAATGGAGCAGAGCCGTCAGCAATAGTGCGGATTTTCTCTTAGAATGGGGATAATATCACCACATGGTGCTGAGATCCTGATGTCAGATCGCTTTGGTTATTGGAGTTAAGTCAGGAGGCCATAAGCATGGTAGACCCAGTTAATGGCGGAGGACAGTAAAGTCAACAACATGGCCACAATGGCTCAGTCAGTGCATAACCCGTGATTTCACATTGGCACATGTCGTGGTATGCTGGAGGGAAATGATATAAACAGGAAAATATTGATCCAGAAAAAGGGGATCTTAATTAATATTTTTAATATAAAATGACTGTCAATCCTTCTAGCTAGACAATTGTCAAATGTTTTGTTAACATGGGAATAGCTTTGAAAGGCATGAGATTGGGGCCCTCAAGTTTTGACCTAACCTGGCGGAACTTTGAGTTGGGGAAAGTTACTCAGTTTAAACTTACTCTGAAAGTGTTAGCGGCGGGCCAAGTCATCTTTGGTTTGTCCGTGGGTGCATAAATCATGGGTTTAACACAATTAAACCGATTCAAATGGTGACATCTCGCCTGACAAGTAATGAGAGCCTCCCAGGGTCATCCCAGGTAGGGGTCAGTCCCAAGTGGTTGGGAATAGGTTTGGGTTGACTACCCTGTCTGCACTTGATTTCTCTGGCGCCTGTTCAGCCTTGTGGGGTTAAACAAATTGAGGTTTTATTGCCAAAGGGGAAGAATTATGCTTATTAACTGATTTTGCCAAATTTAAGATTGGCCTAAGGGTGGGACTCTCCATATCCATTTTGTGGTGGATCTATTTTCTGAAACCTTGGTTCAGATTTCCTTGATCAGCCATAGCAATTCTTCAGTTATTAGCACAGGGATTGGTGGCGGAACCTTCAGAGGGTAAGCTGTAACCCACTGCTCATCCACCACATGGGTGAGGTCGCCCTGGGAGACGAGGGAGGCTGCCAGCCTCTTTGGGGGGCTTCTTGGAAGGAAAAAGGGAATAACGCCCAATCCAAATGCAAGGGGCGCTCCCCTGGACTTACACAGAGGTTCAGAGGCCCTCTTATTGTTACAATGGGCGCAAAAGGCCCTTTTTTCAATCTATCAGATTTGGATCATGCACACACTACACGATGTGAAATCTTTGCAGGGATCTCCTTGGAAGACCCTAGCCAGTTATATGTCCTATTAACCAGTTACCCACACATTTTGGACCCAGGATGGCCCACTATTGGGGGCTTATGAGACTATTGAATCACCTATTGATGAAAGGTGGAAGGAACCCAAACTTAGTCTCTGAAGAAGATTACTCTATCCTTGATGGCATAAAGAGTAAGCTTATGAGATTTGGATTCCAAGTCCTCATATAATGTGATACCTTTTGGGGAAGTCAACTGAGCAGCAAGTATCTGATCAAGAAGGGGAGCATCTGGTTACAAACTGGAAGAGGAGACGGAAAGGGGAGCTAGTGTCAAAAATTAGGAGGCTGGGAATGCTAGTGAGGTCAGAAATCTCACTATACTAGGACTTATGGCAGAGTTTCTACTCAACATGTCTGGCAAGACATTTATGACCCCCTTCACAAATTCATACTTGGTATTAAAATTTCATAGATTGCGGTATGTGTGAGTCTGATAGTGGGCAATTTTCTGGGGTTTTCTATAATACATCAGGGATTGGTCCGTGCACACAGTAATCTCAATCTGGGCCACTTGGAGGAGGCAGAGCCAGTGAGTTAGTGACCAAGACACAGCCGCCAGCTCCTTGTCATAAATTGCCCAGAACTGCTCAGTGGCGAGAACTTCTTAGAAAGGTATGCAACAGGATGCTCAACCCCAACATGCTCTTGGAGGAGCACGCATCCTTTGGAAACTTAAGATGCATCACATGACAAAGAAAGGCTTAGAAGAATCAGCATGCATGAGGATTAACGCAGTAAGAAAACCTTTCTAATAGAATAAAACGCCTGTTAGAATTCAATACCAATTAAAGGGTGTGTTCTTGCCAGTCAAATAAATGCAGGGGAGCTGTTAGTTAGGAAAGTGCGAGGGAGAACTTCTTGAGGACGATTATCATCCCCAGGAAGCTCTGTAATTGCTTTTGGCTTGTTGGGTTATGTCAGGATTTCTGGCTGCTTAGGGTGCTCACATGGCGATGGCCAAGAATACCAATAAGGGGAAGGAGTGGGAGGCTCAGTCCATTGCCCTGCCCAAGAGAAAGGGGGCCAAAGTTCCCCTAAGTTTACCAACCTCGATCCTTGGTGGAGAAAAATTTATTTATGAAATTAAAATAGTTGTAGTAATTTAAACAATATTGTATTAAGTGTAGTAGGGAAAGGGGAGGGTATCCCAGTGGTAGAGTATGTAATCAAAACCACTGCCTCCCCAAGTTTAATCATGGTAGATGAACTTTGGGTAGGGGACGATTATGACTGTGTTGATATTGTGAGCCAATGCCCTAAACTAAGATAGAAAATAGCAATGTGTCCGTGGAGTCCCTGGCCTATCAAACACCAGGCATAGAGGTTTTCCAGGTTTTATCATTATTTCCCATTTCATTGCTTCCCCTTAATTGGTGCGGTATCATCCCCCAGGTTGGCCCAAATTGAGTAAAAATACAAAAAAAATTAAAAAATTTAAAATTTAAAATTAAGAATTAAGTTTTTTATAAGAAGAATTTTTAGGTATAATAAGGGGGAAACGTAAGGCTTATTATAAAAAACTTGCACTAGTTAAAGTGCTAAGGCTAATAATGGGAGGTGAAATAATTCATGATAAGTAGAGTGACATATGATAAGTGATAGAATACCTAGCCTAAGAAAAACTCTCAGCATCTATTGCCATTGATTTTAAAAGATTTGAAACTATGATTTTAATTTTAAACTACTAATATTACATAAAGGTTGGAT
Source organism: Massospora cicadina (assembly GCA_022478985.1). NCBI lineage: Eukaryota > Fungi > Entomophthoromycota > Entomophthoromycetes > Entomophthorales > Entomophthoraceae > Massospora > Massospora cicadina. The sequence goes on from JAKSZP010011843.1 coordinate 217,984, forward strand.
TGCTATCAGCTTTTAGTCGCCTGTAATTGTTAAACTCAATTCATCATTAAGTTTAATCCCAAATAGTTAGAGAATATTAATCAATTTAACTAGTAATATTAACTATTGGGGATGATCCCTGCACTTCAGATAAGCTCAACCCAAGTTAATGGGGAGCACAATCCTGCATATGTTAATAAATTAATATTGGCAAGTCATGACCCCTAGTTGATGCTTTACCATTAAAGGGAGATGCCTGAAAGAACCCCCTTCAAGCCTCAATTGGGGGTCAAGAGCCAGGACGGGGTCATCAGATCATTTCAGCAGGGTTTGGTATGAGCCAGAGGAAGCAGTTAAGTTTTGGGTGCCAGTAGTTTTTTTATGAAAACCTAAGAAAGAGTTAAACGTAGTGAAGGTTGGATGGGCCAAAGGTGGCTCAGAAACAACCTTGAATTCAGGAAAGAGTTGACTTTGGCGTTAGATGCTGGCAAGAATATAAGCGCCAAGGAAACAACTAAACGATTTAGCCTATTTAAAATCAGCAGAATTGGACAGTAAAAACATCAGCAGTGAACAACTAAATGCTTGGCCCGCTTAAGAGAGCATTGGCATTGGTTAATGGTAAAAAAAGAGCGGCAAAAACAAATAAATGATTGGCTGGGTTGAAAGATCATTGGCATTATGCCAGTAATAATAAAAGCAACAGGGAGTAACTAAATGCTTTTCTTGGAAAGTATTGGCACAGATGGCTGGCAATAAGATAAAGTCCAGGGGCGATTGAATGCCTGTAATGGTGGAAGGATCCTCATCATTGATGGCCAGCATGAACGCAGGCGGCAGAAAGTAACTAAATGCTTTACCTACCCAAAAATCATCAGCACAGATGGCTGGCAAGAAGCTAGGCGTTGGGCAATTGAATGATGGGCCTATTATCTAGATCGTCAGCCTTGATGGCTAGTAAATTTAGAAGAACATTGTGGAGTATCCACGGCAAGTGTTTTGGTTATCCTCAGCATAGAGTTGCTGGTAACCCTCGATTCATACCCAATCAATTGAATGAGGAAGGTGATTCAAAAATACTAACTTTTTCCTCAGAATTATAAGAAGCGAAAGCATCATTGTTCACTCTTGAAATGGGAACCTTGGAATTTCGCTGGCATGGAGATTGACTTTGGTTAAATTCGCCAGTGCGCTCCTAAATTGTCAATAAGTGGATTATCCTTGTCTTTTAGTAGCCAGTAATCCTGAATAACCTAAGCGTCACATTTTCAGTCTGCCAGAACTCTAAATTTTATAAATAGATTATAAGTTTTTGACATCCTAAGCTTCAATTGCTGGAGTCAATTTCATCACCAATCTTGTTTGGGATGATCCTTGATACTTTTTGGACTAGCTCAACCCAAATTAATGGAAAGCACCATCAAGAATAATAAATATAGACTTTAGAGTGGTCTATCTTTGGCATAGGTTGCTGGCAAGAACCTAGGCGTCATTGACATAATCTCAGGGGTTAGATGATCCAAACAAAGGTTAATTTGTCTTTAATTGTAGGAAAACCCAGTTGATTTTCTGAGTAGGAAGCTCAGGAGGGTGCGGATGACAGTGAGACTCTTTTTTAAGGTTCTTTTTTCCACTCCTTCAGAATTGGCAGAGGGGATGGTTGACAGGCTCAGAGTGTCCTGATGGTTTCTTATATCCAGATAAAGTGAATGCCCAGCTTATTTTAAAAGATTATCAGCCATGGGAGCAAGCATTGGTAAGAGGAACCCAGGAAAGATTATCACAGTGGTTTAACTAAATGCCCCACTTAATAAAGGATCATCACTGTGAGTGCTGGCATTAGGGAGAGACCTCAGAAAGAGCATTGTCGTTGTTAGCCGGCGTCAAGGAGTGTCCCTGGAGAAAGCAAAAGTGGTGAGGCAATGAAATGACTCGACCATTAAAATGATTATCATCTGTGAGGGCCAGCATTGGGGATTTGCCCCAGTAAAATGGAAGCAGCTGCTTAGTAGAAGTAGAACAACCCAATTGAACGAAGAGCACACTTCAGGATTTTAGATCATAATAACCAGTTTTTAGGGTAGCTTATTTAATTCAATGAGCAGCTACATCAGAGATTCGTGAGAGTGCTCAACTCAACTTAATGAGGAGCCTAAACTGAATCATTATTTATACATTATCTCAACTCAACTTAATGAGGAGCTAACCTTATGTCTACTAATTAATTTAACTAAAATGATATACAAATCAAGATTGAGCAAGATAATCAGCAGCCAACTCCAATTGACTTAATTGCTGATCTCAGAAATCAAACACACAATCTTTATGATTTTGATTTTTGGTGAAGAGATTGATGATACAACCTCAACCTTTAAACAGCATTAGAAAAGAGGAAACAAGAATCTGAAGTCCATTATTGCCTAAATTAAGTGACACCAGTTTGGTGCAGATAAGCAGTCAGTCTTATGGCTGAGAAAGAACCAGTGGCAGTATGCCACCTCCCAACTAAATAAACTCTCAATTAAGAAAGGTTTGTGTCATCCCAATAAAATTTGGCAGGGGGAGAGGCAGGCTCAGGGTGGCCAGCAGAAGATGAGCGGAGCAACTAAATGCCCAGATAATTAAAAATAATCATTGTTGGAAGCTGCCATTGGGGAGTGGCCCAGATAGAGCGCGCTGGGGGCTCAGCAAGGGAGCGGACATTTTGGCGAAGTCCAAGGTTAGAGTTCAGTATTGAGAACTTAAGCTTCTCTCAGTTTCAGCGGTTATAGTATATCCTGAAGTACAGGCCTGACAATTTTTTTAAAGTCTCATGAACTTGCCCTGGCACTGGATAGAGAATCCTTTCTCCAAGGTCAAGGCTGAAAAACTTAGAGGTATACATGGGACCCCCTATAGTGAGAATTTATGTCAAGATTTTTTTGCTTCTTAGGGTGCTTACATGGTGCTGGCTCAGAATATCAACAAGGGGCAGAAGCGGGAGGCTTGGTCCACTGCTCTGCACATGAGGAAAGGGACTAAAGTTCCCTATGTTTACTAACCTTGACTTTGGTAAAGAAGGGCTTTATTTATAAAATTAAATTAGCTGTAGTGATTTAAAAAATTTTATATTAAGTATAATAAGGGAAAATGTAAGGTATATTATAAAAGCCTCACACTATTTATAGTGCTAAGAATACTAATGGGAGGCGAGATAATTTATGATAAGCAGGAGAAATTATGCTAAGAAATAGAATGCATAGCCTAAGGCTAAATCTCGGCATATATTGCTGATAATTCAAAAGGATTTGAGACTAGGGATATTAATTTCAAACTACTAATAATATAAAGGGATCAATTTTCCTCAGCTTTTAGTTGCTGGTAAATGTTAAGCTCAAATTATCATAAAGATTAATCCTCGATAGTTTGAGAGTATTAATCATTCAAAATAGTAATAGAATTATCAGGGATGATCCCTGACACTTCAGATTAGCTCAACCAATGTTAATGGGGAGCACAATCCTGCATTCACTAATGAATTAATATTGGCGAGTCATGACCCCTAATTGAGGCTTCACCCATTAAAGGCCGATGTTTGACAAGGCTGGCCAATACTGATTGATTCTATCTTCTATTGGTGTACTAATACCCATCTTTCAAAACTGAGTTCCATATGAAGGTCTCCTTTTTACAAAAATAATTTAAACCTATAAAGATACACAAAAACCAGTCCTGTGGATGGAAGTCATGACCGCTTACTGGTATTTTTGTTGTTGCTCATGATTGGGTTAATAAAGTATGTCTTCATTATAGGAAATCGCGCAGGAGAAGCGCAGATCACCCAGAACATCATCTATGAGGCGCTGGAAAGTTGCTATCGCGTTCTTCAACCTAAAGGGCTTAATATAAACTGAAAATTTTCTCACTTTGTGCATAGGATGTGAGCCACTCCTTTCCCTCCTTGCTTATTACTTGATTGAAGGCATTTACCAAATCAAGCTTGGAGAAAATAAGTGATTTTGCAATCGACAGAGCTATTGATTGTTCCAATGGGAAGGGATAGGGGTCTGGAACTTTCACATTATTGAAATCTTTATAATCATTGCATGGCCACAGGGTTCCATCCGCCTTCAGCACAAATACATAGTGGAAGCGATGGGTAAGGCCTTCACAATGCTACTTTTGCCAGAATGTCACTCAGCCATTCATTCAAAGCTTTTTCCTCTTCTTCAGTGTGAATGTATGATGGGTAATTTATCTTGATGAGATGTATTGTCAGTTGAAACGCTAGATAAAACACTGAATGATGTGGAAGCCTAGTATCTAGGCTCATTTAAAATACTTCTTGGTATGAGCGAGAAAGGCTGGGAAGTTCAGAGGAATATCTTCTTGGAGAGGAGCAGAGGTAGGGTAGAGCTCAAGGAGATCTCAAGAGGAAGTGTATCATTTAGTGAGAAATCCCTACTGAGCTCATTATTGGTGATTGAGTGAGAATTACTACTTAACTTGATAACAACTTGTTGTCAACAGCACAAACCTACACCTAGGATTACATGGAATAATAATTCTGGAAAAGCTGAGAAATAATCACAAAAGCAGAAACTATGCAAAAAGAATAGTATTGCTGATGTATAGCATGACACTTAATAGGCTGAGATGATGCACCTAAATTTGGAGAGGCCACATCAGTGCCTAGATTAGTGTTTGTGCATCTCTAAGGTACATAAAATTGCCAGCTGCCCTTGTATCTAAGAGGGCCTGCACATTGACCTTGCTTGTCCAAGAACAGAAAGTGGTAGGAAAGGTAAAATAAGCTTTGATCCTTATGAGTGAAAGCTGAAAGTGAAAAGGCTGTAGAAGAATGAGCCAATATAATAAATGGCATCTTGATAACTGACATGCCCTGATTAGATGACCAGTTAGAATTTAAAGGTGAACGACACATTTTTCAAAAAAAGAAATGGATACAATGTGAATTTAGGATATAATTCTTGAAAATTAGGTAGGTGAACGCCTCACCCAACCAGGAGAGAAGAGTGGAGAGCACCAATAATGTTGACTAGTTTATTATGTCAGGGTTGCAGCTAATTTAAACTTGATTATCCATATTGAGAAAATTTGACAGTGCTCAGTTGATAGTACAGAAAGCCTTAGGCTCAGCTGCTATAATAACTTTTTAAGAGGGGTTATATAAGAAAAATTTAGGGGCAATCTGTTTAGATAACATACCAAAGGCTCTTACAACTAGCCAGAAGACTGCAGCATGGGAAACCGCGGGTCTTACTGGGGCAACCACAAGGCTGGGAGAGGCAGGGATGGTGACAACCCCTTTAACATTCTCGACTGTATAGTAATATATTTATACTAGGTGGATCATTTTATTAGATAGTGCAGTTTGAATAACAAAAACAGAGCAGATAGCACCCAAAATAAGGGGGATCAATTAGAAAAGGTGGTTGACGGCATCCATTGCATGTGTGATGGATCAGAAACTTATATTGCAGAGGTATTCATCCATTATCTTTCAGTGGGTGGGGAGCAACAATGGATCTGTGGATCTGAACGTCCGCTCAATGATCTCCTGTGTTATTTTGCAGATCCGCATTGTGAATCACCAGATAACTTTGGCAATTATCAGTGAGGCGGCGTGGAGAGCGGATTCCATGACAAAGGGTTTAGACAAAAAACTGTTTATATAAATGGTATTTAAGAAAGGAAAACTAAAGAATAAACTGGCAACATACCCTAAGGAGGGTGGGAGCATGTATAGTGGAGGGGGAAGGGAGCAGGCTAATTTGTGATGACTATGTCTCCTGCTGGCCACCCTAATAGTTATCCTAGACTTCTTGTTATAGGGCTGAGGAGGTAGGCATTAGAGGTCTCATATGGCGTCATAAAAGTTTTGGCCGCCTGTCTACCAGATCAAGGAGAAAACTTTTGGAATACTACTGAACTTGAATGGATTTAGCCAGATGGGTAAGAAACTAACACCAGCTCCGTTGAGACCCATCCTATTGATAATCTACATCATAAAAAATTTTGTAGTATATGTAATGCTCTACGGGTTCAATCCGAGATCTGAACCATTAAAATAGACCTGATATCTCTTATTATGCAAATTATGACTTATATGGGAATTTGGGATGGGTGTGGAAATTTCTTGAATATTTTTAATGACCAGTTCACACTTAGGTGGGCCTCAGGATCCTGATGGAGTGTCCTAAACTGAACTACATCTCTGCACACCCATTTAATTATCTTTACAAGATCAGAAGAGGAAATGGGGGAAGAGAGGGAGGTCTTTTAGGAGCCAGGGCATTAACCCACCATTCATCTACTACGTGAGTTAGGTCACTGATCTTAGAGAGGGGCTCTAATAGGAGCTTGGGCTCCTTCCTAATTCTTTGTAGAAATTTTTAAGTTCCATATGGAGGTGCAGGTCATTTTGACTTACAATGAAAGCTTTGTGCTCACTAAAGGGCAAATGACAATATGTTCCTTCATTATTACAAGATGAATACCTTTGAATTTCAGTGACCTGCTGAGTACATTATGAAAGAAGTGACTTTTGTGAAAGATGTTTATATGACTAGTTAAGCCTAATTACCTTTATTGGTGAAGCAATTGCTCCTGTAACTATCATAGAATCCAGAAAAACACCCAAAATCCTAGTGCAGATAACCCAGCTTTGGGTAGTGGGATTCTAAACCCTTATAATTATGCGAATATAACTCATGTTTTAATTTTCACTGCTAACATGTTAAGTTTGTTAGCAATCTTATATATCTTTTTTTTAGTACTAGATAGCAATCTTATATATCCACCCTCTAAAATAAAGTAGCACAATCAGAAGATACACATGTCAAATTATTTGTCTCTGCAATCATTCACTTTTTGATTTTCATGTGAATATACTTTGATGAATTAGAACGCCCTTTAAAAATTATTTACTGTTTCATCAAGATTTTTGAGACAATCTATCTGCTTTCTTTAACATCAAAGATAGAAGGATAGTAATTAATCAGAACAAAAACTACTATATTCAATTCTATAACTAGTAGACATTATTGATACATGATATAAATAGCATTTTATAAGTTTACAATACATCCACTAAAGGATGGTATCTATGTCAGAATCCGAAAAACAATTTTCCAGGGCCACTATGTCTATTGCTCAAGAACAACAAGCAGATTTAACAGTTACATACAAAATTCACGCTCTTTAAAAAATCCATATAGGTTTTACAACGACCACTGAAGCTGAAGTTAGAACACACCATATATAAAAAGATAGTATGACGTGGTAATGAAGCTTAAAAATCTTTAAAATCTATATTTATATCAAAGAAATATATCTGGGTTTACAATAAATTTAAAATGCTTAGAAAAACATTTTCATGATAGGTTTTAGTGGGACAAACCTAAAGTACTTTATCATATACAAACTTTTAAATGTATTATGCTAGTTGGAAGAACTTATCAATGAACAGAACTTTGCAACATTGTGTCATGAGTGAGTCAAAATAAATGGCAAGATTGATAAACTCAACGCAAGTAACTGCATCATTATTACCAGTTGGTCTACTCACCAAAATATAGTCTGAAGACTTAGTAGAATAGTACGTGTTATAAAGCAAATAAAAGGATTTAGAGTCATGAGTAACAACTTATGTGGGGTTTTTAAAATAATTTTTAGTATAATGACGACTTGAAGCTTACCAAAATCAGATCTCTTGATGTTCATGTACTATAGACAACATGTTTAGTGATCCTAAAAAGTTATTTTGTAGCCACCACAAAATTCAAAGTCGTCCACACTGCAAAGAAACTTGTCTCTAGGACCACTTATAATGAGAAATTATTAACTGGAAATGTGAGAATTGCATCGTTCTTGTATTTGTATGATATTGCCATGTAAAAGGCTACAAGTTAACAAAAGGTTGTAAATCCTTTCTTGTTTGAGATATATGGTATAAGAGTTTATGCCAAGCACAAGGGTTGACTCCACACATTTCAAGAATATCATGACGCCATGATAAAATAGTTAAAAAATAAACTATAGATATGAATATAAAAAGCTCTTATGTGAATATGCCCCAACAAGAAAGAGATAGGTTACCAATTTAGAATGCATTACATCAAGAGCACATCTACTTTATTACAATAAAGATGATTACGTTGAAGAAAGTTATTGCTGTTAAGATTTTAATATCTAAAGAAGAACTGGAATTATGTTGAAGGTTCCCAAGAATCTTCAAAAGAAAACCTAGTTCACATTTTACCACCGCCCCAATTTTCTATAATAATCTTTCAAATATGAAGGGAAAGAGAAAGAGAAATAGAGTGATGTTGTATTTGGTCATAGTGGCAAGCTCAAAGCTGTTAACATCCACATCAAGGAAAATTACACTTAGTTTTTTTCATTTAATTTGATTGGGTAAAATTTGGAGAGTAAATACATTTTGGCTGCGTTACTAGTTACATTACACACAGGAAGCGCTAAGAAGACCATCATTATTGCCACTTATAATAAAAATAGGGTCCATTATATGACCTAACTGGTGTTAATAATTGGTAATCTTATAGGCAATTATAATTCAAGTTTTTAAAAAACTTTATTTTACAAATTATGAAAAAACACAACAGCCTATCATTAAAAGAGTTTTAGTTTTTGAGATTATTTTTTGGAAAAACCGGAAGAATAGTCCTACACATAGGGCTTTCCAGCTCAAAACCTTAGAGCTTCCGTTAGGTCCCTAAATTTTGTAAAACTTTTTTTGGGAAATTTAGATTGGGTTTAGTCTATCATTTTTTAGAAGCTTTCTCATTTATAGTTTTATACCAATAACTAAAGCTATTTTATCTGAGTTGGATAGAGTTGAATGGTGTTTTTAAAATTTGTTTAACTTCTGGTTTGTGAGTCCTATTTGGGGTTATTTTCTATATTTCACTTAATTCCTTCATAAGCAGCCCTTCTTTTATAAAACTGAGCTTGATTTTGTTTGCATAATACTTGTTGAGTTAGGAATTGCTAATGGGTTTAGTGCTTGTGGGCTCTAAAAGATTTTTGTTAATTAAGGAAGATGAGGCGGCTAACCTATGCTTTTTCAAAGTGTGACCCAAATGTCAGATTTCAGAGATCTGCCAAACTGAAACTATTCATTTAAAGTCTAGAATATTATAAGATTTAAAAGCAATTAGCAATACTATTGTAGCTTGGGTTCTAAAGTAATTTATGCCCTTTGGCAAGAGTATGGTAGGATAAAATCAATAAGATGTGTAGATTTTATATTCAAAGTTATATTTTATAGGCCATGCATGAAACTGCTTTTTTCTGGACATATGATCTTACTGATGCAAGATCTTTCCTAATACTAGCGATCTTTTTACTTAGATTATAGTGTTACCAAGTCCTTTTTTTAATTAATGGAGAAACTTCCAAATATGAATGACTACTGTACATTGATATCATGGATTTATCAAACTATCTATTAGTTGATTAAAATATATCTAAAGATTTACTATTCTTTAACTTTTACTTTTCTTTCCCGTTGCAATCACTAATTGCACCCACTTTGATTCAAGACAGATAATTTTTGATGATCCGCATGGGGAGATGAGTATGCATCCAATGTCAAGTAAGGGTTGGGTAAGCGTGGTGAAAGGCACAGGTTCAGTGTTTGCTTCTCCTAAAGTTAGAAAACGCCCCTGAGACACTGGTGGCCTTGATAAAGACAAAAAACCGTGGTGAATATTTTTCCAGAAATCTTGGAATGGCAAACTAAGTGTAACCATTACGTCAAAACTCCACACTCACAACCACTGTCATCAGTGGAATTTGGGGTCTGAGTTTTCTGGACATTAATTTAACAGCTCTTTAAGAGAAGTTTTGCGGGGACAAATGCACCCACTTCTCAGAAGTCGTGTATATAGTACTGCACTCAATGACCCACGGTTGGTTGGACCTCAGGTTTAAGACAGCGCAAGCAGCAGATGCAGCTGCACAGGTGTGCGTGGTGATCAATCTTTCAGATGGTCAATGGGTGGTTGAAACCAAGTGCATGCGCTGGACAAAATCAAACCAAGTTTTCATAACATTTGGATTTCTTCCCATGCTCATTAAGCATGAAGTCCTCAAGAGTCATCTCAAAGCAGAACTTAAAAGCTATGGGGAAATAAGTTCCTTTGAAATGCAAAATTATTTTTTATTCCTGAAATCAGCATGGGTAAGGCTATCGCAGTGATCAACCCAACTCAGGAATAGCTGAAGACCTAACTCAGATTCCACATACTTCTACTCTCAACATCAATGGGCAACAGACTCAAAAGTTCCATAAAACAGTTGACACCGCACCGCCCATATGCACTCATTGTTGGGCGTTTGGCCACAAGTTACACACTTGTCCTACCAGAGAGGGAATTATCCCAGATGAGGCTTTCTCAAAAGCAATGGGAGAGGGACAATGTGAGCCCTTATTAGACTCTAATGTTGCCTTCCCATGGAGCGACCAGAGGTGCTATAATCAGATAAAACCTGTGTCCCCACAAGAACAAAAAAGCCAAACAGCAACGCTGAGCACAGGCTAAGGCAGTGGCCACGGCGGCCTCCCCATCCCCCTTCTCAGACTCAAGCTGATCAGGCTGATTTTTCTGCTTTGGTTGAATTCCAAACTCCCATCCAATCAGATGGGGGCTCAGACCTCATACCTGCAAGATGTGCTTGGTACACATGCGCAGGTTCCATGCACAACAAATGCAAGCAGATTATACAACCCGAAATTAGGCGAGCTTTTCAGGGGAAGAATTGTTGGACAATATCGATGATGCACCACAAATCCATAGGAATTCAAAAATTGCAAAAGACCAAAGACCAAACAAAGAAAAGAAACCACAGCTAAACCTGTCCTCAAACCTGATACCTATACATCTAACAATACACCATCCTCAAACACTTGTGGCCAAAACAGAAGGCTGAGCTTGCATGGCAGCAAGGAGCAGCAGGGCCTGAGGGGCCCTCCCCTCACTCCTAAGGAGTGATGGGAGTATCCTTTACATTAGGGACGCTGAAAATTGCCAGACTCAAGGCCTCTCCGTCCTGGACTAAAAAACTGAGTTTCTTAAAAATAACTTACCTGTGGACATCCTGGAAACCCACTGTCCACAAGGTGCCAAGGACCCATGGGCAATCATGCTACTCCCCTCCCAATCCTTTTGGTAGCCGCACTGTGGGGTGCTGATATGGGCAAACTGCAATTTTAAAATTTTTAGAAAACAACAACCCATCTCAACGGATGTGTGCTCATTATGAACTTTTCATGGGACGCTGAAGTACACACAATAATTAACATCTACATTATGACTTGTGTGCGATTTTGATGGGAACTCCTCTTGGCTGTAGCCTCTCTTCCCCTACCCTCCAAATCCTTTGTGGTTGGCAACCTAAACTGTTGGGACAACCCAACCACTAACCTCTGGCCTCCAACGCCTACCCACTGCAGGGACACATCAAACTTTAGGATTATGAAAGCCACCTTGGGCCTCTTCAATACCATCCTAAGCAAGTGCAATTACTACCCAACATGTCACGTTCTCATGTACATAACGGGCAGCTGGTGTCTATGTCTGCATAGATTTCATTCTTGCCCACTAAATTTTACTCTCAGATCTTACATTTCAAAACGATGAAAATAGATTTCTCTGACTACAGGGTGATCTCTGTGTCATTTACTCTGCCAATCCTGGTGCCACAGGCACCTAAATGGAGTAAACTTCGCCCCGCCAACCTCATGTTACCCACATTCTCAAGTTGGATGGAAACCGCCACTTCAACACAGGAGTAAGCAATCCTTTTTGTGCAGATCCCCTGTCAACATGGTCAACATTCAAAACAGACGAAATTTACCAAGCATGCCACATTGCATCATGGCACTCTCAGTCTGCCAAGGCAGTCATTAAACGTGCCCTGGAGGAGTTGGACCACCTGGAGAATAATTTCCTCTTGGGCAGGGTAAAGCCCTTCCTGGGGTCGTAAATGGGCTGAAGTATCAGCCCATCTTAACGTGCTGATCAGACAACACAAATATCGCATTTGTGTCCAGTATAAAGCAAAGAATATCACCATGGGCGAAAAATGCTCCATGTACTTTTTCGCAATTTTCCACCCCTGCGCCATAACTTGGCCTGCACACAGGTAAGGCGTTTGGACAAATCCATTGCAGAAATTCCAGTCAAAGTATTGACTTAAGTTCGAATATATTTTTTCGAGTTATACAGGGCCAACCAGTTGATCAAAATGAAAATGATGTTTTTCTTGCCAGGTCACACATCTGCACCGTTTTCCAATATCTGGAGCTTATGAATTTAATAACTCAAGATGAAAACTGGTACTCCGTTTGTGGTGCGCTACACAGGAAGAGCCCAGATCCAAATGGGATCCCCTATGAGTTTACAAAAAATAATTTAATTATTTATCCCCCCTAATGGTAGCCTCAATGAACAATTGTCTCTTAGAGACACGTCTCCTTCCAGGGGGCCAAGAGGCTTATATGGTAACTTTATATAAGAAGGGGGATAAACTAGACTTGGCAAACTGGTGCCCTATTTCCTTCACTAACACCAATACTAAACTATTGCTAAAATATTGGCTAACCGCTTAAGGGGTCATTGCCTCAGAGGTAATATCCCCTGAGAAATTTGGCTTTATTCCCAAAAGGTTGATTTGGGACAATATACACACCGTGGCCTATGTCTGCTAATCCACAGCTACTGGGGCGCTTGTGTTCTTAGACCAACAAAAAGTGTATTATAGGGTCAATTTGGACTAACTTAGGGCCTGCCTTCATCAGTTCGACCTCCCTAATGGTTCATCAGTTGGGCAATGATGCTCACCAAATCAGCCACAATGGCAGTACAGGGACCAGGCTTCCTCACCAATGTGGCTTACCTCAAAGTGGTCTTCGTCAGGGGGACCTTCTGAGACCACTTTTATACAAATTCAGTCTTGACCCACTTCAACACAGTGTAAATGCACGCCTTACTGGTGTACATGTGCAAGGCCAATCACCAGTTAACATGCTTGAATTTTCGGATGATTGTGTGGTAAGGGTGTCTAGCAATCATGATTCATGCACATTGGAGTCCACTATCCGGGGGTACTTCAGGATCAGTAGTGTGGCCCTCAACGCATCCAAAAATAAAATCATACTCCTTAGTAGATACTGAACCACTGGTCTCCAGCGTCCCTTAATCAGAGTGATCCAGCTTCTTAGTCTCTTCTCAGATTGCCCAGGCGGTCACCAATTTCACTTCTATTATGCTCCCTTTATGTGTCCTGACCCACTGAGGGCCCGGTGCGCTACCTGGTAGTATGGATGGAGGCGGGTGGATATGCCAATTCAATAATGGAGCACCATGTTTTAGATAATGTTACAAAGCATATTGCGTCCTTAAGGGATCAGCAGCCAGCCTGACAGGTAGATTAGTGCTTGCCAACGCTATGATACTGTCAAAGTATGGTTTGCGCCACATGCCATTGCCTTCTCCTCATCCTTCTTTGCTTCTTTATATGCCCTCATACAAGGGTGGCTTTGTATAGGTTTCCCTCCCCCTGTGCGACTGGAAGTCCTCTTTGGTTCATGCCAATGTGGGGTAATGGGCCTGCTTAACTACGTGGAACAGGCATCCAGGATCCTGGGTACATGGATTGCTTCAGTAACCAACCCCTCACTCCCAACCTAACACTGTTCACGCGCGGCATGGTCCAACTTTGCCCACGCCCTTAATACACGCATCCCCACCCACCCCAACTCTCTTCTTACATATATATGGCATCCCACCCATCTGCCGCAGGCTGCACAGGACCCTCCCTATTTTAAAAGGATCCTCCTTGATATACGAAGCGCAGAATGGAGGATAAGCATCAGAGGTCATACTTTTTAGAGGGGTCGTCCTACTCCTCATTTCAAACAGGAAGTCCATGGCAAGCCGTTCTGAACAATTTGGTACCCAGTAGTCCCCCTACCATGGCCCGAGTGGACTACCTGGACATATTGGAAATCCTGTACTCCCAAGAGACCCAGAGAGACATCTGGAAGTACACCCACCACCCTCTTTTACAGACACAGGTTCGCTCCCATGTGTGGCGCTGCCTGAAGTGGGTATACCATACTGCGGAGTGATCTAACGCCTCCCACTCTTCATGTGTTTTGTGTGACCAATATGGGACTTTGGTACACCGCTTGGAAGAGTGTCCTCCATTCCAAGTGATCTGGCGTGAGGTTCGGCGTCTCATTTTCCAGGAGCAAACACAGACCTTCAGCCTATCTAATGACATCTTCGCCTTGTCTTTGACTTCCCCCATACACCCTAGCCTCCAAGCCCTTGTGGTGGCAATTGCTATGTGACTATCCACACGGTTGTCCTTGACGCCATTTTAGGCTCTACTCCCACCCTCTAGGAAGCTGTGCGTCAATTCCATTCACATCTTAAGGACCACTTCCAAGCCTGGTTGTTGGGACATTTGCCATCTCGCCAACACCAGTTTGTCTCGTCCTGATTCCCAATATGGTTCCTCACCTCAAACCCTTTCTTTCATATGTGCTCAGTAGTGGCGCAAGCCTCTTCATATGATACCCCTCTTTCTTCCATTGGCGTTCCCACTGGCAACAGGAGGCAGCTTTAGCTCCTCTGGGGTGCCTCTTGCATATCTTGGTGCTTGGTTATTGTTATGTATTGAAAGTGTCCATCCCATGGTCAGCCTTCCCCAGATAAATTTAATCTACTATTTTTTAACTTGAATCATATCTGAACAGGCTCAATCAACATCTCTACTGACAGTGACACTCTCAAAATCATGCCAGAGGGGCATGTTTCTATTTAAATTTCTGTTAATTAAAATGACTTTGGTCCTTCAATTAGCTGAAACTAAAAAAGTACTTTGGCCCATGCCAATAAAGTAGATATAGGCCCAGTTAGAGGGTATCAAGATTATAAACTCTTCCTTCATATTGATGATGGTAGTAAAGAAAAAGATCTTTAGCTTGTTATTAAGATATATCCCTTTAAGAATTAAACTGCTCAGTTTACCTTTAGTGTTTACACCAAAATCTTTTGCAATGAGGGCCTCAAATATAAAGAGTTCGTCTGCTAGTCCCCTCATAGCTAAATCAACACTATCAGGGTTTATGTCTCTTGTACGGTCTGAATGATGGATGACAATACAGGGCTAAGATAATAAAGATCTTTAAAGAGACATCTTGATGATTCAGTGATATCTTACCATATGATACATTAGGGCGCCAAGAGCTACTCATTCCATTTTAAAGGGCCAGAATTGTCTTATTATATTATAAAAACTAGTTAGCATTTGTTCTTTTTATTACTACATTAGTAGTGGGATGGCAATAGGCAGTGTAATCTCGGTATGCACCATCAATTACTTGTTGTCAGTCACCACTTGAATACAGAATCTTTGCCATTACCTGACATCAAAACCTTTAGGCTATCATGATGATATACAACCTTCTTATGTAAGAATGAGAAGGCAGCCTTGACAGTCACAGTAACCAGTGAAGTGGCTTCTACCCATTTTGTAAAGTAATCCAAAGCGAGATAATGTACCAGAGACAATGCATTGCAGTTGATAATAGCCTGATAAATATCAAAACTAACAACGATAAATGCTTAGTGAGTCTTATTACTTGATACTGATATACCAGGTTGTAAGTGTAATGGACGGGTTTGCACCAGTATGCTATAAAGGAGTTGGAAAGTACCATTTATGTCGCCGACCACATAACTGAAAACCCAGCAGATATCCATCCCTGAACCCGCATGTCATGTCTGGATGTCATGAAGTATTCTTGAAAAACGGTCCCAAAGACACTGCATGCCAACAGCAGGGCTTGACTTCAGTACAGTGTCAATAATGAGGCCAATTTCTGACCTAGCTCGCTGCTTGAGCTCATCCTCAGAATTTTGGGTTTTAATATATGTTTCATAGTAATAAAAGTACCTGAATTAAGCTAGCAAACATATTTCTTTAATGTTATAAGATTTTTTTAGAGATGTCAACGCTTTTTGAAAACCCTGAATTTCCAGTCAACTCCCTTTGAGCTTCCCCAATTGCAAAGCCACCTGTTGGAAAATTGCCTGGTCATGTTTCCCCCAATAGAATAATTTGCGTGCCTAAATCTCAGTTTCCAATGGGGTAATGTAACGATCAGTGATTCTACATGTCTTTCCTAATATTGGGATTCAGGAAATCCACTACAACGATGGTTGAAAGCCCAATATTCTGAGCTTGATTTAATTGGCTAGTTGATGCATTTTGGGATTTATCTTTAACAGTATTCATATTTTACACCGGATTATAATGAGTTCAGGTTCCCTCAATCTACTAATGGATGAATGTCTGAACGCTAACATTAGTTAAGCCTTGGACACGCCTAAATATATTTAATTTGCGTAACTAATGCAGGGCTACTGTTTATCAAGTGAGAATGCATTTCCATTCCCTCACTTGGAGAATTCTATGTATTTAGGTCTCCCCTTCTGAAAAAAGCCTGATTGCTTACAACTAGCACTGCTATGAATTTATTAATTTAGATCTATAGTATGGGGACCTTGGTCATGATAAACCAGGGTTAGGAGGAAAGTATTCAACGTCCCAGTGTGCCTTGGAGGGTGGTTGCACAGCACAACTTAGTTGTGACGAGGTTTGATGCCCCAACCCCTATGTTGTCCGCCATGGTCCGCCAGCTAAAGCGGGCGCCAGACAAAAGTTTCCCCAAGCTTTCTCACCATCTGATATGGCTTGCTAGGCTGTTAGCTGAGGTGCCATATTAGGATTTTTTATTCTAATAATCCCTTTGTTTGTCCCATTTGCAAATAAAGATGCGTGGCGGCTCCCCCTTTTTGGGTCGGGCACCACCAGGGCTAAAAAAAGAGTTGTGACGAGGTTTGCAGTGACTGTGTGCTGCTGAGTGAAGCTGATAGGTGATAGAGGACAGTGGCGTGGAGTTTCGCCACACCTCAGCCTATTGTGAGGCATATTTTGTGTATCATCATGCCGCCCTGCAAGTGATATATGGACCTCAAACACGGCAGAATTTAACCCTTCCATTGGCGTTCAAATGGGGATTTGTATACTGATGCAACACTAACGCTCAGAGGATTAAGGTGACTCTTTTCTGGTGTAGGCTTGCACATGTCAAGGTGGCGAATAGGGCCTTGGGAGCCTAGTTGTTACAGTAAGGGACACGTTTGGCACATACCTTACAGGAGACAAAAACATTAAAAGTAATGCAATCATGATTTCCCATTAGCATCATATCCTCAGCCACAATAAATCTTTTTGAGGTTAATGATTAACGTTAGGCATATATTACATAATGGTTGAAGTTCTGGCTGAAAGTATACATATGTAGCCATGACGTTCTAACTTTTTTATGAGTAATCCTTATTCTATACAAGTTTGGTGTATCATATGCTTAACATGTCCTGTATTTCATAGGATTCCTAGATTCTAGTCTCTGGTCTCTAAATTTACATCATAAATATGGTCTTCTTAAGAGATGTATATGGCCAGCATCAGTAATAAATCAATTAATTTACATTTACATAACTATACCCTTCCCAAAATAATTGTAAAATCATAACTTATAGTTTTTGTACACAGCAAGCTATTTTCCATCAAGATCCTTCTTTCGTTGCACCCACCTAAAAGAGGCGTTATAATCACTACATTGAAATAATTTCTGAACAGAATGGAAAGGTAATACTTTATTGCTAGAAGTACCGCCAAACACTCTTATAAGGTGTCAAGATTCTGATATGACTGGACAATAATTCCAAAGTAGTTATGGCAGAATGGGTGATATGGGTCAAACCAAGAAGGTGATACTGAGCTTAGTATGAATATTGAGTGGATCGCTTCCAAATTAGGCAATAAGGTGATGTTAACATATGATGAATAATCTTTAGATCTCCTTGAATAAGGTGATTGTGAATTTAAAGAATAGTAGACTCTGAAAGAGCCAATGAGAATATGATGGAACCAAATAGTTAAGCAAAAGGGTCATTATTGACTGAAGTCTCTCATATAATTGTGATACAAGGATTGATAATTAGAGTATTATTAGTAGGAAGTGTGAAGCGAAGCAGAGAGGATCTGATGATATATATTAAATTTAATAAAGAAGTGTCGTTGGAGTAATTGCTCCATATTTAATCTATATTTATTAAGTGTGTCTGGGGGACCAGCAATCTTCATATCATCCTTCAAACTGCTCAGTTGGCTGAACCCTGCGCAAATTTTCTGGCGTATCTCACTGATATTGCCAAAATTATAACAGTGGTGCTCACTACAGGGGGCCCATAGAACAGCCACAAAAATTAAAAATATTCTCCAGTCGCCAGCCATGGCATATCAGGCCTGCATTAAAAAGGAATTTTCCCAATCCGCTGTGCTTGCAGAAGCCACAAAAATTAAACTTGTTGTGGACACAGTGCTCAAAAACAAAAAGAGCTCCTTCAGGAGCGTGATAATGTTAAAAATCAACTTGAAATGCGGTTAGTCAGTTGTTGATACTAGGAAAACAGAACAGAAAAATTGCTGATCACCTGGACCACGCTACTGAGCTTCACTGCATGGAGCAAAAGTTGAACCCTACCTTTTACCCGCCTTGCCCCCATTGGGAAGAGGAGGGAAAGGGGTCACCTGGATAATCATTTTATGACGAATACAAATCCGTATATTCAACTGAAAATCTTTTCACTGAGCACACAGGCAGCATGAGCTTCTCAAATCATGAAGGCAGCTCTGGGGATGACTATGTCTCAACCCAATGAACCCCCTATTTGATGGCAGTCCTGCCCAAAAAGAAACCTACACTACTCTTAGAGCAGCCGCCCATCCATGTGCCGCTGGCCCTTCTGAGACAGCTCCTCACCAAGATTCCAGCTATGGGTCTCAATCAAATCCCCAGTACACTCCTAAGGCTTGCAGTCATGAGTGGGAAGAGGAGGTCTGAATTGACAAGCTACCTCCATTCAACTGCAATGGAAACATCGATGGATTCTTCAAACGATTTTAATTTGTGGCAGAAGGAGCCTCATATTGGTATAAGGCTAAATTACTGATATCCACCTGGATGTTGGAAGTGTTGACCAAGTTACTTGATATCTTCCCAACAGCTCCGTTATTTTCAGGAGGTGAAAGAGATTGTGCTGCGGTTGTTTGGAGGCACTGTCAAGATGTTGCGGCAAAAAGGCTGAGTTCTTGACTATAAGGTTTCATCATAATGAGACTCTTGCTGAGCTTGCAGACCGCTTCACTATGGAAGCCCACATGCTTATAGGGGTAGGCACTTTAGCCAAAGCCAATGTGGGAATTGCGATGACCTCTTCAGTGAAGCCATACCACGAGCTTTACCATGACATATCTCCGTTTTTGGAGGATGACGTACCCCTGCTAAAAATTGTCCAAAATTTCGCGCCATCTATCCACTACCTTTACTCCACCCAATACAGAGCGATGAACCAACAACAGCCGTAGCTGGATTATCTTTTTTGGGTGAATTTCCCGTCTTGTTTAGATTCTGCCTTGTAACCCCATTATTATAATTACGCGTCTTGCCCTCAGCTGAGTTATCATCAACAGTCCAACTATTGACTTGGCCCATCTTACAATAATTAAGGACATGGCCCCCAGGGTGAATTGTTTTGAATATGATCACCCTGGGCACCTTACATGGAGTTGCCCCAATTGTCAGGTCCATTATGTACAGCAAGACCAGTACTACTAGGGAAAAGTCAGATTGGAGTAGAGATGGGACCCTCTACCTCCACTATCCCAACCCAAAATGTCCCACCTGAGTTGATTAACATATATTCTGAGGAAGTCCCTCAGTATTATGATGCATTACTATATCAGCAGCTGGTTGGAGGGGTGAATGTATTGACACAAGCGCAAGCCAAGGACACAGTGGAAGAAGCACCGCAGGAGCAACTGAAGCCATACGCATGTCAAATGTTTGACCAGGCTTCTGTTGACAAGCTGGACCCCTCCTCAGATGCACCTTCCCTGAAAGGAGTAAACGTCGCCCTTCTGGTAGACACTATCATCCAAGAATACCCCAAAGTCGGATAGGGGATTATGAGTTTCCTTGGGAAAAGAGATCCTTTAAATGTCCACGTATTAAAAAGTTAAAATTCTTCTTATTCTGAATGTATATATGTGACATTTTTGTAGCAAAAAATCCAGTTTGCGCTGTAATAGACACAGGCGCCCCAGTCAAAATAGTTTCCACTAAGTTGGTGGCAAAGTTGACGTTAAAGTCTGATGTAAATCATCAAATGGTGTATGGGACTGCTGGATCTGAAAGCACGGTCTCAGAGGGAGCGTATAGTGCATTGGCCTTGTGATTTGAGTCACTTGTCATCATAGCTCCAGCGATATTGTTACCAAACAATAATTATGACCTGTTAATTGAGACATCATTTATGTGACACTTCGGTGCTGTTGTTAATATGAAGGAGGAAACCTTTGAAATTTTGGGGCAGTGGATTCCAATTTATTTCACCTCCAGAGGAGTACCAAAGGATCCGGTGCATATGGGACATGCCAACTTCGCCTATAGTGACAGTGTAATTCCAGTGCGCTACCATTGACTAAAGAGGAAGACCTGGGCTCTCCCCCAGAAGATATACAAATATCAAGGATTACCTCTCTGATCTGTCAGGTCTATTTCCATCCCTTCCAGCCACCAAGTAATCATAAACACTGAGTTAGAGGTGGAAGTACCATCCAGGCTCTATGTGGAGATCATTGGGCCTTATCAGCAAATGCAGCTTGAGCCCCACATGGCACCAGGCAATATAGCTCCGTGACATGGGAAGATCAAGGTTTTACTTTTTAAAGCTACAAAAACGAAACATTGCAAATCCGCTAGCATCAAATGGTGGGATATTTACACTTGACCCCAGTTGAGGAGGTCCTT
Organism: Massospora cicadina; assembly: GCA_022478985.1. NCBI lineage: Eukaryota > Fungi > Entomophthoromycota > Entomophthoromycetes > Entomophthorales > Entomophthoraceae > Massospora > Massospora cicadina. Next base: position 238,943 of record JAKSZP010011843.1, read on the forward strand.
TGGGTTCACAAGTTTAGGTTGCTGAATGAATTTGGTCTAATTATTGAGCCACAGCCTAGTATAATGGCAGTAGTACCATGTGAGAATTTAGTAGGGTTATCAGAAGAACAAAAAGATCAAGCGATAGCTTTATTTCAAAAGTATTAGGAGATTTTTGCCATCAATGACCATGATTTAGGGTGCGCTTAGGGAGTGATCCATCAACTGGACACTAGAGATCATTCCCTCATAAGGTCTTGGCTGATCTGCTGATCAAGGGCAGCTGAAAAGGTTTTCACCGTGGAAATTGAAAAAGCTGCTGGAGCAAGGGATGTTCAAAACACCAAACGTACATGGGCTTCGCCTCTTCTGATTGTGAAAAATAAGGATGGTACCAACCAGGTGGTGATAGACTACCGGAAGCTCAACAGTATTACTAAAAGAACTTGTATCACTTGCCTCAGATTGACAATGCTTTGTATCAGTTGGGAGAAGCTTGCTACTTCTCAGTGATAGATCTGATATTGGGTTACTGACAAATCAAATTTCCCATGGCGGAACAGGAGAAATGCGCTGTAATCACATTCAAAGGGCTTTTCCAACTGACACATATGCCTCAAGGGCTATGTAACGCCCCGGCTACATTTCAATGACCCATGGACACTATCCTTGGTGACCTGAAGCTGTTGTGCATCAACAGGTACCTTGATGACAATGTTTTATCCCAAACTTTTCTGAGCATCTTGACCATTTAGAGGAGGTATTGCGCCGCTTGCTGAGACCAACATCATGATTAAGCCTCATAAAAGTCAATTTATTAAAAAACCGCTAGAATAACTGCAGTTTGTGGTAGACTCAAGGGGCTAAAACCACAGCCAGCCAAAGTTAAGGCTATCAAAAAAATGACTATGCAAACAGTAAGAATGACATACATTATTTTTGGGAATGGTTAGCTACTACTGGCACTTCATCCCTTAACTTCAGCTGTTATGGGGGCCCATTATTTGAGTTATTAAAAAAGGACGCTGTGTTCTAATTAATGGAACGCTGCCAATGCTCATTTGACACACTTTGGATGGCGCTGATCAGTACTCCAGTACTATGCTATCCAAACTTTTATAGATTTTATCATCCAGACGGATGCATCTCTTTTTTGCTGTAGGGGCAGTTATATCCCAAAAAGAATATGGGGGTGAGGAGCACCCTAGTGGCGTACTGCAGTTGGAGCCTGAATCGCCATGAACGTAATTATACCGTGACCAAGCAGGAGTGCTTAGAAATAATATATGCATATAAGCAATTTATGGTGTCTTTGCATGGGGTGAAGTTTAAATCATACCAGATCATACTTCGTTACGCTGGTTGCAGAACCTCAAGGAACCTGAAGGGCAGATAGCCTGATGGGCCCTCAAACTGCAGGCATAGGACTTTGAAAATTCTTTACTGACCTGAAGCAAAACATTAGAATGCTGATTGCTTGTCAAGACTGCCAATGGTTGCCATCACAGAGGATCTGAGTGATGTGATGTACAATAAAATTCTCAGCGGAAAATATGATGATGAGACGCCCCAAGTCATAAAAGCATTAAATGAGATGCAATCTAATACCATTTAGTGGGACGGGGAGGTTTACAAATGGATTGGAGACTCTGTGGTGAGTTTCCTGTGACCCTTGGCATGGCCTAGCATTATCATGAGCGCACATAAGGCATTCAGGCATGATGGAGTATGCAATATGTTGATTGTTGCGCTCTCAGTTTTATTGGGAAGCATGAACTTTGGCGTACTTGAAACTTTTTTATGCTGCAACTAGTGCCAAGTGGAAAGTTAATCTTCCAGAAGACCTTGTACTGGTTAGTGAAACCGCATTTTTCTTGGCATACGGTTTTCCATTGATGTCATTGCCCCCTGCCAACAGGAGTAACCGGCCCAAATACATTCTGGTGGCAATTGACCACTTGACCAGGTGGTTTGAAGTGCGGGTGATATGGGATTTTGGGGTGGTCACAGTGGCCAAAGTTTATAATAGAATGCATAATCCAGCAACATGTCTGCCCTCAGTATGTCCTTACCAATAATGGAACTAACTTCACCTCACACACTATTCCAAAATTGAACGAGCTAATGGGCATCCACGTGGTTCTGATGACCCCATACCACCCCAAGTCCAATGGGATGGTTGAGAGATTTAATGGGACTTTGTGAACATAATCCAGAAATTGGTAATGTATTGACCTTCAAATTGGAATTTCCTCCTTTGCACCGCACTTTTTGCATACAACGTTAGCTACCATTCTGCCACAGGGAAGAGTCCCTTTCAATTACTACATGGACGACACCCTGCTCTTCTGGCACTTCTTTATGCTTGCGTAGAAGATACCAATGGAATGGATCCCCCAACATTACTTGCTAACCTAGTAGACTCATTAATCAATTTGAAAACTAAAGCTTAATCCTTCAGTCTGTCTAAAAAGATAAGGAATCATGCCACCTATTGGGAACAGCTTAGTGGGCTAGCTCAGTTCAAAGATGGATAGCTAGCTCTAATCTATTACCAGCACAGGTTTGGTAAAAGCACAAATTGGCCAGCATCTGGATTGGTCCATTTAAAATTATTAAGAAAACAGGTATTGACGCCTATACTATCAATGACCCTGAAAGCAGTCAGATTATTAACTGTGTGCGCGCGAAGTTTCTTCAGGCATATAAATAATTGGAGAATTATCTTCCAGTCAAGGGGGGTAATGTCAAGATTCTGTCTGAATGGATGATAATCCCTGAATAGCTACGGTGGATTTGGCTATATTACGCCAATTATGATTACTAGTTATGATTATTCAAGCGCCTTGGGATAAGGTGATATTAGGTCTGGAAGGATAATATTGGATTACCTCCATTTAAGGTGATAAGGTGATGTTGACATTTGATAAATATTTAGTAGATCACCTTGAACTAAGGCGATAGTATATTTAATAATAGCATACTCTATCAGAGCCAATGAAATATGGCTGAACCTTTGGGTTGGGACCATCTAGTACTAAAAAAAGAAATATGGCAGAACCAAATAGTCTAAGCCAAAGAAGTGGATCAACTGAAGTCGCCAATACATAACTGAGATGAGACAATTAAAAGAGGGGGATTGTTAGTAGAGAAGAGAGAGCGGAGCAGAGAGTATATGCTGTAATTATTAATTTAAATAAAGAGGTGTCGTTGGGGAAATTGCTCCAGACTTTATTAAGTTTATTAAGTTGTCTCAAGGATGATAATATTCATATCATCTGTCCATTGCTCAGTGGGCTTCTACCTTGTGCAACCTTCTCGGCATATACTACATAAATCAGCAAAGTTATAGCATGGATCATGTAATGTCTTTAGTATAAGAGTCAGAGATCAATGTAATTGATTATTAAACACTTCCCCCTTGACTTGATTTACCACTCAGTCTTAAAAAGACAATGATTTGGTTCATTATTAAGTTAATGAAATTTGGTATGAACGCTATTAACTATTCTTCTTCCAATCAATCTTTGACTAGTGTATGCTTCAGCCTCAAATTGGTAAAGTACAGCGTGTGTTACATTTCATAGTGTAGCTAACTTACGTGATCTAATATCTCAATAGGTAATTCAGTAAGCAACTAATCGCTGACTGTAAAGATAGCCACTTTGAGCCTATGTAAATCATACTTTTCTTTTTGATTAATTTTTTAGTAAGAGCTGCCCTTAAGTTTCAGTATGAATTCTATTTAAGGCTTTCACCAGTTGATTAAAGGAATCAGATAGCCAAATTACATCTCATCAGTAATAATTGAATGTAAAAATGAGGTAATACAGGTTATTGACTGTACAAAAGCTGGACAGGTGAATACCCTGTACCATAATGGTAACTGATATCATAGATAAAAATAGTCAAATCCAGATATATGGCCAATTCAGATGGAGAATTAAGGGAAAAATTCTAAAGGTCTTGTACTAAGGTACTATTGGCACGTTCCACCAACCCTTTAGTCTTAGAATGATAAGGGGCTAAGAACTCTGCAGATTCCATTTGGCTCATTCAGCTTTGGAACAACTTGAGATGTGAAATTATTTACATTGACATTATAAATAACTTGCATAAAGCTATGTCAACGGACTATTTGGTTCCATTATAGAATTTGCTTTTGATATTGCTCCAAAATCGCTGATGGCATGAGTTTTGGCTACTTAGTGAGATGATCAATTCCTACTATGATGTATTAGAAGGTAAGCACACTGATAGGGAAAAGTATTATTATATCTATAGACTTGGTATACCAAGCCCAACTAGGCTCATTTAACCTGTAGATAAACTGTTGGCTTATAGAGTTGAAGGGCTTGACATTCGTGACACCTAAACAAATTTTGGATATTGAAACTTTTAGGGTTCTAATTAGCCCTTGTTAAATTAAGTCTAAGGTCTTTAAGAAACTCTATGTCCCGCTGTGCGACGAGCTTGCATGATTTTTTGTGGACAATATAAAGGTGGGGTATAACTCTAAGTCATTCCCCACAATTTTATACAATTGTACGTTCTAAAATAATGTCTTTCAATAGTTGGTTCAAGGTGTGGCGACTGTAAGGCTTTTCATGTTCATAGTTATTTGCCTAAATATTTTCAAATTCTTGATCCACAATTGGGATTAGTAATGTAACAATAGAAAGCTGCAAATGTTCATCTGTATTCTGATGGATTTTTCAGGAGCGATAAACTATTTCATAGTCATAAACCTATAGGTTCAAAGCTCAATAGTCTAGCCGACATTAAAGCTCCTTGAGGTTATATAACTTATGATGATGAAGCATGGTTGGCGACAGTTTTAAAATATATACAGAATGAGACTCAAAGATTTTTATAGGATTTTATAATGGCCAGGCATTCTCACTCAGTTTCAGTATATTTTTCATTCATTTTTATTCAGGAAATGACCGCAGAAGGCTATCAGATGTACTTCTTATCACCCCAATCTGAGAAAGTACAGCTCCTATGGCCGTATGAGATTTATTAGATTGTACCATAAAGGGCTGGTTGAACTTAGGGTATCTCAGTATAGGGGGCTTCAGTCAAAGCTTTCTGTAGCTTATCAAAGTAGCTCTTCATTAATAAGACCATTGGAAGGTGATTCCTCCTTTAAATAGATGTAACAGAGGCTCAGCATTTTGCATGTTTTCAGTATAAATTGCCATAATATCTGACCATTAAATGAGATACTTGGCTATCATGTTTACTTTTTAGTTTATTCATGCAATTGATAGTGTTAAGTTTTTGAGGTTGAGGTCATATTCCTTGGACGTCAATTATATGACTCAGATAATCCATCTGTAATCTATAGAACTGTCACTTTTAAGGTTGATTACTAACTTGGATTGTCCAACCTCCAAAAAGTCTCTTCCAGGTGCGATAAATGTTGGTTAAATGTGTTTGATAATACAATTTATTATCAAGGCAAACCAAAATGCAGTTCATCTTTAATTACCCAATAATAGTATTCATTGCCTGCTGGATGGTGGTTGTGCTTTGCTTAATCCTTGGGGCATCAAAGTCAATTGGAATACTTTAGTGTAATGTTTGATCATTATATGTTTTTCAGGAAGCATATTGATCTACCAGTATCCACTAATGAAATATAGAGCTGTAAAATATTTGGCTCCACCTAGTTAATCCAAGCTTCATCAATTCGTGATAAAGGATAAAACATTTTAATAGCATTATTCAAACGTTAAAAATTAACTATGAATCTATTATATCTATACTTTTATTAACTATGAGCGCAAGGCTGGCATAGGGGCTGCATGAAGGGACAACCATGCCTTGACATATGAGCTTCTCCAATTCCTTCTGCACTTCTTTGTTATTAACCTTGCTTCTCCTTATTGGTAAAGATCAGATGTCCTTGAATCTCTGGTATCACCAGGGTGTTGGATTCTTACAGCAAACCCCAGGTCATAGTCATATGTTGCAAATACTTTATTTATATTTGTATGAGGGCAATTGTTTGTTCCTTATGACTCTCACTAGCCCCTTAAATTGTTCTCAAGATTTACTGTACAATTTGGTAGGGGTGGTTTAAGTAAACCAAACTCTGTCAGGTTTCCAAACTCACATACTTCCCAAATCTCTTTCAGAGGGGTAGGGCGACAAACATGATCCTTTGCCACTTATTGACATTAATCTAGGAGGCAATTAAGTTGGCAAGTGATACATATCTCTCCTGGTAACCAGACAATATTATTGCAGTAGCAGCGAGATATTTAGCCCTCAATTGTGACCAAGGGGAGTAACTTTCTCCCAATAATCCTTCAGGTAGCTCTAGTTTTATTCTAGTTAACACTACAAGATTTTCTCCAAGGCATGACACGCAGTCCTTAGAGGCTTTATAAGCATGTCTTTGCTCTCAGAGATTTTGGCAGACAGAGGGGTATTTCTGGGATTTATTTGTTAGGAACGGATAGGGACATTATTATTATAAACCACATTAATGATAATTTTATGAATTAGAGAAGTCAAAATTCCCTCAAGTAGTGAAGGGGTAATGTTTTGCCAAAGATAGCAAAACTAGACTCTTTATAGTTTAAAACAACATCATAAAATTAAAAAGTTAGTCCCAACAAGAAATTGGTAGTTATAATTAGGAAATAACTATATCAGGGGCACTAATCTGTAAAAAGCTGAACCTCATTGGTAGTGCGTAATACGCCCTTCACTCATAGTACTTATACCCAATCATTTCATAAAGTTGACGGTGGGCACATGTGAGCCATTCTCAATTATTCTGCAAACTGACTAAAAAATTACGTTCACAGGCGTCACATATGTGGCCGTGAGGGTACAGAAGATCATTACTTGAAGCTGGAATGAATAGAGTTCAAAACAAGTTAGGAGTGGTTGTGGGAAACCTACCAGCCATGGTTAGATTTGAAGAATCCCTTCTATAGACGTCAGAAGCTCAAAAAATGTGCCATTTGTTTTTGATAATAACCAAATTATTTTTACACCTGACGGTTAAAGAGAGTCTATATATATGAAGATGATGAAGTCACAACTAAAAGCCTATGAAATTGTTCTCCGTTTATACACCCAAGGGTCCTAAAATACATAATTAGCCAATGATAAAAAATGACTCAACTGAATTTCTCTGATGCAAGTGATTATGTTTTTACAAATTACTAAAAGCAGTAGTCAAATAGTTTAAGAAATAAATGGAAACCTGATGCAAGGCACAATGAAGTAGAGCCATTGAGTAATATTGAAGCCAAACAGAATACTACCTAATTGGATAACAAAACAATAACCTGAGGTGGTAATACAGCCCACAACATAGAATCAAGGATTAAAAAGAGGCTCCTGAACATCTGATACAGAAATAATCACTGTGAGAAAAATCGCTCAAATACAGGAATTAGGACAAATGTATGCCACAAATAAAGCGGATGTCAGATGATGTCTTACTAGGGGATCATGAAGATCCCTTAATATCGCAACCCCAAAACCCAATTATTTTACAATTTACATTCAATTATATCTTAAAATATTTTGCAGAAGTATAAAAATACTTCAAATTTTTCTTATAATCCTTTCTACATAATCTCAATTTAACTTTTTTTGTTTCACTTATATTGGTTTAAGTAATCTGATCGTCAGTAACCAGTCTATTATTGGCGTTTGAGCAGAGTAAGGTATAAAGTTTAAGATCTGTTCTAGAAAAACAGGACTTTTCTTTGTGCGGATACCTTCAGGATTAGCTTCCAAGGAGAGTTTGGATAAAATTTCATTGCGTCCTGTGGCCAATTTAAAGTGTGTCAGACAACTACAAGTCCAATATTGATAGAAGAGCGTCTTGGAGGTAAACAACGATACTATTGGCAAAAACCCTGGCAAATTCTCGGTGGAACCCCTCAAATCAGGGTAATTCTTTTATTTATACTTCTCAGGCAAATAGCACAAGTTGGGTAGTCGGATTGCCCTGACCATTTGGCGGAATCAGGTAAGTTTATCCAAGGTTCTTACCTGGCTCACCATCAGTTTACAACAAACACCTAGGAGGAGACACCCCTTTTTATAGGGTTGGAGGTAAACCACAAGGTGCAAAAATTTCCCGTCTATTGATTGGGTTAAATATTAAATGTTTACCTAACGGACCTTTCCTACCCAGTATTGACCCTCCATCATCTGTTCCGTTGAAGCAAGCTGAAAATCAAGAGTTCCAATAGGTCAAAACCCCATATTCTAAAATTAGGATGCTTGTAAGATTTAAATAACCTCTTTGCCCTCACACTTCAAGCTTTGGATTGTTTAATTACTAAGAAGCAACATATTATTAGGGTTCTTTTTTGACCCTATCACGGTAACTAATAGAAAACTTATAAAAACAAATTTTTATTTTAATTTAAAGTTATTAATATTATGACAAAGTGGTTTGTAAAACCTCCTGAACAAAATATTCCATCAGTAGAAAATATAACTTCTCATGTGGAAATATTGTTTTATCTTAAGTGAGAAACGCACCATTGAGCATAACAAAATACCTAAAATCCAACAAGTGGCGCTAACTACAGGGTTAATACACCACAAAACACTATTAAAAATGGAGGGTGTTGAGGTAGATAACCCTTACAGCCTCCCCGTGACTTCTGAACCCCAGCTAGATGCTTTAGCCCAGCAGATAGCCAGCGCACTGTCTCAACTTGAAACTCTTGAACAACGCGTTTCCCAAGCCTCTTATGAAGCTTCTCCCATTATCTCCAAATCTCCTTTCAGAGACACATTTCCCCCAGATGAGGGAAGCATTGCTTCATTCCTATTTGTCTATGAGGATGCTATGGAAGGGACAATAAATCCCCAAAACTAAAGCAAATCCTCCCCAGTCTCAGCCACTCCACCCAGGAGGTGATGGTACCTTATATGGCCACCCTTAAACTTAGGCAGAGGTAAAAAACACGCTCGTTGAGGAATTTGGATCCATGAAGAGCTTGCTTAGGAAAAAACAGGCATTTATGTGCCTAAGTCTACTTGAGGGAGAATCAGTTGTCACCTTTATTGATCAGTTCTACAGTGCAGCCCAACCTCTCAGCTTGCTAAGATGCTACCATTAGATAACGTATTGCGGCTATCTTGGCCTGATTAGTGTCCCATCCATCCTTGGTGATGCATAATGTTTCAGTTAAGCGATCTTTCCAAAATGTATGAGATATCAAAGAGGCCTTGTTAGCGGTGGCTGGCATCTACGAATATGACCCTACACAAGAAGCTCTGAGGCAAGCATCCACTCTAACCCCTCAAGCCTCTTCTAAGGCTATCTACTTCTGGAAACCTGCTCCAGTGGAGTTGCCACCACAAAATGCTTCTCCATCCCATGAAGATAACCAGAGGATAATGGCCCTGATGGGGCAGTGATTCCCTTTGTCTTCAGCTCAAAAAGCCAGTTAATGATGGCAGTCATCACTTTGCCTTGCCCCTCTTTTTCTTCAGAGCGGCCATCTCAAGTGGTTTTATTGTATCGTCCTTCCAAGACGCTACTTCTATCTCCCTCACCCGCTTCCTTGCATCTCTAGTCCAAAACTGGTAGCCATGGGTCAACCCAAATCCCCTACATCAAAGGCTAATTATAGAGCTGAAACATTTACAGCCTCTCCTCCAACAGCTAAAAGGGTAGATGAGCGCCCTAGGGTCTCTCTTACAACAAAGGAAGCTTTGAAAATACCCTACAACTAATAGACCCCCTGACATGCATAATATCACCTCTGATGACGAATCTGAGGGGGGTTGTGAAGATGTTGGTCATTATGTCTTAGGAGCCCAAGGTGAAGTGGAGGTACCTGATAGGTTGAACCTGGAGAGAGTGAATGTGTCTAAAATCCCCCGTCAAACTTATCTCCGTCAAGTGTTGAGGTGTTTTGAGGTTATTGACACTGCCAGTGATGCTGACCATCTCATAGCCACACTGATCCAATCTATTCAGTGTGTTTATGCCCTGTAGTCAATCCAAGAGAAATACCCTGAAACTTCCAAAAAAAACTTGGCTCTTTTATCCACTTAATTGAGGTCCTCACTCTCCCCCTCAACTTGGGTAGAACCTTAACCAAAGTGGAGGTCATCATTAACGGAGTGCAGATTAGGGCTATCCTTGACACTGGGTCCCCGGTGAACATTGTGTCAACCAAACTCATTACAAATAAAGCTGGCCCCTAACCTTGACTATGATTAAGAATTTGGAACCGCAGGCCCAAATAACACCCGCGCCATTGGGGCGTACTATTCTCTGCCCATTCGTTTTGGGCAGCTCATCTTGTTGGCCCAGCGGTGGCCTTGGCCAATAACAACTATTATCTACTCATTGGGACCCAGTTTATACTCAAATATGAAGGTGTTAATAGCTTGAAGCAGGGCTATATCTTCCTTCTTAACTATGAGGTTCCTCTGATTCTGACCAATGAAGTGCTTAATAAAAAAGAATAAGCTTGACTGTTGAGTATTATACGTCCGCTTTATGCCTACACTACACAACGGCAGGATAAAACACCAAGATGTTGGCTCCATCAGTGGACGCTTTTGAGGAGATTCTTGACATGCATCCAAATAGTTAGTAATCAAAGTGGGTGAACTACGGGTATATGACACAGAGATTACTCTATAAATTTTCATGAAAGCTTATTGAATTTTAACTAGCGTTGAGTGTTAGTCCCTTAGAGCTCAGAGTATTTCCAGGCGTATTTTACCCAGCCTATCAGCGACCCATTACTCTCCAGATGGGAAATCTCACCCTGAAGGATCTGGTCATAAAAAAGCACAAGGTGATTGGAAGAGGCTTGCTGATACCCATTGAGGACATAAGAAAGTCCACTGTATTGGTTCTATGGTTGATATGGGCTTACCCGCCAACCAGTCTTTATATACTCATCCTACCATTCATATCTTCAATGAACTAACCCAAGCGGAGCTTGACAAAGTCCACTCTCTACTTGAGACCTATAGAGACATTTTCTCCAAAACTGACACTGACTATGTGCACATGAAGGGTTGAGCTCATACTATTGATGTCAGGTAGGATTTACCTTTCCACTCTAAATCCTGTCACAAATCCAAAGTTGAGGAGTTACAGATGCAGACGGAGCTCAAAAAACTACTGGATGCTGGGTTTTTGGTGCCATCCTAAAGCTTTTGGTCGTCCCCTCTTTTACTAATAAAAAAGAAGAAAAGGAGGTCATCAGGTAGTTATGGACTACTGTAAGCTGAACAACCTCACCAAGAAGGACAGCTAACCTACCCCTTGTATTGAAAACGTTTGGACCAAATCTCTAGGTCCATGTTCCTTTCTTCTATGGACTTAGCTAGTGGGTATTGGCAAATGGACCTTTCTACTCATAAACAGGAGAAGTGCGCCCTTATCTGTAGCGAGGGCCTATTTCAACCCACACAGTTACCCCAGAGGTTGTGCAATGTGTCAGCCACTTTTCTGCGGGCAATGTAACATATTATCTTGAATCTCAAGCTGATTTGTGTGATTGTCTATCTCAATGATATAACAGTTTTCTTCAAGACAAACAACGAGCACTTTACACTCCAAAAATTTGTTTAATGGTTGCGGGCATCTAACCTCAAGCAGAAGCCCTCCAAATGTACCTTCTTCCAGAAGAAGCTGATTTCCTTGGACATGCTATCTCTCAAGGTGTAATTCAACCCCTCCAAGAAAAGGTTGAAGCGATATCCAAAATGCCTGCGCCCAAAACCCTTTGTGACATACAGGTATCCTTGGGCATGATGGGGTATTATTATCAATTCATCCCCAAGTTCTCCCAGATCAGTGAGCCCCTCATACATCTCTTGGCTAAAACATTCCATTCCATTAAGGGTACTGAACAAAAAGCCGCGTTTGAGACTATGAAGGAGTTATTGCAACTTCTGCCATTCCTCCATCTACCCTGACTATGCCAAGCCCTTCATGTTGTTCATGAATGCCTCCTACCACGCCGTTGGAGCTATCTTATCTCAATTGGATGAGAACGCAGTCAATCGCCCCATGTCCTACTTCACCAAAATGCTCTCAAAAGCTTAACGCAACTCAGCGTCACTGAGAAGGAGTGCCTGGCAATAATGCTCTCTGTGAAGCACTATCGCCCCTTCTTATATGGTACGTCGTTAAAAGTGGTTACTGACCACGCCTCCTTTTAGTTGTTGCAGTATAGGAAGGACCCCACTGGAAGGCTGGCTCACTGGGCTCTGAAGCTCCAGCATTATGATATGACTATTGAGCATCAGCAGAAACTCACCATATGAATGTAGATGGGTTGAAGCGGCTGCCCGTTCTTCAAATAGAGAATAGTGAAGCTGAGAAGCTACATGACCTCCTCATGACTCCTGACGCGTGGGATGATAAAGATGAACCAGTACAAAAGAATCTAGCTCAGAAATCCCGCAACACCAGGGTGGAAAGTGGGAAGTTATATAAGGAAGTAGGAGTGAATGGTTGCCCTATCTCCGGCCTTCAGAGCGAGCACCTGTGATCCCAGAGTCTCACACTATCATAAACCATGGCGGAGTCCAAAAAACCTATGAGTAATTAAAGAGCGTTATCACTGAGAGGGCATCATGGAGACCATAGCTTAAGTCCTGGATGCCTGTCTGACCTGTAAAAAACAATCCAGCTTCAAGACCCGTTATTAGTACCAACCTACGACGCCCCAACAACCCTTCCACGCTATAAGTTTGGATGTGGTAGGTCCTCTCCCTCAGGCTTCTGGGGTTAATCGTTAAATCTTGATTGGAATTGATCATTTTTTCAAATGGGTTGAAGCTTTTGCTTTCCACGATCAGACTGTCAAAGCCACTGCTACCTTCTTACATAAAAATATATTGACGCAGCATGGTTGCCCCAGGTCCTCCTTTGTGACAATGGGAAAAACTTTTCCTCCCAAGAGATAAAGCTCCTCGCCACCTCCATGGGAACACAACAACACTTCTCAGCCCCCTACAACCCATCCAAAAATGGGGCTGTAGAAAGAGTTAACAAAACACTGGTCTCTATACTCCGCAAAATGGCCAATTCAGACCTTCTCCACTGGGATCTCTACCTCCAGCGCGCTCATGGCCTATCATATTAGTTACCATTGCATCCTCAAAGTGTCCCCTTTATTTTTGTTGTATGGGAGATAACGGGTGTGCCAGCATTATTAGCAAAAGATAATTTCTCTGACAGGACTGACCCTGAATAAGCCATGAAAAAGTTGGCCCAGCACATCATCCAACTACAAACAGAGGCTATGACTAACATGGCCAAGACTGTAACTAAAGAAGGTCAAGCCGCTAATGAGAGCCAGGCCCCTCTTCCTTACTTCCAAGTATCTGACTTAGTATTGTATTAACACAATTGGATTATCCCTAGGAGTGAAAAGCTTAGTCTATCTGGGAGGGGCCTTTAGTAATCACACATAAGCGAGGGGATGAATACTCCATCAAATCCCTTGCTTCTGCAAGTTACCATCAACCGGGTTATGGCCAGTTCTTACGCCTTTATTCACCCCCTACCACTCTTGGGGGGATAATGTTGGACAATTGTAAGTCCAATATTGTGAGATGAGAATTTTGGAGGTAAACAATGATACTATAAGCTAAAAGACCCTGGCTAATTCTTGGTGGAACCCCATGAATTGGGGTGATACTTTTATTCATACTTCTCAGGCAAATAGCATGAGTTTGGGTAGTCAGATTGCCAACCATGCGGCGGAATCAGGGGAGTCTGTCTGAGGTTCCTCCCCAGCCCACTTCCAGTTTACTTCAAACACCTAGGCGGAGACCACCCCCTTTTATAGGGTTGAAGGGGGTCCCACAAGGTGCAAATATTTTCCCGCCTATTGATTGGGTTAAACATATTAGATCTTTTACAAACGGACTTGTCCTACCCAGTATCGACCCACCATAAGACATTCCCTTTGAAGCGAGCCAAGAATCAAGAGTTCTGATAGGTCAAAACCTCACATTCCTTAATTCAGATGCTTGTAAATTATAATGTATTTCTCAGCCCTTGCACTTTAAGCTTGTGATTGTTTAATTACTAAGCATGACATATTATTAGGGTTCTTTTTTGGCCCTATTACGACAACCAATAAAAAGCTTATAAAAAACAATTTTTATTTTAATTTAAAGTTATTAATATTATGAATAAGTGGTCCGCAAAACCCCCTGAATCAAAAATTCAACAGTAGAGAATATATCTTCTTCTGCGGAAAAATTGTTGGAATTTGGGTGCAAAACGAACCAGCAAGCATAACAAAAAAGCCTTAAATCCAACAAAGTGAACATGTCATAGAGTGTCCACAAGAGTTTTACCATGAGTGCAAACAGTTGTTATAAGCAAAGATGCTACAACATTTGGCATCAGTAAAGGATTTGTTCAATGGGGATGATCATGCTCTTTCTAACAGTTCTCTGTTGTCTAATCTGTGTGAACAAATTACCTGAGCAGCAATTTGGCCTCAAAAGTTAAGTAAACCCAGGCTGGCGAGCTATTAAGGTTCTCAATACAGGGGGACACCATCAGACCATAATGAAGAAAAATAAGATTACTTATGAGCAGTTTAACACTTCAGATATGTAAGTGTACCATAGAGATGAGTTCTCTGAACTCCTAGAGAAAAGAGGGAACCATCTGTATGAGACTCCATACCCTGAACTAGAATTATCTAATCTAAGGAATCAGCTTCAGCATGTTAAGGAGACTGCAATAGGAGCCTAAATTGACTTCTTCTCTAGTGAGAGAGCCATCACCATAGTGAAGCTTCATCTGCCATTAAAATGGGGAATTTAAATTTAATCGAAGAGAAAGACATTGAAGTAAACATCTACCTATGAACAAATATATGGACAAGGAACAACATTGTTCCATGGTGTACAATATGTAAAAGAATCTAGATGAGGTGAAGGCTCAATTGCGTGCTTTAATCGGAGCCTACCTCAACTTTACTAGTTAATTTGGTTTGAGACACTGCTATTGACCACTCAACTGACTGCCACACAACCACTCATGATTAATACCAACCACAGTGAAAAACTTTTAACTCTAAATCTTATTTTAAGACTATGTACACACCATTAGAAGGAACAATTACTGGTTGCCTCCAGATGTAAGAGAATAGCGTAAATGGCACAAGTGACCACCAAAAGGTTCACCATATGCAAGGATTTATGAGTTAAAAGCAAAAGAATTTTCAGTATGAGCTTATGACTTGGAATCACCTTGACCAAAGTAAATAGCATACTTCTCTAGAGCTCATGAGTGAACACTATGTACAAATCATTAAACAAAAGTACCTACTTATGAAGATGGGCAATAATGAGTCAGTAGCAAACTACGCCTCTCGCTACTATCCCAAAGCTCAGAAGTTATGGACAACAGGAAGTATGGACATCCCCCTTGGGTTGGGACCATCTAGTACTAAAAAAGGAAGTATGGACATGCCTAAAGAGAAAACGGCTCTTCCAAGTTTATTGGAAATGAATCCCTCCTTGAGGATGCATATGAAACTTGCAGTCAAAACTGTGATGTCCCTGAAGGCACTTAAAAAAACCTAGCTCAATTTAAAAGGACGTACAAAATGGAATATAAGGCACTGGGAACACCCCCTTAGCGGATCAACAAGTGTGTCTACATAATTAACGACAAGAGCAATAAACAAAAGGCAAGAATCCTAAAACACCAGAACGCCTGTAACATCGAGAACTTACCTTTAATAAGTGTCACAAGCCCGGGTACTTCTACTAATCTTTCCCACTAAACGCCACAAAAAGAAAGGTAAACTTTATAAAGAGGATACCACACACGCTGTGGACTAGATTTGCTGCATACTGATGGTGAATAAAATCACAAAGATGATGATTTAGCCAATGCATGGTACCACAAACTAGGGGAGCCTAGCGCGGTGGCTGTGCCTGATAATTTAAGGTAAATGTATTTGTAAAAAATATTTCAAACAAAGCTTACTTGGCTCAAGAAAACTAACCTAATAAGAAAATAGCGCAATTAAAGAAGGTAAGCAGCTGGTGATGATTACTTTCATGAGCATACAACTGGATACCAAGGATATGATTAAGACCACAACAAACGCTGAATCCATGAAACAGTTCAAGGTCTCCGCCACTGCCGTTCTGAGACAAAAGAACTCTTTTAGATAGTTTTAGAATAAAATTGGAAGTAGTTCTCTAAAAAGGTCGTATCTAAGCTGTACTGGACACTTGGGCTCCAGTCAACATAATGTCCTCTTTGATCATGAATAGCTGAAGTTTGTGTCTGACATAGAATAAATTGTGAAATAGACAGCTGGACTCAACGTTACCTGCGCTTTATTGCCTAATTGGCATTACCACTCCGCTTTGGATACATGGCTCTAACAGAACCAGCAGTGGTCATGGAGAACAACTACTAAGATTTTTTATTTAGGAAGAAGTTTCTACTTGAGCTTGTAACAAAAATCTATTTTACAACCATCACAGTTAGTATTTTGAGTTATCATCTCTCACTGGTGTTTAAGTACAAGGACGTAAAACCACAAAAGCAACAGAAATGTTTAGTGGAAATGGAAAAATTGATTTAACCTATTCACTAAAAACTTACAGAGAAGAGTATTAAGCAACTACCATCCATGGTCAGAGAGGAAAGAGAGATTCCTCTGAGTGCTAGCGAACCATGGAGATCAGACTAGGGGATCAACGTCAGATGACCCTATCAAGCAACATGAAGATTCCTACCTGGATACTAATTTGAAAGTTTGCATCTTCACCGGAATCTACAAACAGGAAACAAGAGTTTTACCTGAATTTTTATATCACCAACTACTTGAGAGATTTTACTGCCATATAAAGTAAATATCTTATGCCCAGTTGATATGATTTGAGAAAGGGCTGACCATTGCACAGGACTGACTGACCAGTTGCAGTAATTTTTTGATTCAGTACATTCTGTGGGTGACTTTGACAAACTGGGGTATAGAGACTTGACCCCCAAACGAGAGAAAAAAAATGGAAATGCTATTAGAATGAGTATAAGGATATTTTAGCACCGGATCTAATGACTATGGACTCTGCAAGTGAGAGATTTACATGATGGATACTAGATCTGCTATTCCATTCAAGTTAAAATCACACTGCTGTTCAAAAATCTGAAGATTCCATTAACGTTTAAGAACTAAGTCAACTAATAGAATCTGAACTGTTTAGAAAGTATAATTTCCCTAAGCTTAGTCGCTATTTCCTGTATGAAAAAAGGATGGGACATTACGCTTAGTCAAGGACTGTTGCTACTTGAATGAATTAAAAAAATATTACTACAAAATTTCATGTTTAGACAGCTTCAAAAACGCCTGAAAGTATTGATATATCGCTCTGAGATAAATCAGCAAATTGATACTGTTAGATGGAGATTTTACCAGAGGATCAAGAAAAGCGCTCCATGATTAGCAGTCAGGGGCTGGTATGAGCAACAAGGTTGCCGCAGGGGATTTGCAACGGACCCTTCCACCTTTCAAAGCGCAAAGGACAGGATCTTTGGGGATCTCAATTTTTCAGCGCGTTGATCTACTAGGCAATATTATCATGTTCAGCCAAACCTTTCAAGAGTTTCTTCAACAACTCTGCAAAGTCTTTACCCATCTGTGAGCATCAAATTTAAAATAGAAACGGAGAAAATGTAACTTATTAAAGTGGCAACTGGAGTTCCTCAGGCATAAAATCAGTCCCAGAGGAATCAAGCCCTAGGATAGGAAGATCAAAGCATTGTGGTAATAGAGCCACCTAAGAGCATGAGGGACGTCCAAATCTTCCTTTGGACGGTGGATTATTACTGCAACTTATACCCCACTTCACAGACGTGGCTGCGCCCCTCACTTAACTTTTTTAAAGGAAACTAAGTTTTAATGCGTCCTGAAACAGGAGCAGGCCTTTGAGGAGCTAAAGGTGAAATTGGAAGAGGCGCCAAGTTTGGAATACCCAGATTTTAGTGAGACCATCTACATATACACTGATAAAGAAACGTTGGGCTTGACGCGATACTGGCCCAACTGGACGAAGAAGGTGTGTACCACCTTATCAAGTACTAGTCTAAAGTGCTTACATAATATAAGAAAAGCTATATTGTCACAAAAAGTGTGCTTAGTTGCGCTCCTCGCAATTAAGCACATTAACCCTACCTGTATGGGATCCACTTAAGGTCATGACAGATCACGCATTGGTCTGATGGTAGCAGAATATGAAGGTTACTTGAAGGATGCTTTGCTAGATGGGCAGTACTGCTCCAGTTAAATCATTTCGAGATCATTCACCAAGCAGGAGACAAACACTTCAACACTGACAGACTATTGCAATTGTCATTTTTCCACCTATAAATGCCAGAAATCTATCAGATGTATGAACTAATTGGGCTACCAGAAGAGGCATAACAGGGTGAAACGTCTGAAGTGAGTACTGTCTTGATAATGTGCTCTAAAGACACCTGGAATGCTGACAGAAACCTCCAGAAAAAGTTTAATAATAAATGGTACCCATACATCAGACCAAGTGAACAGATGGAACTAGTAATGGAAACGCACATGCACGTTAACCTTGGATAATTTCAGAAGACTTTGGCCTACCTGAAGGATAGGCTATATTGGGAGTCCATGTATAATGAAGTTAAATAGGCTTCTGAACTATACATACCTTGTGCAAGTTTCCATCCTCTAAAGAAAAATCGATATAAAACAATCCCAACAACTACCTCATTCAATAAAATGACTTTTGACGTGGTGAGACCACTTTGAGTGCCTCTAGTGGAGCAAAATCAAACTCATAGCCATCAAACACTTTACCAAGTGGATCGAAGCCTCAGCAGTCAATATATACACTGAGAGATCAACCACCCAATTCCTATAAATCCAAATAATAATCAGAAATAGGTGTCCTCAAATCTTGCTCTGAGATGATGGCACGAAATTCATACTACAATCAAGAGAAACTTAATGGACCTAGTTGGAGTGAAGCAACAATTACCATTACATACACACCATCTTCCAATGGTAACTTTATCAAGTGAATGGAGCCTTGAGAGAGATACTAAAGAAGATGGCCCCCAATTATAGGTTGAAAATGGGATCAGTTGCTGCCTCTGTGCTGTTAGCTTACAGGCTTTATCGCCACCAGGTGATTAAAGTATGCTTTCTAAGGCCCTGTATGGGCGAGAAGCAGCATTGCAAACACTGTAAGCACCATTTATTACCTTGGACTGAAAGAACCTTTCACCTGGAAGTTATCACCAAGAACTCACGATAAAATTTAAGGTTACAAC
This sequence comes from Massospora cicadina, assembly GCA_022478985.1. NCBI lineage: Eukaryota > Fungi > Entomophthoromycota > Entomophthoromycetes > Entomophthorales > Entomophthoraceae > Massospora > Massospora cicadina. The sequence goes on from JAKSZP010011843.1 coordinate 258,246, forward strand.
TGGAGGGCTCAAGAAACATAAAGGAAACTATGCTTTAAAGCCAACATGAGAGTCAGCAATAAGATAGGCTACAGGAATTCAGCCTATGTGACAAATTAATGTTTTACTGCAAATGAGAAGGACAGGCAGTGAAACTTCAGGACATCTGGTTTGGCCCTAAGACTGTCTTTGCTAAAGCGAGGAGCTGAATACTAGAATGGAAATGAAACTAAGTTTATATATAGAGTATATGCATGGCACCTAAGGTCATTCACCCCATCTCATCTTGGGAGGGGAAGTATCACAGATGAAGTCGCAAGGGCACCAAAATATTATTATTTGAAAGCTGGAATGGACAGAGTCTAAAACCAGACAGGTGAGGTTGCAGCAACTTATCAATTTGTGGATGGATTTGACCGACCCCTTATATAAATGTCAGCAGCCCAATAAATTATCCATCTGGTCAGGATGATGTCACCCAGAACATTTATAGCCTTATAATCAAAGAGAGCCATTATATAAGTAGATGAAATTTCTGCCAAAAACTATGAATTGATCCTCTTTTATACCCTCAGGGGTCCATAAGGCGTAATTAGCCAATGATGACAAAATAACTCAACTGAATTGCTCTGATGCAAGCGTTTAAGTCTTACAACAAAATATTACCAAAAGCAGCAAGCAACCAATTTCAAGAGTTGCTTGGAAACCTGATACAAGGCACATTGAAGTAGAGACATCAAGAAAACCTGAAGCCAAACATAATACTACCTAATTGGATAACAAAACAATAACCTGAGGTGGTAATACAGCCCACAACATAGAATCAAGGATTAAAAAGAGGCTCCCGAACATCTGATACAGAAATAATCACTGTGAGAAAAATCGCTCAAATACAGGAATTAAGCCAAATGGATGCCACAAATAAAGCGGAATTCAGATGATGGCTTACTAGGGGATCATGAAGACGCCTAATATCACTACCCCAATTCACAAATAGTTGACAATTTTTATTTAATTTTATATTTTGAATTTTTACTATAAGTAAAAATTTTGACTTTTCTTTATTATAACCTTTCCTCAGAATCTCATTTTATCTATTTGTTTAATTTATGGTGTTTAAGTTGATCAAATCGTCAGTAACCATCTGGGATTAGCAGTTATGTAGTTTACAGTAACCAGTCTGATATCTGCTCAGGAAGATCAGAACACTCATTTGTGCAATATCTTAGATGAGCTTTCAAGTGAGAGGTTGGATAGGAAATATCATGTCCTGGAGCCAATGTAAAGAGAACATGTCAGAGAATGTCCACAAGAGTTTTGCCATGGACGCAAATAATTTCAACAAAAATTGATGTTAAAATAGGTAGTATCAGTAGAGGATTTGTCATAAATATATATGCTTCTTCTGCCGGTTGTATGGTGTCTAATCTGTGCAAAATAGATCCCCTGAACAATTTAGCCTCACATAAGTTAACTGAGCCAATGTTGAAGAGCTGACTACAGGTGCACACTGTCAACAACAGCTTGAACATGAACTTTGTTTACGTGAATAACAATATCATTACAATTTAGTAAAGTAGTGTGAATATCCATTTATTTCAATAATGAAAGAAAAATTTTCTAATTAATCACAGCTAAAATCTATTCTCTTATGTCAGGAAGGTTAGTTTTCAGGGTCTTAAATAGTAGTGAAATTTAACTACTTTTAGAGGGGGAAAGAATTGAGCCCCTCCAGTATCACCAAATTAGTTATGTTCAGCAATTTAAGTGGCGTATGGTTTTGAGACAACTCTTGTTTTTCTTGTTCCATGTCTTATTGCTGAATTCTAGAGATGGTCAACACCTCAGGGATGATTAAATAGGTTTCTCATATAGGAGGACTACTCATGTCTCTTTCATGACTCCAGGACAGGACTGCTTGATGACTGGCAGTAGAGAATCCCCCTTCTACAGCTGAGGTTCTTTTTTATTCTTTTACTCTTTTGAAAGGTCATATGTTTCACCCTGGACGCCGCTTAATTCAGAGAGCCGCGTAAAGCCCCTAGATTTACATTTCCAGCAAGTGATTTTGGGTAGGTTGTAGAAGCTCCCAAAGTTACCTTAATGGAAAGGAAACCTTCTTGAGTCCCTATCGCATTATAAACAATTTGTGAGGGAAGCTGGTTTGGGCTTCCACGTTAGGTGGAAAAATGTAACTCTAAACCTTTTCAGATATTCATCATGGATGGGTATCAAGATCCTTTTTTAAGCGCCAGAAGCAGTGAAAGTTGCAAATCTAGATAAATCTTAGTGTATTCTGAAGTGCAATCTTATTTTAAAATCACCATGGCTTTAGCACCCAGCAGCACCTGAGTTTAATGATAAAATTGTTCAGCAAATTTAATAAAGGGCCAAACTTTTTAAAACTTAATGGTCGTGAATTTAGCCTTCCAAGTAGACATGTACTTGGGAGATCCAAACCTTGTAAAACAGTGGTTCTACATCAAAAAATCCAATTCTTCTCAGGTAAGTAGGGTATGATCATATCTTAAGTTTTGACATCTAAACAGTTATTCATGATAGGTGCTTTATAAAGGTCATCTGCTCAATGAATGGTAAATTTAAATTTAATTTATTGCAAGGAAGGCTGACCAGGGGATGGACACTTCCAAAAATGCGTGGTAAATTTGAACATTTAAAATACTCAAAGTTTCCAATCTTGTCAAACTTAATGGAGATTACTGGAAAAAATCGTTGTAATCCTGAAAAGAAACTTTCTGATATAGATGTTACAGGCCTTGTACTAGCCAGAGGTCCTGGGATACTAGCTTAGGGATGACTCAGCTCAGAGATTGCAACTCCATAGAAGGAGGCAAGGCAGATAACTAGGTAGGCACTGAGCTTAGGCCAACTCATTGTTTATGGAATAGCCTCTTCTCCCAAGGGTTCTTCTCCAGTTAGCTCTAGTTGAGCTTCGGGACCAGTTTGATGGGGTCATTAACATCTACCATCCTACAATTTTCCTTCAATTTGTCCCCCATGTGTTTTATTTCTTCTGCTCATAAAGACACTTTTGTTTGAATTTTTGTAGCTCTGCAAGATCTCTCTGCAATCCAATAATGCTGGTGTGCAATTCATATTTCATTTTTGTGTGCAGCCTTTGAAGTATAAAAGTCACATACTTGATGGTATAGCTCATTGTTTGATTAGAGATGATCTCTGCTATCTTGTTGGAGCGCCTAAACTAATCCTCTCAATCCTTTGATATCCCTCTGCAAGAATACTTGCTGATCTTTGATCTGTTGGAATTCTGACTGGAGGTAGTAGTGTTCCTGAAGTTTATTATTAAGTTCTGCGCAGTCACCACTATTTTACATCAAGTGTATTGATTGAGTTCCTCAACCGCCTTGACTATCAAGTAATGTCACATTGAGTGACTCAAGTAAGTTCAACCTCCTTTCTAAACTGAGCGGCACCTTAAATCCAAACATTGGGGACACCGCAGTTATCCAGGACTTTATATCTTGGAGTCAACACTTTTCTGATTATATTAATCAATAAATTTATCAGTTGTCGCATAATCTGCACACTAAGGTCATATTTGTCATTAATAGACTGACAAACGCCCCAAAAAAGGCTTTAAGCTTTTTTTATTTTGGACTCACAACGCCTCCACATTTTGCTGGGTTTCATTAAACACATCCATAATCAGGGCGTGGTAGCAAAAATTGGGTAACTGGTAATTTTATACCATGGTCTGAACATACCCAGCATAATATTCCCAATCCTGTCTTAAGTAATAGCTTGCTGTAATACTTGATGATGGCTCAGAGACCAAAAGTTTTATATTTCTGAATCATATAGTCCTGATTCTGCTGACAAGAAAATAGGGCAGATATTAGATCAGATTTTTCATGGCCAATAATCCAGAATCCCCAGAGTAACATTTGTCTATTCTGTCTTAGCTTGTCCAAGGTGAATGTATAAGTCGAAAGTTATCATTCTGAGGGGAACACTGAATTTAAATTCCTCCAGCTCTATTCATTTGGTGTAGGAGGATTGTCATAGGAAATTACATAATGATTGTTCTTGCCATCTCCACTTTCCAAGCCAGGTCCATTGTAAGAGTTTGATTTTTTCTGATACTACAAGTCTCTGTAATGAGGACCATTTGTGTAGTGTGCGGTCCTTCAGAACGCTACTTGCATATGTTATTGTTGGGTGGCCAACTCTAAATCTACTATAGAGTGCAACTACGAGGTATAATACTTTATCTTTTAGTATTGGTAAGACTATGCTGAAGATTAACACAAAATAAAATACTAAATGTTTAACAATTTAAGCAATCCTTTACTAAAAAAATGAATAATCTTTAAGGTCAAATTATTTCATTCAAGATTAATTATATTTTTGTGATAATATCATCAACTATAGTACAATGCAATCATAAGAGGGAACTTTTTGTCAAAATGGGTTTGAATGGGAAGTCACAGTGTCAACAACAATGCAAACTAGTTTTAGGGTAAAATATAATATTAGGGTGGGATTATGCTACAACTTTGATTTGCAAATCAGAACAAGTCAACAATTCTCCAACACACCTCACTCAAAATTCCTGGGCCAAATAACTGACCATGCTTAGCTTATATTTGGGAAGGGGATAATGGACATTAGCCAATACTTTCCCTACCGGTTGCTAAAAAAGTTCCCTACTTGCAAATAATCAAAATGGTGATGCCCTGCGGACTATGAATATATTATGGTTAATGGAGTACTTTCTTAAAAGAAAATTTTTCCTTGGCATGTCAGATGCCTGACATAATAACCAAGCTACTTAGTACTGCAGTCTTGTCAAAAGCTTAAGCTTTTTTATACTTGGGCTAATTAACAGCTGAATGAAGATTATATGGTCTTATACATGCACCCTTAACATGTTGGTCGTGGGTCATATTGATTAGAGCCATTAAACAAGTATTAAACGCTTGCAAAACACAACTTGCATTTCCCCTCAAGTTTGCAAGCTTGCATTGTTACTGTGACTGGTCCAAATTCTCTTTCTGATAAGTAGCCATAGGGTGTTAATAGTCTTGGATATGCTCAAGATGCGAGCTAGCTTTACTGAAAAAAGCTGAACCCTAAAAAGAATGAATAATCATTGGCTCTGATTGACGCCTTCTAAGAAGAGCAGATACATGGGCTTGTACAGTGCTATACTTAAACTCTCACATATTTGAAGCTTACCCTAGCTCTTCACTATTTTGACTTTGATGGTTGCCAACCCGCATCAAAGCCACTAATGATGTTCTCTCTATTACACCAATGGGCCCTACCCCTAAACTGGGATATTACATTAAAGCGGTCAGAAGGATAATCAATACTTAAGCTACCAGACGACCTTGCCATTGTTGCATTTCTGGCGTCTCTCAACCAAGGTCAGGCTCACATGTGGCATAGTATATGGGCCCCAAAGTATAGAGGCAGCTTACAAACTGAAAAACAAAGATGAAGCGCAAATTTGATATATATTAGTCAAGGAGTTAACCAAATAAAATCCAAACCTCCATTAACCAAACCTAACTGCCTTCAACCAACAAAGACAGGATCATGTTGATAAACTATGAGGAGGGTATCATGGAAGGGTAAGGAGCAAAAAAGGCCAACAATACTTGATAAACTTCTTAGCCTGACACCACGAAAGAAAGCTCTTTACCCACCAACAACTTGGCTCCATAGGTGATCATTCTTCCCCATTATTTTTCCCCAAATTGCCCTATAATGGAGTATACAAGATAATGCATACATCTTTATTGGCCACTGCACTGAGCCTTGAGCCCACGGTGGAGAAAACCCCCATGTATATTTAGGCTTATAACCTGACCATCAAAATCATCCCGCTGGAATCTTAGTGCCACATTCAGTCCCTCATGGCAAGATCATAGATTTAAAGATCAAGGTAGCCTATACACCCCGGGTACCCTCTTTAATAACGTAAACTCAGAGGCTCATGATGTATTAAAATTAAATTTTTTGATGATAAAGCAAGTCAACGAGAAGCGCCGCCAAAATCCATAAATAAAAGAAATGTCTCACATAGCACTTTGACAAACCCCCCAGATCACAAATTACCCCACAGTCTTAGACCGTGCAGCAGCAATGCCTACCCATTTTACCAAAAAACATAAGGGCCATAGCAATCAGCTGCCACTATAGACGCCAGCCCCAGAATGTCTTCAGAGAAAGTTAAATAAATTTAATAATGCTTAATTATTGTTTCCTTAATGTAACAGGTTAATCCTACCAGGTTTTAGTAACGCCCTTAAGAAACTGGTACCTCAAGCAACTTTATTCATCTCAAAGTAGATCAGGTCCCAGACCTATCTGTTACAAATGGGGCCTTGCATTAGTGATCTCACAATTACCAATGATCTCACTACCAATTTGTGAGTTCCTACACTTCACAATCCATGAACAGCATAACAATGCAAACTTCTCAGAGATCATCAGACCTGAGATATCCAATGATTATAAGGGTGGGATTGTGGCATTTCAGTTGGTGTCCACTGACTTTGGGTGGAAAAACTCGTCTTCAAAATGTTTCTATCACTTTGGTGAGATCCCACAGCTTCCACCCTGACTAGAGTAAAATGCTGTTTTGGCAACGGTGGATACTGCCCCTTAGTTTGTAACAGACTTCCCGCCTTGCCATAGGTGCTTGAACCATACAAAAAGATATTTGGCATATGTCAGATTTGAGATGATGAACGAGTCAAGATCCCTGCTCCTAAATCAAGGTTTGTTAAGTCAGCTCTTGATCCCTCATGATTGAAACCCGACTTTGAAGGCACTGATGAGAATTTTGATTAGGAATCATCACGCGCATGAAGATCTAAGGAAAGGCTTCTAGATTTGAAAATCCACTTCCCAAACCTAAGAAAGACATAACTTCCACCAAAGTGGTCATAGGATGATGCAGAACAATGAGGGCATCGACCAGTTGGTCAATCTAGAAGGATGTAAAAGATCTGATCATATGAACCAAGGATGTCCTCTCACATAGTGTCCTCACTCGCCCTATGAATTCAAAACCTTTATAACTAATAAAGCATTCTACTTTAACCCCATCCTTTTGTTTTCATTACCTATCCACTAGTTTCTCAGCTATAGCCATTATTTGAACCCCATCTATAGTCAAGAGAACTGCTACGCTAAGATAAGTGGCGCTCATTACAGGGGGCTCCAAGGTGTCTGATTAAAACGTCTATCACGAAAATAGAGAATATTAGCAGTCAAGAAAACAAACATGTTATTAAATCAAGAAGCATATCTCAATGGAAAAACACCTCTCAGTACAAAGTAGCTCCTCTACATCCTGAAAGCCTAGAAGTTAATGCCTGCTTCCAATTCACCTTCCTTCCGTTGATCATGATCAGTATTAAATCCAATATGAGTTCCTCAATGAGATTCTTCAACGACTATAGAATAGCATCTGCTCTTTAGGGAGGCTGCTCCAGTCACTATATGTCTCTTTGGTGCCTTCCAAGATGCAAGATTTATATACCTCGGCCCCACTACCCTTAAAGGGGTTGGCTTTGGGTGCTAAACGCTATCTCATAAGCTCATCTACCCAGTCATACAATACAACATACAGATAGTTGGGCTGAACTACCATGAAGTAGCATAACAAATTGGGCTCACTCAAGCCCTACATTCAAATCTATCAATTTATATTATACTGCCTCCTTCTTCATTCACAAAAATTGAGAGGTTTTGCATAATCATTAGGTGATCAATGAGGCTCATAATCAACTTGCTATGCTAGATATTGGAATTTGGTTAACTTGAGGACCTTCTTCGTCAAAATGTGCTGCTCCTCAAAACTACCTGGAGACAACAACTCATGCAGATTGAGGACATTGTGTGGACGATACAGAAGCAAAACCAGGTGTTAGCCTCCGATGATATCACCTTTGGGAGTGAAGAATTTGAAGGGCTTGAGGGACTAGAAGGTCCAAAAGGCCCTGAAGATTCAGAAGGGCCCTAAAGTCTCCGTTGAAGCCAAGGACCTTCCAGTTTCTTTGATACCTGCTCCTGGTGATTCTAACGACTCCTGGAAACAAGACGTTCTAGTGGCGCTCATTGTCTTATGGGAGCAGATATGATATGTGGCTCAAGGATGAAAGCTCTAAGTAGATGGAGTACTTCAGGCTCCCAGAGACTCAATCGATGCTTTGTTGGATGAGATAGATAGATTCAGCACATTTGCCAAGCTCACCTACAACTGCATCTCCCAAATTGAACAGACCTTTTGTGGGTTCAAAGAAGGCTTGAGTAACTTTAGGAGTCAGCTGCTTCTTCAGTGCCAAGACCCAAGCTCTGAAGGAGTAGGTTGCCCATAAAACCTCCATTACCTTTCTAAACCGAAATTGGGATGAGAACCAGAAGGATCTGGAATAGCTAAGATTATGTTAGATAAAAATGCCCCTGCGACTTGCATCATTACGTAGATTATGGCACAGCTGGACCACAATGCACTCAATCTATTGGGGCCTAATCCTTACTGCCCTTACGTTTTACCAAGCTTTCTGAGATGACCCCATCTGTTTTATTAAACAATCCAAGTTATGACCTTCTTCTCAGGACTCAATTCCTAGGAATTTTCTAGCATCTTAAACTATGATGAATAAAATTTATCCCTATTAGGACGCAGAGTCTATTTGTTGTTGAAAACTCCTATGACGCCAAACGGAGATTAAACTTGGGCTTTCCTGATGATAATCATAAACCAGATTGACAGGCTATAATAACATGTAAGGGTTTTTTTTGTGCAGTTAACCCCTCCTGCGGTAGATGGCCAAGAGGGCATGCCTATTTAATTTCTTATAATGGCTACTATGCCACAAAAATATTAGGTCATCGTCATTACACAAGAACATATATATATTCCCAAGAACAATTGCTTTAGATACATGGTATGGATAATCGTTCAATCAATGAAATCCTGAACTGTCCTGAGTTTTAGATCCCATTTATACTGGATCTTTATCGGTGCTGCTTGCTTATCACTGACAAATTTAGGACATTGGGCCTGATACTCTTACTGCTTATGTATGCTTCCATCCTGTAGAAGTCATCAATGACATTCTTAACTTTTGAAGCCTAAGGGATTTTGAGTTAAAATCACTCCCACCAGTAGCTTTAGTTCTCACATCTATTGGGAATGAACTCACTAGCAAACAACAGAGGCAAGTTAAAAAATTACTGGAAGAATATTCTGACCTCTTCTCAACCTCTACTTACAATTTCATTAATATAAATTGCGTTTTAAATCAAGTCAAGGGTGTGGGCGCTCAACACATTTGGTCCCCTCCATACTGAAAGAGTAAAGGGTCTAAACTACGGTGGCTGTTGAGCTCAAGCAAATACTGGAAGAAGAGATATTGGTGCCTTTGTGTAACCTTTGGCCTCCCCTCTTCTGGCTTTTCAAAAGAAGGATGGCAATCATCATGTAGTGATGGACAAAAAAGGCATAGCAACATTATCAAAAAGGAAAGATACCCCTTGACCTGGATTGATGACGCTCCATTTGTTAAATGGGTCACAACATTTTTCCACTATGGAACTCACTAGGGGATACTTACAATTAGGATAGCCCCTATATATGATCCATATGTATTCTCATAGCCAATGAGGGGTTATCTAAGCTAAAGAGGATGCCCAAGGGCCGTTGCAACTCGCCAGCCATCTTCCAACGCGATATGGACGGGATCCTAGGGACTTAAAGCTATCATGTGTCCTCATGTACCTCAATAGTATCACTATCTTCTCGCAAACCTTCAATGGCCATGTGGAATATCTCAATAATTTTCTAATTGTCTTGGAAATACTTGGGTAAAGCTCAAGCCTTTGAAGTGCACCTTCTTTCCAATCTGAAATGGAATTACTCAGACAAAAGGTCTCAAAACATGGTACTCTGCCTATCTCATATAAAGTTGCTTCCATTAAGAAGATGTCGCGTTATCAGAGACTTAAGGATATTCAATTACCTCTTAGCATGGTGAGTTATTATCATCAAAGCATCCTAGGTTTTCTGACTTAGCAAACCCCTGTTCAACCTTCTATAAAGAAATATATCTTTTGAGTGGCGACATGAACAGGAACAGGTGTTTAACGCGTTGTGGTCCACCGTTTGTACTAACCATTTTTAAATTCATTAGAATATAATTTTTTGATATTCACTGATGCTAGTAATGTCATGTTCGTGATCATCCTAGCTTAGTATGATGAAGATCAGGTCAATCATACATTGGCTTACTTTAGAAAGACTCTAATTAAGACAAAACAAAATTATAGTGTTAATGAATGAGAGTGCCTGGCTGTGTTATTGATGATACAGCATTTACAGACCTACCTATAAAGCATCTTTTTCACTGCCATCACAGACCATTCCTCACTCTGATGGCTACAGTAGATGAAGGACCCTGACAGTCAGTTAGCAAGATGGGTCATAAGGCTACAGAACTATGATTTTACTATTGTCCATCACACAGAAGTAAATAATCAGAATGTTGATGCTCTCTTTTGTTTAACTGAGGCAAACCAACCAGTGATGGACAATAATAAAACTGAAACTCCAAAAATTAAACCAACTAAAAAAATCTAAAAATGAATTGACCGCCCTTTTTGGGCAGTGAGACACAAAAAGAAATGAGAAAATTACCTACCAGGTGGCATAGCAGCAAGCCGCTTATCCCATCTGGAAGAGGGGAGGGGGATCAGGCAGGTCATCATCAGGCTCAGCATTGAAGAGGCAGATCGATGCTGAGAGTAAGGGGTTAGAGAATCCGAGGGATGAGGGTCAAGGTGGAGTAGATAGTCGTGAATATTGACAATTTGGGCCTGGATTAAAGCCTCTATGAGTTTGGCAATGTGGTGTTTGTCCTGGATGCAGGCGTCAAGAAGTTGTTCTAATTTCGCAGTATTTGCTCTTGTGGTGCGTTTGGATGGGGAAAAATCTGCCAGTTCAGCGACATGATTGACAGCAATGGTGGCAGTTTTGTTCAAGCGTTGGATTTCCTCTTTTGCAGTAGGAGGAAAATTGGAGGGGAACAAGGGGGTGCAGCCCATTTTTAAATTCTGTGGCAGATTTTGCACACAGTATGCAAAAGTATAATTATTGGGTGCAGTCACCATGACCATGGCAAGGTTGTGGTCACTTTTTTGAAAAGGTTCTGAGCTTAGGGATGTCAGGAAGTTGATATAACTGGATGATATGCTACCTATATTGGCGGATTGGAGTATGAATCGAGACAAGTCTTGAGATTAATGGGAAAGGTATATAAATAATAATCATCAAAGTGTTGATCATTTGGCGAATCAAGGGGAATTACGCCGAGATTCAATATAAATGAGAGCTTCTAGAAAAGGGAAGATGAATAGAAGACTACCAAGCCAAGGATGCTTCCAGCTGGGAACAGAAATATAAAGAGTCATACAGAGGACTGAGGGGGAGGTCTTTTCCTGGTGATTAGGTGATTTCAGATAATTCTGTGATTATTATAAGATTAATAAAGGTCAAAATAAGGGGCTATTGCACCAACATAGTTTATCAAGATTCTATCAAAAGTCGGCAATCTTCAATCATCCAATTTGGTTGCTCAGTAGCTAATACCCTGTGCAAACCGACTTGGTGGAATCAATCCTATATGCTGAGAATTAACAGTGGTGCTCACTACAGGGAGCCATTGGTCAACTGTAGTACTTCAATCGCTAGAATACAAAAATGAGCCCACACACTGTTATGACGAAATTTTATCAGACCCGCGCATGTTATGCCAAAGAAGCACGGGAGGCAACTAACAATGAACTGGTATTTACTGTAACCAAACTGGGTAATGATGAGTTTTGATCAATCTGCAATTAGGAAATGGCCCTGAGTTAATGGCCGAGCAACAAGGAAACTCCATGAATGTGACCCCTCAGCAGCTGTGGGATATTATGGAGTGGCTGTTGCACGGGTATCAATCATACAAATATGAGGCGGGGGAGTATGCCTTGAGTTTGTTTTATAACAAACGTGACCGAGAAATTCGCTATGCCCTGTACATGTCCTATATGGACGCGACTATGATGGGGTTGGCTCATCGCCTTGGTACTCACCAAATTGAGGAATATCTCATTGCCTATGTGCAACCATCTATTAGCCAGATACTACATTTTCTGGTTCTCCACAATATAGAAATTAGAGATGTAACGCGGTTTGCTCGAGCACAGCAAAATGATACCCTCCTCCTACTCAATTGCCTCGATTGCTCTTTTTTGGAAGTGCATGGAGCGTTGGTGCAGATGGGCCATCGTGTTGGGGACGTCCGCCATCAATTGGACATTTTGGTACCACAGTTAAATCTAGAGTTACCACAGGTAATAGGAGAACTGTTGAATTGGCATGGCCTATTGGAGAAATGGATTCAGGATGTAACAACGTTGGAAAGCAATGCCAAATGCTTCATGATAGATCTAGCGGAATGGGTGGCTGCACTCAAAGCTGTGATTTCTCAGCTCAGGGAAAAGTACCACTGATGGACAATAAGTGGTGGATCAAGATGGTTCTGTCTCAGCTGAATTAACAAAAACTTCACATCAAATGGAGAAGTCAGCTAATGACAAATAATGCATTTATCCTTTAGTCAACATCCCCCAAATATCTCCAGCTAGTCCGTTGGGTTACCCAACTGGAAGCTGTAAGCCAGGCGGAGTGCAGTCAAGCTTTTCCTCTTCTGATCGGTGAGACAAGGGAGTAGGCAGACATGCAAGGATGGCTTGATACCCTTTGACAGGCCAACGAGGGATTGGTAAGGGAACAAGCCAGCCTCCTTAACCAAATAAACAACACTAATTATCAAGCGGGTATTGCTAGCTGGCAGCATGCACAAACACAGAGCATAATTGAAAAAGTTCTCTTGTGACTACAAGCAGTGGTTTAACAACTGAACGTTGGGTGGGAATTCCATCTGTAATTGCACATCAATATGAGACATTGCAACGGGAATTCCAGGATGGATGGTGTAAATGCTATATGGTTAAAACAGAGCAGTTGATTAATGAACATTTTGCAGAGCACGCCGGAGCTTGGGGAAGAGGTGCAATTAGTGGTGATTCAGGGGAAGAATGCTATGGATCAGCTAATGAATATCCTTTGGGCGGTGTGATGGACCCCCCCACGAAACACTACTTTTTCCAAGTCTATTTTTGATGGATCAAAGTCCATCTGGCTGGACGTATATTAGTTTACAAGAGGGTGGTTCCCTTAGTCACTCAGGAACTAATTCGTCTGCTTCTTGTGGCAGAAGCCTGGAGCAAGGCGAAGCTGTTCAGATCGAGCAACTTCCTCCCTTTAATTGTGACAGGAATTTACACACGGTTACTTCAAGCGATTTGAACTCACCATGAGAAGGGGCTTCTGATCAGCAGAAAGCGAAACTGTTGCTGTTCACTATTAGATGTGGAAAGCGCTGATCAAGTTACCAGCTACCTTCCAAATAGCTTGGTATCCTATGAAAAAGTTAAAACAATTGTTCTTCGGCTGTTTGGGGGCGCGACCTGATGGCCCAATGGAAGGCCGACTTCCCTACTATACAGTTAGCTGAAATGAGACCATATTGGAATCCGCTGAATGTTTCTTAGTGGAAGCGCATGTACTACTCGGAGCTAACATTTTATCCACTGAAGATGTTGGTATAGTGATGGCGGCGGCCATCAAGCCATATTGGGAACTATATAACGCTATGTCTCACGTTTTGGATGGAGATGCAGGACTTACTCAAATTGTGAACATCTTACATTGACTCTCCGCCATGATAAGCGCCCCTAATGTAGCCCGAAAAATCTCTGCTGTCTCCGCACCAAACTCTTCAGGATATGGGCTGCAACGACCAAGCTATCAACCACTAAAATGCATTCATCCCTCATACAAATTGGTGGGCCATTTCAGCCTATGTACGCTCCACCAGTTCGTCCCAGACCCTGGAACTATACCATCAATTTCTGAACTGGCCCTTCCACTGCAAGCTATATACATGTACCTTTATGAATACCTGCTTCCAATATGGACAAAGAGGGCATTATGCGGGTAATTGCCCTAACAACCCACAAGTGTATGTGATGCCAACTGAGAAAAATGAGCAGGGAAAAGCTCAAGCAGAGTAGAGATGGGACGCTCTACCTCTGCTAAGTCCAATTCATTTGTCCCTAACAATTCCCAAGCATCTCTTTGGGTAGGATTTGGAACTCAATCAGATGATTTGTTATACCAATAGCTTCCATTGGATATCCCCGCTTCCATTTCTGAGAATAGGAATTCTCCCCCAAGCCCAGAGTTCGGCCAGGATGTGCAGATACCATGTGCGTGGCAGATCCTGGAACAGACCAGCATAAGCAACGTGGATCCCTCGACAGACATCACCTCTTAGTAGGGTTTAACGTAGCCATTCCAGTGGAGAAGTTCACTAGTGAGTATCCACAGGTCAGCAAGGGCATTTACTCCTTTTCATTGTAACACAAAGCCCTTGGACGTATATGTAATAAACACTGATGGTTCTTCTTACTTGGAATGCACTTACTGCGACATTTTCATTCAAAACACAAAAATCCGCGCTATCATAAACATGGGAGCCCCTGTGAACATAGTCTCTATCAGGTTGGTGGCTAAGCTTCTGTTGAAATCAGATATAGACCATCGAGTATTATACGGGACCATGGGGACACATGGCACTGTGTTGGAAGGAGCTTATAGTGCATTGCCTTTACAATTTGTGTCAGTTTGGGATTCCACTCCTGCGGTGGTTCTTCTAGATAACAACTATGTCATGTTGATCAGTGCAGCATTTATGAGGAAATTTGATGTTGTGTTAAATATGGCGGAAGAAACTCTTGATATTTTAGGACAACATATCTCTGTTTATTTTACCTCTTGTGGAATACCAATGAATCCATTCCACTCTAGTAAAATTAAGCTAGCGTACAGCATGGAGTGATTCCTGTTTGTCATCGATGAATGAAGTGGTGAACCAGGGCCCTCCCCAACCAGATTTATGAGTACAAAGGGATTCCACTTCAGGCAGTGAGTGCTTTGAGCCTACCATCTGGACATCAGTTCATAGTAGGAACTGAGCTCAAAATTGACGTCCCTAAAGGGCTTTTTGAGGAAAATATGGCGCCTCACCAGCACACATGGCTTGAACCACATGTGGCTCCAGGGCTACTGCTCCCTGTGAATGGGGAGGTGAGAGTGCTTCTAGCGAATTTACAGAAAAGAGACCATAATGATCCAGTGGCACCAAGTGGTGGCTTACTTACACTTAGTTCCTATAGAGGAAGTTTGCCATATTCATGATTTCGGTTCATGGGAGGATCTTGGACTATTGACACACTCATCATTCAGCATATTGACCATGGTTCTGCACTAAGCACTTACTGGACTATCGGCGGGACAGCAATATAAAGCTAAGGCGTTATTTGAAAAGTATCAAGGTATTTTTGCACATGACAATCATGATTTGGGGTGCGCTCAAGGGGTGGTACATCGGATAGATACAGGGGAACACCCTCCCATTTGATCGCGACCTATTAGATGATCAAAAGTGGTGGAAGAGGTTGTCTCAGACGAGGTGGATAAGCTTATCATGCAAGGTATGCTGGAACCATCAAACAGTCTGTGGGCATCACCTGTGCTCATTGTAAAGAAAAAAGATGGCTCAAATAGAGTGGTTATTGACTATTGCATACTCAATAACATAACAAAAAAGGATTCCTACCCTCTTCTGCGGATTGATGACGCGTTGGACTGATTGGGTGGGGCGAATTATTTTTCTGCCATGGATCTGATCTCAGGGTACTGGCAGATTAAATTGCCATCAGCAGAGTGGGAGAAATGCGCTATCATAACTTCAAGAGGGTTATTACAACCGACTCACATGCCACAAGGGTTGTGCAACGCCCTGGTACGTTCTAGCGTGCCATGGATACTATTTTAGTTGATTTAAAGCTGTCCTGCGTCTTAGTTTACCTCAATGATATCAATGTGTTCTCATGGATGTTTACAGAGCTCCTTGCTCACTTGGAACAAATGATCCGTCACTTTGCTACCACTAATATCAAAACTAAGCCTTGGAAGTATCATTTATTAAAAGAACAATTAGAATACCTTGGGTTCGTTGTGGATTCAAATGGGCTTAAATTGCAGCTGGCTAAGGTGGAAGTAACAAGTAAGATGACTCGCCCAGGTAATAAGCGGGATATATAAGTGTTTTTGTGGATGGTTGGGTACTTCCAACAGTTCATTCCCAATTTAGGTTATATTGGGGTTTGCTTTTTGAGTTGTTAAAGAAAAATGCTTCTTTCAATTGGATGGAACAATGCAGAACGCTTTCTATGTGTTGCAAACTGCATTATCAAGCGTACCCATTTTGCAATATCCCAACTTTGACAAACAGTTCATAGTGCAAATAGATGCATCCCTCTCCACTATAGGGGCAGTTATTTAGAAGAACGACAATGGCGTAGAGCATCCTGTCACATTTTGTAGGTGAAGCTTGAACTGTCACAAACAGAACTACACCATTTCAAGTGGGAGTGTTTAGCGGTGATCTACGCTTACAAATAGTTTTAGGGTATATCTGCATGGGGTAAGATTCCATGTAGTGACAGACCACACTTCCTTGCGCTGGCTGCAGAATCTGCATGAACTGGAAGGATGGCTCACACGTTGGGCACTGAAGCTCAAGGCGTACAATTTTGAGATTATACACCATCTTGGAGCAAAACATCAGAATGCAGATTGTCTTTCAGGGCTGCCAACAGTCACTATCATGGCGGATTTAGCCAACATAATGTACAAGAAGATGGTGGTGAACAAATACCAGGACTGGCCACAGGTGGTCAAGGTATTAATGTACTCACGGCGGATACTTTCCTATGTGGGGGAGAACTATATAAGCAGATCAGAGACTCGACACTGAGTTTCCCTAAACTTTCAGCTAGACCCACGATTATTATATGTTCATTGGGCTGTAGGTCATGGAGGATTGTGGAAAACGCTGGAGTTTTTGCAACCCTGATACTACTGGGAGAGCATGCATTATGACATATTGGAAACGGTTAGTTGTTGCCATCAGTGTCAAGTGGAAAAACCATTCCACAAGAAGACCACCTACCAGCTGGTTAAACCCAGGTTCTCCTGAAACCATTTCCATTGATGTAGTGGGACCTCTGCCAACTAGCACCAATCGATCCAAGTATATAATTATCACCATTGATCATTTCACTTGATGGGTGGAGGCCAGGGCCATTAACAACTTGGGCGCGGTCACCACTGCCAAGTTTGTTATGGAGTGTGTTATACAGCAACATGGCTGCCCACAATTCATTCAAATGGATAATGGAACCAATTTTACTTCGTATATTCTGCCAATTGTTGAATGAGTTGATGGCGATCTGTGGGGTTTTGACCACCCCTATCATCTGGAATCAAATGGAATGGTGGAATGGGTCAACGGAACCCTAGTGAACATACTCTGTAAATTGGTAAATGATTGACCC
The DNA here is from genome assembly GCA_022478985.1 of Massospora cicadina. Lineage (NCBI taxonomy): Eukaryota > Fungi > Entomophthoromycota > Entomophthoromycetes > Entomophthorales > Entomophthoraceae > Massospora > Massospora cicadina. The sequence continues at coordinate 275,796 of JAKSZP010011843.1, forward strand.
TCAGAATGGAGTGCCCTTCTACCTACAGTTGTGTTCGCATATAATATCAGCTATCATTTATCCACTGGTAAGAGCCTGTTCCAACTGCTGTATGGTTGACCTCTGGCTCTGCCTGCCTTACTTTACTCATGTGTAGAGGATACTGTTGGGGTGGACCCTCAACGATATTTGAAGACTCTTATGGATACATTGATCAAGATGAAAAATGGAAGCCTACTCCACTAGTTTGGCCAATAAGATTTTCAATCAAGAAGCCAATCAGAAGTGACAGAATGGACTTCCGCTGTTCGCTGTAGGAGATCATGTCTTATCTCACGAATATCAAGGGTTTGGGCGAAAATACAAGCTCTCTAAAATCTGGGCCAGGCCATTTGAGATAATTAAAAAGACTGACATGGATGTTTATACTATTAAGGAACCTGGGGGGTCAGATTATCAACTGAGTTCATGCAAAGTTTCTTCAAGAATATAAACAGTAAGAGCCTATTGTCCAATCAAAGGGGGGTAATGTCAGGAAGTTGATATGACTGGACAAATATGCTACCTAAATTCGCGGATCAGAGTATGAATTGAGACAATTCTCAAGATTAACGGAAAAGGTATATGAATAATAATTGATTGAAATGCCGATTTTTTGTAATCAAGGGAATTATGCCGAGATTTGATATAAAAGAGAATGTAGAAAAGGGAAGAAAAATAGAAGACCACCAAGACGAGGATGCATCCACCTAGGAGCAGAAATATATAGAGTCATACAGAGGACTGAGGGGGAAGTATTTTCTCGGTGATTGCAGATAAGTCTGCAATCAGTATAAGATTAATAAAGGTCGAAATAAGGGGTGATTGCTCCATATATAGTTTATCAAGATTCTATCAAAAAGTCGGCGATCTTCATATTGTCTGATTTTGTTGCTCAATGGCTAATACCTTGTGCAAACTGACTTGGCAGAATCAAGCCTATATGCCAAGAATAAACAAGGGATATATATGTTGGTCAGGGCTGGGGTATCAAAATCTGAATTCAGATAAGGTGTTAAATCAATGGGAAAAGTCGGTGATAGGACAATTTCACCAGATTCTGTTACTTCTTCCAATAATTTCCAGGGATTTTGGTTGATTCAGAAAGATATGTTGGTAGGTGATTTTGGCTTAGTAAGTTTTGGAGCGGGAGATTTTTGGATTGAACAGTGGTCCAAGCCTGCACCTGATTGATTGGCATGGGTGTTGTAAACTTTTGGGACGTTTACTGCACAGGTCAGTTGTTGAGTAAATCTACAAACACTAGTTGTATGGTGACAACTAGTAGGTTGAGTCTTCAAAATAAGTGGCAACGAATCCACTCTGGTAATAGTAATTGGGAAAAACAACTAGGGACTTATTATCCTTTAATCTTCAATTTAGAAGTAAATAAAAACAATATTGCAGTTGAATTATGTTTTTATTAGAAAATGTTAGGGGTTTTTATAGGCAGAAGATGGACAACTTTTCAGATAATTCTCTGAAAATCAAATGATTAGTCCCCCAAAACTTCTAAACCTTGGGTTTAACTTCTGATGGATGTGAATGTCTTCATCTTAATTAATCCCCAGCCATGTAATCGTTTATAGATTATCAACCATCCCCGTGTGTTAGAAACCATACACAGATGTTTTGGGGGCCATGTTACCTGATTACTACTACTAACTACTGCCAAAACAAGGTTAAAACGCTTCAGTAGCTTTGTTAAAACGACCCTAATTATTTAGCGCCTCTGCTGTAATAATTCATTATAGCAATCTGACTATCAACAATCATGCCCTCATCAAATTACCTAATTAACATTGTCAGGCGTGATGCCTAACAAAATATTAAACAAAACAATCGTCAGATTATATCCTTTAATGAATATTAACTACTAATTTAGTCAGGGATGATCCCCAACAAAATAGTAATTGGATCTCATCATTGAATTAGGTCTTTTTGATTAATTATGAATAATAATATAGTAGGGGATGATCCCCAATGAAATATTAGCTAAAATCAACCGTCAGATTATATCCTTTGATTATTTATGATTAATAAGTTAGTTGGCAACTATTGCCAAACAATTAGTTGCTTTAACAACCATCAATCTTTAATTGGCAAGCGAGATGGATAATGTGGTCAACCAAATTTCTAACAGATATGCATTGGCCAGCTTGGGTTTGAGGTGCTATATTTTGCTTCTGATTTGAGTGAATGGCCTGTGGGGGTGGGGGCAGCCAAATCCCCACTCAAATGCTGTTGGTGTGGCCTCATGAATGGTGTTGGCTGTGTTTGCAGGGTGTTAATTATTTTGACATACCTTTTTTAGTGTGGTCCAATTCATAGCAGAGGGGGAAAATTGTGCAACCATTGTCAGTGTGGGCCCAAAAGAAATGGTCAGGTGCGGATGGGATATAGGCATGTGGTGGGATGTGCTGGGCCATGTTCAGCTGGTGGGGGGCAATGGTGGCCATTGCCCGAGGTGCCATGAGGCGTTCAGCACCACTTGGTACAATGATTTTTGAGAATTTGGTTTTTGCCATATGTGGACAACCCTGACATCAACTCCTCATAGAGTGTTTGAGGGGGAAGATGTGAGGGGAGGTTTACAAAGGTTACCACAAGTGTGGTATCATCTGGGAGGCGTGTTCAGGTGGTGGTAATGGGGGTAAATTTATAAATTAATGGCGTAGCTGCTGCCACGCCTGCGTCCTCTTTGGTAAGGAATCCAATATTGAAAAAGCTCTTGTATGGGCAGAATTTGATAAACCCTACTGGTGCAAAGGTGGCCGTTGCCAGCTCAATTATTGCTTTTTCAGCATATGGGAAGAGACATCCATACTCAACGTGGAGGCAAAAGGAAATATTGAGCAGGGTAGGGCAATGGGGTGGGGGCAAGTTGGGTGACCTCGTGTGAGGTGGAATGCTAAAAGCCTTAAGGGGGACATAGCAGCTGGATGTATTTGGCAGACTGGATGAGCCAGTCCGCATGCATTTGCCTGCTGGGTGGTAAACGCTAGTGGGTGGAGCACCACTGCCCCATACTGGGGCAGCAGGTGGTGGATCCGAGAATAAAATTTAGAGATTGGTGCAGTGAGGTGGTGGTAGAAAATTGACTTATTTTTTCTAAAATTGCTCAAAATTAATGTCAAGTGTAAAGAAAACCTATTTTGATGCTCTCTTGAGGATGCTAGTACTGGCTGCCTAGACCTCCATAAAATACAGACTTAATGATATAATTGGACAGCCTGAGTGATGGGAGTTGGAAACTCCTAAGATCTAAACCATGCTGTGATTGATGACTCAAGACATGAAAACAAAGAGGGAATCCTATCTGAGAAAGTCAACAGGAAATGGCTCCATTATATCCTCCCTTTTTCCAAAAAGATGATATTCTTGAAGGACACATGATCATGGGACACGGGCAGTGAAAAAGACCCATGAATGGGGAAAGAAACAAGTATTGGAATCAGATGGTTGTGACCAACCATGAAGTTCTATAGAGGCTTATATGACTTGTCAATTCCAAGGTTGGGCTTGTCCCCGGTATTAACATTCAGTCATGGATCCGTCAAACCACTCTAATATCATCAACATTGATGTGGTAGGCCCTTTGCCCACCGGGATACATGACCATAAATATATCATATTAGCTGTGGACTGTTTGACCAAATGGGTTAATGCAGTTTCCAAGACTAATGCCACCATGTAAATCCATGGCCCTATTCCTTATTTTGATTCATTTTACTCTGCTTAGCTGCCCACAAACTTTATTTTTGGACTATGGCCTAAATTTCCACCACACAAATATTCTAAAGACTAATTTTAATTTTTGGAAATATCAAAGTTTCACCGCCCCCTATAACCTCTCAATCTTTGGGGCAGTGGAACGTGTTAATGGAACACTCATTTTTAATTTTGCATAAGATGCCCGCCTCTGACCATGCGCACTGTAAATATTATCTATCCAGCGCCTTGCTCACTTAACAAATAAGCTACCTTAAATAAGCAATATGTCCCCCTTTGAAACTTTATATGGGTGTACCCTTCGACTACCAATTAGCTTTCATCCCTAATTATTAATCCATTCCTGAGAACACTGATATTGATATAAGGGACTTGGCTGTTGAAATTGTCCAGCTCCAAGCCCTAGCCACTCAGGGAATTGTCAACACCACAGAAAGGTAGACATCCCATTTTTTTGTCAGCTGACCATCTTTACTATTTTTCTCAGCAGGTGACCTAGTTCTCTTTTATCACCATTGACCTGAGGTTGGAATAATAAGCTTGACGTTGTTTGGTCTGGACCATAAAAAAGGTCATTCATAAGGTGAACTCTGAGTTTTTCATTTCTGACTTCAATCAGGGGACAGTGGTAAACTGAGTAAATGGCCAATTCCTACAGCCCTAACTCCCTTTGACAGGATCTCTGGGGGCGTTATTAAAATTTGAGACAATATGATAGTTGAGATCCATACATCCAAACAAAGCCCTGATAAGATGACTCTCAAGCCCTCCAAATTAGACAGATCATTGAAGGCACCAATGAGAAGTTTAATCACGAAGCATTAAGCGTATGACAATTGATAAAGATGCAATCTGGAATTACACCTCCACTTCCCAAACTAGAAAGGCGCTACTCACACCATTGTGGTCACAAGGACGACAAAGAACAAAGAGGGCATCGACTCAGGCAGTCAATATGGAAGGATGTGGAAAGATACTGATTGTATGAGGCATGGAAGTCCTCTAAGCAACATGTCCCACTCGCCTTATTATATTAAAGCCATTTTTATAACAAGGTAGCTATGTCACCCCATCTTTTTGTCTTCATCAACCTCTTTACTATTTTCTCAGCTTTAAGACCATTTGTGATCCCCAGCTACAGTTAAGAGAATTTTTACACTGAGAACATAGAGGGTGAAAAAATAACAACCACACTTAAAGAGTAACATAGACTTACCGCTTACTATGGAACTGTTCAGAATCAACTGCTTATTACCTATATATGGCTAAAAGAATCATGCTCTAAATATCTGGGTCATGAAAAGGTCCCTAAAGTTATTTTGATTATAGAAAATTTTTTATATCATCGGCTTGGTGGTTGCTAAGAAAATGGATGACATTCAGTGACCATGCGTTACCTCTGTATCATGAACACTTAATCAGACTCTAACCCTAACCCCTCCCACTTGAGGCTTCAATATCCCTGGAAATTGACAAATCCTAAGTCTTCTTTAATCTAAACTTAAAACACCTTCCACAAGGTATGGATAACGGAAATGCAAGAGTGTCTAGATGCCATTAACACATGCCACAGAATCCACCAGTTCAAGCTCATGTCCATATGCAAATGAATTCCTCCGCCATGTACTTGTGTTTTATTACCATAATCTGAGTGACTAAAGATACTTTTATCAAATTAGAAATTTTGATAAAAAACACACTTCTCAAAGCTAAACAACACAATAAAGACCAGGCAGCAGAAGCCGCTATTCTCCAAAAAGCCAGCAATTATGTAAAACCCTCAAAGTGCAAGTTCTTAAAAGATTAAGTTCAATTTCTGAAGAATCATGTGCTCAAGGACAGGCAAACCTTTTACCTTCAAATTATACACAATGAGATTGTTGTTGACCATAAAAAATTCCAAAAACTCTGCAGCTTCCTAGGCTTGGTCGGTTTTTGATTAACTTCTCTTCATAAATCACAGAACTTGACCCTCCCTCCACCCACTGGCGGGAAAGAACGCGCTCGTTGTCTGGATGAATAATGTAAGAAACCTATAACCATTATCAAAGAATTTTCAACACTTCCCAGGTTTTGCGCCAGACAACAAGTAAAAACCCTTTATTATGGCATGAAATGTATCCAGGATTGTCAGTGACCACACCTTGCTACAGTAACATAATGATCTAGAAATAGAATCATTCATCTAAAAAAATAGCATAGCAAAGCGCTTAAGCGCAATCATACCAAAATCTTGATGCTGTTATTTAATCACTGATGCACTAGCAATAAAAACTACAAGTAGCAAAGCACACTGTGATTGTGCGCACTGAGCACATGTCACTAATATTACTGTAAGCAACTTAAGCTGACACACTAACAGACTAGAATATGTTACGCCCTACTCAACTTTGACTTTGAATACAAGTTCATGAGAGTTCTAAAAGAACATATAACTGGACATCTGGAGCTTTAATATCCACTTGGGAACTGACTCCATCAAAGATAAAGATCTGATGAAAATGGCCAGCCAGAATAAGTCTAATCTGTTCCCCCACAGCAGCTTCCACGGGTGCCACCACCCATTAATCACAAAACCCGCGCAACTACTAACTAATTCCAACAAAAGCCCAATGCCATCTTGACCATCCATCTAAAAACACTGGTAATCAAACCCCAGTCCAGATGACGCCAAAGCTTCCCTCCTAGATGTAGTGCTGGCCACTTAAGCCCCAAACTCAAAAGCTAAATCTTGAGCTAAAAGATAGCTTCTGGCATGAGCCCATCTGGATGGTACAATCAAAAAGATAGTGTAATTTAATTCTATGATCAAGTATGTGTCGCCTCATCTTGCGTTCCTGAGTCATAAGGGAATATCATAACCTATCAACAATGGGCCACCCAGGCACCAAGAAGTTCACTAACCTGATAGAGCGAGGGTATGACGAAACAAGATGATAAAGGATGTCACTCATCTATTGAGATTATACATTATATGCACATTGAAGTCAGACCAAATGGCAGGTATAGCCTCCTACACCACCCAACAGTCAGCAGGTCCATGGATATCCATATTGATAGACTTCATTTGGGCCTGTCAACCTACCAGGTGTTTGACGAGTCATTGGTATAGTAGATCATTTAGTGTTTATGACCTATTTGCCCTATATTTGATAGCGACTACATCTGATGATATGGTGCAGGTTTTGAATATCACGTCTTATATATGTTTGTTGTCCTGAAGAAGGGGAATAGTAGTTGGGACCATCTAGTACTAAAAAAAAGAAGGGGAATAGTAGAGTCCCACAGTTCACTAAGGATTATTGATTATCTATGCAAGAAAATAAGATGAAACCGTGCAGATTGTTGGCTTACCATGACCATTCAGTCATTTAAAGAGAGCTAAAATTAATCCTTAAAAACAGTACCCCTAGCGTTGAGCTACCATATCCCGGGACATTTGAGCTTCTGAGCTCCCTTTGAACCTATTCAAGTAAAACAAAACCCTCCAAGGCTCAACAAGGATGTCATCAATGTACACTAACATAAGCTACAATCTTGCCTTCTCATCAGCCCCAAGATATGAACTACTATCCCAGCAGTGGACAATTGTCACGAATTGGCAATAAAGTTGAGACTAGCCTGCCAGTTGGGGCGAGTAGATACCCAGAACACAAACCAGAATGCCGGAGCCATAGCCATCCATATGATCTGGTATTTGAGGGTATGGAAAGAAATATAGGGATAGCGACTGATGATCACCGTTACCATCATACCTAATGACAACAATTTTGTTACAGAAGTAGTAGCATCATATTTCAAAGCAGTTGTTTCTTTAGGGCCCACAGTGAGCCCTTAATCCACGACGGTGGCATAAGTTGCCAACCGCATACAAAGATTGCAACATTTTGCTTACTGGGTGAAATAAACCAAAAAAAGCAAGGTAAAATCCAGATGCCATACGGCGTCCAAAATGGGGGACAACCCCAGGAGCCCATTATAATGGTATCTGACTTGAGGAGAGAAGCAGCAACGTTGTAATTATGGCAATTATGGCCAGTAGTTGCATAGACATGGGAGCATGGCACCTATTGATCAACAGCAAGCAGATAGAGAGTGTACTACAAAATGGAAAAAATTCTGTGCGGCAATTTGTTTGTTGAATCAAACAATAAGTTTTTGACTGACAACTGTACCTGTGAGGGACGGTTGTTTTAAGTGCTGGGGATTGGTAAATAAGAAATTCGCATTAACTTAGGGTACACAATCCCATTTGATTCTGGCAGATCAACATATTAAAATCTTTACAATGCCAAATTGATTTCATCATGGACAGTCAACTCTCACCCAAATTTAGTGACAAAACTTTCCCGCCTGGAACAATTCACTTGTCAGATCAGTCACGCTTCATCCAGAATGCAACTGAGTGTGCTCAGGGATAGGCCACATATGGAAGATCCCATTGGGTGTTAAAAGTATCTACTGGGACCAAACCTATTGGTATTAGGCTCGCCTTTTCTGGTGGAAGGGAAACACATTGATGAGGTTTTGAACCGGGTGACCACAGGCAACTTAATTATGCTGAGCGTCATATTATCTATGTTAGCAGACTTTTATGGGACTGAGACTATAGCAAGAGGAGAATGACCACAACTTCTCCCTGACGTTGGCTTCTTACCGCCGCTACCTCCAAACACACCTCCCTTAATCTTCTGCACCAACTCTTGGGTGATTAGGTAGGGAGGAAAGGGGGCAATTTTGAGGGTTAAGCCATCACCCATTGCTCATCCACCACATGGGCTAAATAACCCTGGGACACAAGAGAAATGGCAACCTTTTTCACCACACTTTTTTGTGCGGAATAAAAATCCTCACGGTTGAGCCAAAGGAGGTCCTCCTTAGGGTTTACAACAACTACGCATCAAACATCCAGAGAGTACAGCAACAAATCCAGAAGCAGCTGACCAAGTTTATCAACGATGCCAAGTGGTTTGCCAATAGGCTTGTTACAAAGCCCTCAATTATTATCTAGGTGATCTCATAGTGTTAGAAACCCAAGAATCACCACAGAAAGATTACATGTCAAAAACTAGCATGCATCATGATAGGCCATTCGCCATAAGTAAAATTATAAAACGTATCTTTCACTTAAAACATCTGACACTGGAGGATCAATAAATTAATTCACTCCACCTCAATATCTCCCTTAAAAGGCAAGTAGTCTGTATATTATAACCCCATTATAGTAGAAGGGACACCATTGTTTAAGGTGGAGAAGATTATAAATTGTTGGAGTCAAACGCGGGATCAACTACCTGGTGGCTTGATGTAGTACCCAGCATACAAAAACAGCTAGATAGTATATTAAGAATGCTCAAACTGCCTCTAATTAGTTTTTAGATTTTAACTCCTAGAACCCCAGGCACCCAAGCCACCCTCTTTCAAAGCAACTGGCATTGAAGCTATAAAACTCCCCTTACCACACAAGAATACGCTCTAGTACAAGCATCAGAAGGAGGAGTGGACCTGGTTCTTTTTTTGGAAAGGGTATTGTAAGGGCCCTGGTCATAACATTTAGGTTTAACAGGAACCTACACCATTTCAGTCAATTAGGGCACTAAACCGCAAGCCCTATCTCTGTCAAAGATTGCATATTTGAGCTACACCCTTAACAGCTCTGAGTGGACTCAGATCCTCCCATATTTAGGCTACTCCATACATAAACCAACAACTTGCCCCACAATTTAACATTACTAGACCCATCATAATTTTACATATAATTAGGAGTATCTAAAACATCGCTTGTGACCTGATTGGCAGATTACAGTAAAGAGAGGAGCCTTAAAGTGAATGAGTCAGCCGCGAACAACTAGACAGAATGTCCTAAATGAATGGGTTGACTGCCTAAAGGTAGCAACAATAATAAAACTATTGTGGGAGACGAGACCTCAGATGAAGCCAGAAAAAGAATTTTAACCTAAAAGTATATAAATGCACTTTATTTTCGGCAATGAGTGAGACGTCAATTATATCCAATTCTAAGGGCTTAGAACATTGAGACCAAGATTTTTACTGTATCAACCTAGCCTTATGTGAACAAATTTTTACATATAGATTCTCATAAATGTTTTCAAGCGCTTTCCATTTTCCCCAGGTTGGCATAAGTGATCATTATTCTGCCCATAATAAGGTGCTTGGATATTTTGTTATTTAGTTAGATAAGTTTTTAAACTACCCCAAAATCTGAAAATCTAAATTATATCTAATACTCATCCCAACTACAACCACACCCAGCCCTATGGAGAAGCCCTACTTTTTTCTCTTTGTGATGGTAGTGGCCAACTTTTTGCATGTTTCTGTTATATCATCTATCCTCAGATAAATGCAAGATATGCAATACAGAAACCTCAAATAGCAAGCGCTAAGTATGATCAAACCTCTGCGCGCCCATTCTTTGATAACAAACATATTTCCCAAGCACTACTAACCACAAAAAAGAGAAAGTTTTAGGGAATCTGAAGAAAAGGTTGGAGTTTGGATGTGGGTACAATGGAATTATGTCCAAGGACAACCAATGATTGATGTCCAACAGAAAATTTTCCACAGTATTAAGTGTCAAGATTTTTGACCATGGCTAAGAGGAGCCATCACAGACACCTTTACCATCTGGCAACATCTTTATCACTATTTTGGAAAAAAGAACTAAAATACTGCCCATGCTGAGATTTCATATTTGGGGTGTGAACTTTGGTTGTTGAATCATGATTTACTTACCTGTCTCCTGGTGATTTTTACTCATGCATTATCATGATGGCAATACCTTGCGGAGTATTTACGCTATTGTAGATAATTACCTACTTTAAACGGAAGCCAAGTCTTTACTTGTCATGACATTGTCTGACCTGACGGTGTAAATAAGGTATTGAAATGAGTACATAGGGGTTCACACTGTGTCAATTGATATTTAATCCTTGAAATTATTGTCAGTTGTAGAGATATGTCCCTTTCTGTTTTGAGTCATAGGGGGCTCCTTTAAAGGTATAGTCTACACTTGTTAACTACAGAGAGCGACGAAGAACTGTCAACTCATTAGTCAGTACAATTTACTGATAGTGTGTACTTAGGCGTGATAGCTCTCAGTCTCTAATTGCCTTACAAGCAATATAGATGATATTTTAAACATCGTCTATATAATCATAAATGAGATTGGGGGTCATGATATAGTTCACAAGTTACATCTTGAAGTATTTCAAATTTATCACTAAATTCAGTAAGCTCTGAGACTTTTTCTTTCAATGTCTGGATTCTTTGGCCATTATGAGAAAAAGTGTTTTTGACAACTGTCTTTAGATGTGAAGGTCTCTCCAAAGCTGGTCAGTATCATTTAAAACTATTATCAGAAGGTGGCCCAGGAGGTTGCCATGAGTTGAATTTTGATCTTCAAGTGAAGTGTAAGAGGAGCACAGATTAGATTGTGAGAGGATATTATGTATAATTGGGTTGAAAGAAGAAAAAGAAGGTGTATCAGTGCCTCCCATAGTGATCACCACTGTGAAAATTTGGCATATGAGCACCTTAGAATTTATAGACACTAATGCAACAGGATAGAAATTTGAGCTCTGCTAAAATTTAATAGTAATGAAGGCAAAACAAAAGTAACAAAAGCAACCTATATTTGACATTATAATCAATCCACTTGGTCATATCACATGGTTATCAACTATGCTTTTTACTGCCACATAAGTTTCGCCGCCAACTCTTCTTATACCACTACCCACCTCAAAATAAGTGTCCTCAAAGTGATATTCAAATTGCTTTGTCACCCAGGTGTGGTTATTCCCTTGAAGTTAAACTTTAACTATATAGCTAATTACTCTCTTTGTGTTAAGTACTCAGGATTCATCTCAATTGTTTTGGCCGTATCATGTTGCTCATGTTTCTAATAGCCATTTTCACATATATCTTTTTTAGATCTGAACTATTGGGCATTCAAAATGTGATATCGACTTCCCTTTTCATCCCTTCAATAGCAGATTTAGCAATTGGATGGTATCTTTTTCTTGAATCGTTTGGATTAACAACATAGTGACTCACCATTGCAGCAACATAAAAGTTTCTTGAATTTTACCATTTTACTGTGAACATATCAATTAGATTGCATTTTATAAGGTTGAGTATCTCGTCATTGTGCTAGTAGTTTATCTATTAGGGTTGGCCGGCTATCAGAGGGAGTTTAGTGTTGAATGAACCTGATTTCTGAAAAAAAACACAAACTATTTTATAAAGATAAATTATGGTTTGGCTTTCATAGTGGAATCTAGTATATTTAAAGCATTCACTGTATGTACATTACTTCTACTCTGGTTACATATGAACAAAATCTTGGGTTTTGCAAGAAATCTTTCAGCTTCAGGAGCTTGTCAGAATTAGTAGAGGTTCTTTACTCAAAAGAGAAGAGAAAATGATGAATTTAAGACTTTATAGTCAGCTAACTGATTTGGACTTTATTATGTTCATGATCTCATACCATGAAGCAGTTGGGATCTAAATAATTTTTAGTTTGTTGTTGATTCACTTGATATTCATCATATTATGGAACGTCGTTCCATAGGCTAACATTACTTTTCCATTTCATCCTTTACCTACTTTACATTGTTTTTCTTGATAACTATAAAAGCAATAGCAGGTAGATTGGTTTAAATAACCGTAGGCGTATGTATCCTGACTAGCTTCAAGAATATAAGAAAGATGCATGATCACACATATGATGTATGATGTAGTGCAGAGTTGAGTACATCTCTAATGGCCTTATTGATATTGAGTAATTTAGAGAAATTCTGCTTTGATTATGTAAAGAGCAACAGAAGGCTGAATTGGCTATAGGAGCCATATAATATGGCAGCTAATGCGTCATCCAGAGTAATTTTGTTTCAAAATACTAGAACCTGGTTTTATATTAGAAAGGGTTAACAAACGTTTGAACTAAATCCCATTCTATGTTGTATAACAGTAAAGGCTTGATTCATATTAGTAAAGCAGATTGTCTAATATACTTTATGCGTTTGCCTTAAATAGTTCATAAGTAGTGCATTTCTGAAAGGGTAGGCATCACTATTTCTCTGGAGACACATCTGAAACATGTTTCAATGCTATTTAAATTCTTTACATCAGTAACATCTTCCATACACCTTCATATATATATATGTAATTTAGGATTTATAATACCCATAACATACATCTCTTTATATCAAGACTTAAAAGTACCACTGGGGGGAGATCAAACGGATGGCTGAAGTAGGTGTTCTTCCTGCTTCAGATGGCTCAGTTTTAGTTATGTTAATATATACTATGGTACATAAAATGTTGTCATAGAAAGTTCTATCCACTTGAAGGCCTTTACACCATTGGTTGACATGGCTGACAGATGCTTGCAGCTACACTTGACAGAACTGGTAATTCCTCTTCATTCTGTCTATCAATCTCAAATTGCATATCTTCCTGTCATAATTAATAGGGTTTTTCATATGATTTTAATTACTTCTATCTATGGAAGAGTGATGGAAGTCTTTTCAAGTTTCCTTACCTCAGCGCATAACAAATGTACATTATTACCATACTATTGGCAAACTTTAAAAGTCAACTCAGGGTCTAGATATTTTCTTTACAAAGTGTTTTAACATCCTCAATGCTACAACCTTAAATGGCGTTCAAAATTCCTGCATGTTAAAGTAATTAGGTTTTTCATTACCTCCATGAGGAAGCACAAAGCTTTTCTCTCTCGTTGCAATCACTTTTGCAACTTATTCAATTCAAGTCTAAATCTAGTTTGATAATCTCACAGAGGAGATTAGTCTGCGCCCATGTCAGAGAGCAGTTGGGCAAGTAAGGTAAGAGGCACAGGTGGTAGGCCCGCGACCTCAAACGTTCAAAAATGCCCTGGAGAAACCGGCGGATTAGACAAAAATAAAAAACTGGCAGTTACTATTTCCCTGGAAATCCTCGCTTGGCAGGCGTGATATAACAAGTGCATCAACACGCCGCACTCTCAACCACTCTCATCAGTGGAATACAGAGTCTGGGTGTTCCTGGATATCCACCAAACAGCCCTCTGGGAAAATTTTGTGGTGATGTGCACACTTTTTTCCCAACTTCGGTGTACGTTGCACCTCATTCCATGTCATGTGGTTGGCTGGATCTCAGTTTCAAAAACAAGGAGGCAGCAGATGAAGCTGCTACGGTGTGCATAGTGATCAACCTCCCCAAAGGGCAATGGGTCATTGAATCCAAGCGCACAAGATGGACAAAATCCAACCAAATTTTCCTCACATTCGATTTTTTGCCCACTACAGCCAAGCGTGCCATTCTGGAGCAGCACCTAAAAGAGGGTCTCACAGTATACAGTGAAATACAATCCTTTGAGATGCAACGCTTTACGTTGATGCCACACCTGTGCACCGGCAAAGCCATTGCAGTTCTGACTCCAACTAAGGAGATTGCGAAGGACCTAACCCAGATCCCACACCACTTATATTAACATCAAAGGGCATACCACCCACTCTTTTCGGGTAACCATAGACAGCGCACCCCCCATCTGCACCCACTATGATGCGTTTGGCCATAAGGCACATGTATGCCCCACCAAGGAAGGCATTACATTCCAAGAGCACCCCTCGGCGGCCATGGCCAGTGGGGAGGCTCACTATGAATTAACCACCAATACCAAAGAGGCTTTCCCGTGGGGATCACAAGGCTGCTACCTACTAGTAAAGCCTGTATCCCCTCAAGAGCAAAAAAAGCCAAACAGGCCCACAGGGATGCAGCCAAGGAAGCAGTCAAAGTCGCTTCCGCTATCCCACACTCCCAACGCCAGGAGGACATCAAAACCTTCATGGTGGAAGCAACTTGGGAATCCCTCAACCAATCAGATTGGGAGGCCTAAACCGATTGGGCCACCCAATCTGAGGATCTGATGGGCGACTCAATCTCACCAGACCTTTGTAACCAAGCCCCATTTGAAACCAACTTGGTCTCCAACCTAACTGAAAATTTTTTTGACCCAAACGTTGGTGCAATGAACTCATCTGCACTGCAAAAAATTTGGTCAACAATGGGGAAACAAAAAGTGGAGGCAAAAGCCAATGAGAACCTGTCTGCTAAAATTAACAAAACTACCAATAGCGTTGCTGCAAACACCCACGCCACTGTGAAGGCCCGTGGGGATCTAGAGGAGGCTGGTGGGCCCAGGTGCCCACCCCCTCGCACCTAAGGTGTGAAGGTGGAAGCCTTCACTTTAGGGACGTTGAATATCGCTAGACTCAAGGCCTCGCCATCCTGGGCTAGGAAACTGAGTTTTTTACTAAAAAATTTACTCATGGACATCCTGGCCATCCAGGAATCCCACTGTTCACAAGGTTCTGAGGACGCTTGGAAAACCATGCTCCTCCCTTATCTATCCTTCTGGATTGAGTACTGTGGGGTGCTTGTTCAGAAAAACAATTTTTTTAAATTTTTATCTTCTGAATCCTTCCTCAATGGCCGTGTCCTCATTGTTACATTTTTGTGGGCCGACGTGGTGCATGCTATAATCAACATTTATGCCCCAACCTGTGCACAAGAGCATCAGGAAAATTTTCTTGTTGGTCAAATCCCTTCTGCTACCCCCTGACCCTTTCATAGTTGGTGACATGAACTGTTGGCTAAACACACCCATGGACCGTTGGCCTTCCTCATCCCACGCCCCTTAGGGTCACATAGAACTTCACGTTCTAAAGGCCACCCTTGGGTTATTAGACGCGCTGCCACGGAAAGCTCCACTTCTTGAAAACATGATGCTCCCCCACGTCCACAATGGCCTACTAAGGTCCATGACCCGCATTGACCTTATCCTCATACCGGTGAAATTTCAATCTCATATTTCCCACTTCCACACATCAAAAATCAATTTCTCCAACCACTGGCTGGTCTCGATAACCTACCACTTACCTGTCACAGTGGCTAGAGCTCCGCATTGGTGCAAACTCCACCTACCCGAAATTGCATTACCAGGATTTTCTACTTGGGTGGAATCAGCGACTTTGGCAAAAGAGTTTATTACACCGTTTTTCATGGACCCAATTTAACATGGTCAGCCTTTAAAGAGGATACCATCCACCATGCTCGCCACCTCTCCTCCTGACGCTCAAGAGCTACATCAGCTGTCATCTCGTGCGCTCTGGCAGAGTTGGCACACCTGGAGTCCAACATCCCAGCCACAGGCTACAGCCCTGCTTGGGGCCAGAAGTGGGCAGAAGCAGCTGCTACCTCAACGCGCTTGAAAGGCAACACAAACATTGGGTTTGTGTTCAGTACAGGGCCAAACACATTACAGAGGCTGGAACATGCACCGCATATTTTTTTAAAAATTCTTTGCACCGTGCCAGAGCGTGGCCTGCACACAGGTGCGGAGATTGGATGATTCTGTCGCAGATATGCCAACTGAAATGGCAAATAAAATGCAAAAGTATTACTCTGAGTTGTACCAATCCGATCGAATTCAGCTGGCCAAAATGGCGAAATTTCTTGATAGCACTCACATCTGCACCATTTCCCAATACCCGGAATTAATGAATTTGATTACTCCAAACAAACTCTGGTCCGCCATCCGTGGTGCACCAAATCAGAAATGCCCAGGCCCTGATGGCATTCCGTATGAGTTCTATAAAGTACTTCAAATATCTATCCCCACTGCTGCTAGCCTCCCTTAACCAGAGCCTTCTGGATACGCGCCTTCTACTAGGAGGGCAAGAGGCCTTCACCATCACACTCTCCAAGAAAGGGGATAAGCTAGACCTAGCCAACTGGCGCCCCATTTCTCTAACTAACATGGACACCAAAATTTTAACTAAAATCATGGCTAACCATCTAGGGATTGTAGCATCTGCCACCATCTCCCCAGAACAATTCAGTTTCATACCCAGAGGATCGATTTTGGGACAACGTGCACTCTGTGGCTAATGCATGCCAGTCCACAGCCTCTGGGACACTTGTATTTCTGTACCAACAGAAGGCCTATGATAGAGTAAACTGGGAATACCTCAGGGCCTGCCTCCACCAATTCCGCTTGCCCCCTCGCTTAATCAACTGGGTAATACTGCTTACGGAATCTGCAACAATGGCAGTGCATGGCCCTGGCTTCCTCACGGAAGTAGTCCGCCCTCAAAGGGGCCTACGCCAAGGGGACCCCCTTAGCCCACTCTTATATAACTTCAGCCTTGACCCACTACTTCAGAACGCGAATGCCCGCCTCATTGGGGTCCATGCACCAGGCCAAGCCCCAGTCAAGATGATGGCGTTTGCAGATGATTGTGTGGTTGGGGTGTCTAATAATCAAGATGCACGCGCGCTTGAAGATCTCATCAATGAGTATTCCCGGGTAAGTAGTGCTGCACTGAACGCTTCCAAAACTGAAATCATCCTCCTTGGTTGGTATCAAACCTGTTGGGCCCCTGCGACCAGCGCCCAGCCAGGCCCATCTGCTCGCACATGTGCTCGCCTTCCCTGCTCACCCCACACTTCCCCACACTTCCCCACTGCTGCTCCCCTTAGTGCCACGCCCTACCATAGGGCCAGTCCGCCATCTGGGCGTGTGGGTGGAGGCAGGCGGGTATGCCTCAGCAGTAATGGAGAGTCATATTCTAGACAACGTGACAAAGTGCATCGCCTCACTCAGAGCCCACCTTACTTCCCTTACTGGCAGGGTTGTTTTAGCCAACTCTATGCTCCTCTCCAAAGTCTGGTTTGGAGCCCACGCCATCACCTTTTCCCCAGGTTTTTTCAAATCTATGTATGCCCTTCTACAAAGGTGGCTATGGTCAAGCCACCCACCACCAGTGCGGCTTAAGGTCATGTTTGGCCCTCGTCGCCATGGTTGCATGGGCCTTCTCAACCTTAAATCCCATGCTGCCAAGATCCTGGGCATCTGGATTGCAGCCATCACCGCCCCTACGCTCCCCTCCCAACACTGGTCCCACACGGCCCACTCCAACTTCGCCCGCACCCTGGGACTTAACAATCCATCACACCCTCACTCCTTGATAAAATATCTGGCTTCTCACCCATCGGCCACAGGTCCTCATGGTACTAAAGCCCACTACAAACGAATCCTCCTCTCCATGCGGAGCGCAGAGTGGAGAATCCATATAATGGACACACAGCCCAGAGAGGCCGCCCCTCTCCTTGGTTCACACAGGAGGTACAGGGGTTACCCATTCAAGATGGCTTGATCCCCACATGGCCCCATGTCATATCCGGGGTGGACTACCTGGACATGATGGACATCCCTTATTCCCTTGAGACCCAGAAGACTATTTGGAAATACGTACACCACCCTCTGTTGCAGCCTCAAATCCGTTCCCATGTGTGGCGCTGCCTGAGGTGGGTGTACCATATGGCTGAGCGCTCTAACGCTTTACACTCACCCTGCGTCATGTGTGGCCAGTATGAAACGCTGTTCCACCGCCTAGAGAAGTGCCCTACCTCTAAAGTGATATGGCGCAAAGTTCAACGTCTGCTTGGCCAGGATCAAACACATCCCTTCAGTCTGTCAAGAGGTATGTTTGCTATATCCATGGTATCCCCTCTTTCACCCTCCCTCCATGCTCTGGTGGTCGCAATTGCTATGTGGACTATCCACACAATTGTCTTTGATGCCATCGCAGGCTCCACCCCCACCCTCCCAGAAGCTGTCCACAGATTCCAGTCCCACTTGGTGGACCACTTCCAGGCGTGGATGTTTGGATACCTCCCACCACGTCGCCGTCAGCTGGTCTCCTCCTGGTTCCCAGTTTGGTTCATCAAATCGGACCCTTTCCTCCACACGTGTTCAATTGTGGTTATGGCCCCTTTACACGTTCCCCCCTCCTTCCCATAGTGGCATTCCCGCTGGCAACAAGAGATAGCATTGCTTCTTTGGGGTGCCTTCCCTGTTACAAGTTTCGTTTTCCTTAGAGTCTAAATTCAGAAGTGTCCATCCCCTGGTCAGCCTTCCCCGCAATAAATTTAAATCCATGAGGAAGCACTATAGGCAAGTGTATATCAGGAGGCCATGTGGGCGGGAGATCCTCTCCTACACGTGGGTCCTAAAAGTATTAAAGTCCAGGTGTTAAAGTTATTCTCAAGGAATCTAAGGACTATGGGGGTCTATGTGATCTTTCCTGAATGTAATCTTATTGCACTTTAAAGTTTGACTCTCTAATTGAGCTGGTTAGCCAATTTAATAAGTTACAAGATTTGGCATTATAAGTATTTTTTACATTGATTACTCAACTTAATCAATATTGATCCAATCGTTGGTGGATAAAGGTGAGCCATTTGTTATTATCTTTTATATCTCATAATATTAAATATCCAAAATCCCTTATCAAATTGTACAACTATGACATGAATTTCTTAGCTACTCTTCAATTGTCAAGAATGGCACTTAACTACAACAACAAAAATGCAGGCAGTCTCATACACCAAATAATGAATTAATGAATTTTCTGATCAAGAGCATATGTCTATGTAATTTCACTTGGTGCAATTCCAAAAATCTGAAAATGATAATATGTGGTAGGATGCACATATTGTTGCAGATAAGCATCTATTTATGCGACCTCACTTCAGGATATTGAGAAAGTGTATATCATGTATAGTTTAGGTAAGTTTTTGACTAAACTTGAAGTGCGGGTTTGTCTGGTCCATCCTCCTGCTTATATTATAAGTTATATCAAAGCTTCTACACTATTATTTACTCCACTTGGTTGATTTAACATCTTAGATTATCAAAACCAGTTTGTAAGAAAGTAGTTTGATGCTCTTCATTATAGCTTACTCATACCTAGAAATGATTGCCTTTAGTATTGGAGTATACCCTTTAAATTAAATTACGTTGCAGTCAAGTCAATAAAGTTTTTGCTAATTTATACATTTTCATTAAGTAAGACTTAACCATGTAGCCTAACAAACCCTGGAAGAAAGCACAAATTGTCACATTTCTGGAACCTGAGAACTTATAAGGGTTCTTTGAAGTCTTTAGAATTATCAGTTCTAATAGCATCAGAGACCTACAGAGTGTAAATTAGCCAAATAAAATAAATATACCTCTTGAGAGAGTATGGTGGTCAAACCCAAAAAGGCATATTATATTGCACAAATGTGAGAGATATTTTTTAGATGCCTGATCAGTATGTTTTTGATATATTGCTCTTTGTGAAAGTCAGCTTACTGACCTTAACTTTCTTAAAATGTGGGGGCTGACTATCTGCTCAGGGGGTCTACTCTGCTCAGATTAGGGACCAATTAATTTTTCTTAGATCACAATTATCCTCATAGAGCAAATTCTCTACTGATGCTACCTGTTGTAGCATTCATTTCTTTGGTAAACTGTTTGCACCCTTGGCGAATCCCGTGTTGACACTCTCTGACATGTTCATCGTACATTGGTCCTTTGGACTCAGTGGAAGAAATCTAACCTCTCCCTTGGAAGCTCAGCTCCAAGTAATATGCAATATTGAGTATCCTTGTTTCAAAAAGCAGATATCATACTGGTTATTTTTACTGCTCAATGGCTAATCCAGTCTGGCTACTGGTGATTAGTTCACTTAAACTACTTAAAATGTTTAGAAAGATAAAACTGAGATTATGTGGAAAGATTTTTATTAGGTAATTAATTGAATTGTTTTATACTTCTGGTAGAATTAAAATATAGTATGAATGATAATTGAAAATTAAAATAGGAATTTGGGTTGTAAAATATAAGTCTTGAGGCTCCCCTAGTGAGATGGCGTTTAACTGAAATTTCTTATTGCTTCGTCCATTAGACTAAGTTCATGTTTATATGAGCTCCTTCTCGCATAAATTACCTTGAACCTGGATGTCCAAAGGCCCTTTAATCTGTACCTGCCTCAGGGTTATGCGTGGTAGAAACTTTTTTCAGATACTGATTTACTACCAAATCTAAAAAATGATTGTCAACATATAGTTCATGCGATAGCACACCTTCAATGCATGTTTTATTATATTTTGAGTGACTCTTAAAATCGGTTTTTATCCAATAATTGGTAATATTCACTCATGAGCCTCAATCATTCCCGTCAGAGTAATTCAGTCAAATTATCATTTTGTCATCAGTGAGGTGCAATTTATTTCAGCCCCACAAAAGTATAAAAGGGGTCAATTTTAATATTGATTTTGGCAACGTTATCATCTACATTAAACAAATGTAATGAAAAGTCAGTGCAAAAATTATTTTGCATGTAACCACTCTGATCTTAAGGTAAATATTTTGCCTCTCCTGAATCTATAAGAGGGGTGTTGCAATTGGTTTCCAACCATCAGTTGAAGTAATAATTTGTTGTTATCTATATGTAACTAATACCTCAAAAAGGGCTTTGATATTTTAGGTTGTCTTGAGCGCGCATGCATCAATTTCATAAGGAATTGCTGAAGTTGTATTAACATACTCTTGGTGCTCATGGCCCAACACCAGAGAATTGTAAACCCAGTGGAACTAAACCCATAACCCCCGGTGAAACTACTATCCCCTCAGTCTAATAATTGCTTAGGCTCATAACTTTAGCGGATTAGATCTGCATCCGCTACTTATACCCTTATCCTATATCTTGTCCCATCACACCGGCGTAAAATAGTCAGTAGGAAATCTTATTTTGATATCTTTACTGTCAGAGCCTCTAATGCAATTGGTTGATTGCAACTACAATGGGAATTCGCTAAGACTTAAAAATTCTTTTGATTAATCTCATTTTAATTATTAGCCCATCAGTCTACCACTCTAGAGCTGCTTAGTACACATGAAAAGCATCAATAGAAACGCTAGTAAGAAGGGGTATCTAGACTGGAATTCAAGAGGAAAAAGATATTTATCCTACATTGCTAGAGTAGAACCTAGATGTGAAAACTTGTCTGAAAGAAGGATTTGTGCTTTTGAGAGTATGTGATACTACATTGTGCTTATATTCTGACTCTATAAAAACCCTCTTGCCAAAAATGTTTTTTCTAAGTTTACTAAGGATGCTGTCTTCATACAGCACCTTATTTTATTGAGTTTGAAATATGTGCCCTCAAAATATGACGCCTAAGCGCAAATTTCAACATTGTGGTGCTCACTATAGGGGGGCTCACATTAGTTCCCCGTAGTTCAAATATAAACAAGTATGGATCCCAGTGGTTCCAAGAACGGAGACCTTCTGATGGAAGTAGTACCAGGGTTGGAAGTAAGAAAAAGGTCGCCCTAGCAGTCCCAAAAATCCAGTATGATGTTGTTGACAAAGTACATGCGGCTTAAAACGCTCCCGTGGCTATCATTCAGATATTATACTTAGCCACGACCATCAAGTCAAGGAGTTAGCCAAGATAACTGACAAACATGAACTTCTCCTAGAGAGTTTGGATGCAGATATGTTTGTAGCAGTTCATTCAGATACCAATTTGTATCAACTCTCTGAGGCCTTAGACCATTGAATTAAAATCCAAGAAACAGAAGGTTAGGTCCCAAGTGAACTTAATACAAATATGAAAGTGAACTTCCTGGACAACACCAAAAAGTTGAAAATATGTAAGCTTCATTCATGCTGAGCACATCCAATTAATATCCTATGAAACTATTTCAATAGTTGATCAGCCAACCATCCTGTAATATAACCAATGAGAAACCAGAATTTTTGTTGTTGGGTGCAAATACTAAGGGCGATGAGGTGGGGGGAATGCCAGAACTGCCTATTTATTCATCTCCACTCTAGGGGTTGGAGCTTCAGCTTGGCCCAAAATGCCGGTGACTCCTCCCCCTGAGCCATATGACTTAAATAATTGTGAAACTTTAATTCAACCTGAGCGCACTTCTGCTGGTGCTAGTACCCCTAATCTTGTAGGTACTTATGCTCGATCTGGACTGGCGTTTCAAAGCCTATTCATGCTGACATCTCAGCTTTGTCAACTGGGAAGTCATATATGTAGAAATAGGGTTTTTGGTACTATAAGAATAAACTTCCTGTTCATTTTAATCCTATCAACTTGCTGAAGTTACAAAAATGCCAATATAAATAATTTTAATAGTCTATAAAATTACCAAGGATGGAGCATCAAAGAGTGCTAAGTTGGCGACCTTCTAAAACTTGCTGGACACATAGAGTCAGGGGTTAGTGATGCCTAAGCTATAGAAAATTGTATTACCTATCATAACGCCAAGGACCTTCTCATCAATGATTTAGTGGGCCAGAACGGATGACCACAAGTAAAACTAAATTACTTAACATCTGTTTTAATAATGATGAAACATTAAAAGCTATCAAAGAGTAGTTTTATTTTGAAGCCCAAACGATGGAAGGGGCTAATGTGATTGATGACTTTGGTGCACAAATCGCTCTACAAAATGCTTGAGACTTACCAAAACATACATAAGATAAGATTCCTGTGTTTAATGAAGAAAATTATATCACTATCATGGTGAATTATTTCCAATGGTGCACCGTTAATTTTTTGGCACCTAATAAGAGCTATTGAGAGCCCTGCAAACCGCAGCCTAGGGCTATTTCTCCGAAAAAATAGTTACCCCCACCTCCGCCTTATGGCCCTTGGTCAGAAAAATCGGAAATTAGCCAAATTATTGTAATTACTGCATAATATTGAAACATTAGTTAATTGCTTCCCTAAGCTTGCCACAAAGCCTAAGGCTCATGCAGAGCACTCTGTATATAATGACGAGGTGGCAAAGACAGGGTGGAGTAGAATCATATTTCTACTTCCTTATTTAACAAAATCTTAAATAAAAGGAAATCACCTCAACACTCTCCTATGCGACATATGAGTGATTCCGCCAAGCTGCCTTTAGAAGTCTCAGGATCAAAATATGTTATTGTAGCAGTGACCAACCACTCCCAAGAAAAACTGTCACCGAGTCTATAATGAAGTAGTGTTGAAACCTTAAGCTCAACAGTTAGAATCATCTGAGGATTCCATTTCTACCAAGACCACTAAGTTGACTGGAGTCCAAGTGGCAATACACATCGAGGCGTTGAAGGAGAACAGCTTGCAGTAGTGTGAAAAGTTACAAAACCTTTTAGGTCAAGCGGTCAAAGTGGATGTTCTCACATTAAACCCTTCTGATATTTAATTTTTCTGATTTTAACTACATTGATATAACTGTAAAATAAGCTTAAGGTCCGAGCTATTATAGATAATGAGGCACTGATTATTATTGTATCTACTCTGTTGGTGAAAAATTAGAGTTTCTACAGACATAGACACTGTAAAATCTATGATACCTGTGGCCCCCATACTACAACTTCAGAAGTAGCATATAGCGCGTTACAGCTACGCTTTTTACCTTAGTAACTTCCGCCCCCCACTATTATTTTCACTAATCAGCATTATGATTTCTTTATTGGAACATTATTTTGAGAAAGTACGAGGTTGAAGATGACTTTGAAGAGAATACCTTCAACATACTAGGGCAAGCCCAACCGCTTTTTTATTACAGAAAGAATGTGGCTGCAACGGCTCCAAAGCAGGGGTTGTTAACCTTGTATACAAAGACAGTTTTGTACCCATTGAGTACTAGCAGCTATTTGGTTGGACTAGAAGTTACCACCACAGATCGTAGAATCAAATGGTATTTATATCTGGGCTAATCATGCTCTAACCATTCTGCTGGGCATCAAAATTATACTGGGTACTGAAATTGTCTCAACCCTTCCCCAGGGTTTAAATGGTGAGACCGTCGCCCTGTTTAATTGCCTCAAGTTAGAGCCAGCTCCGGCGCTCAAGTTATTATGGAAGAACATGGCGAAATTCAAGTGCTTTTAGCTAACCTGTACCCCTATCCTATAACAGTTGAGTGACACCAGATAGTCGTGTTTGCTCATATTTTACAAGTAGACGAGATTCTAGATAAACATGGGTTTGGTGATTTAGAAGAACTTGGGCTGAAGGACAGCGAAGGTCAAACTGTCTGCTTATTGATTCATTGAGAGCGCCTCTCAGGGTTGACAGAGGGTGAAAGGACCAAGCGTTGGCCTTGTTTGACAAAAGCAGAAGTATATTTGTGAAGGAAGACTATGATTTGGGGTGCGCACATGAGGTACTGCACCAAATTGAACTGGTAATTATCCGCCAATTCGCCTTTATCCTATCAGGCATTCTAAAACATCAGAAGAGGTGGTTAACGCTGAAAAATAATAAAATAGTACAGCAGGGGATGTTAGTGACTATAAGAGTACCTGGGCCGTCCCAGTTTTTGTTAGTAAGAAGAAAGAGGGGTCAAGCCGAGTGGTAATAAATTACTGGAAGCTCAACAATATTACCAAGAAAGATTCTCAACCTTTACCCCATATTGACTATGCACTGGATCTCTTGGGCGGTGCCCAATACTCTTTCAGCTATAGACTTAATCGCTGGATATTTGCAGATTGAGCTGCTAAAGGAGGAACAGGAGAAGTGCGCTATGATAACCGCCCAAAGTCTATAACAACCCACTCAGATGCTGCAAGGGCTGTGCAATGCCCCGGAAACCTTTCAATGGGCTATGGATAACATATTGGGATTTTTAAAAGTCTACTGTATGCTGGTGTATTTGGACGATATAAATGTTTTTCCAGAACGTTTACAGACCATCTGCAACATTTAAAGGAAGGTTCCCGCTAGTTGGAACAAGCCAATTTATAAAACAAACCTTGTAAGTGCAATTTCTTCCGTGAACAGCTTGAATATTTGGGGTTTGTCATTGACAAACACAGCTTAAGGATCCAGCCTGCTATGATTAATACTATTGAAAAAAATGTCCCGCCCAAGCAGCAAGCAGGATATTCAGGTATTTTTGGGGATGATCAGCTATTATCAGCAGTTTTTGAAGAACTTTAGCAAAAAAGTGAACCTTTATTTCACTTTCTCATGACAGGAGTTTCGTTCAACTAGAAAAACGCATTTAAATTCACTTTTGATCAACTATGACTTTGCCTAGTTCAAGCACCGATATTAATGTATCCCAATTTGTTAATTCTTTTATCATGCAGACGGATGCCTCTATCACCTCTATGGGGACGGTGGTATCCCAGCTTGATAATAAAGGGGAAGAACACCCAGTTTCATACTTAAGTCGGACACTGGATATTTATTAACGTAATTATACTGTCACTGAGATAGAGTGTCTAGCTGTCATTTATGCATGAAAACAATTTCGCGTTTATATTCAAGGAGTGATTTTCATCATGGCAACGGATCATGACTTGTTATGATGGCTACAGAAATTGAAAGAGCTGAATGGCGTTTATCCCATTGGGCCTTAAAGTTACAGGGTATTATTTTTAAATGCAACAACAACTTGGGGTGAAGAATCAAAACGTTAATAATTGACAAGGTTGTCTACTGGAGCCTTATTGCTGATAGGGAGGATAAGCTATTTTACAAAATGATTAACCAGAATTATAACAATAAACCCATCAAACTTCAACAGAAGTTGGGCAAGATCTGAGCAAATACTTATGTAGACAATGAAAATTATATAAGGTTATTGATGGACAAACCTTTTTTGTTCCCTGGGCTTACCATGCAGATGGATTTGATTATCACTGCTCACAAGGCTATGTGCCAGAGTAAATTCAAAAAGACATTTGAGCATCTATGGACCTGTCGCGATTCTAACATGACTGAATGATAATCCTGGGACAGTTAGGGCGGGTTGAGACAAATCCGCCGAAATGAGATTAGTTACAATTATTCGAGTGCCTCAAGATGAGGTGAGATTGGGATTTAATGAATTAATTATTGGATTGCCTCAAAATAAGGCGATCGGGCAATGTTGACATTCGATGAATACGAAGTAAATTGCCTACAATTTAGGCGATAGGGAATTAAAGGATAACTAGCCAAAACGAGGAGAATCGGTGGAACCAAATAGCCTAAGCAACAAGTGTGGTATTATCCAAAGCCGCTGTATATGAGCGAGATGGGCGATTAGGAGGGGTTGTTGGTTACTAGGGAAAAAGAGAGCAAGATAGAGAGGATCTGAGGAGCTTATTATATTAAAATAAAGTATTGTAGTGGGAGCAAGTGCCCAAAGTTATTATTTAACGTTTATTCTGTTGTTACAAAGGGCCACGATTGTCATATCATTGGTCCTGTTGCTCAGCGGGCTAAACCCTGTGCAAACCTCTTACGGCATATCCCCAGGATTCCGCCAAATTACAACAGTGGTGCTCACTACAGGGGGACCATTGATCAGTAATAAAATAATAAAACTCAAGTCGCCTGCTATGTCTCACCTAGGTTGCTTTGAAAAGAAATCTGCATGACACAAAATGACTTTTGCATATGAGGAGTTAAAACTTGCATTGGACACCATGCTCAAAAGACAAAATGAGCTGCTCCAGGAAGTCTGCTGTGCTCTGCTGCTGCCCTTTGATCGTGAAGGCAATATTCATGGATTCTTTTGATGATTTTAGTTTGCAACTGAAGGTGCCTCAGACTGGCACAGGGAAAAACAGTTAATATCCACCTTGGATGTCAGAAGTGCTGATCCAGTTGTTTGTTACCTTTTATACAGTTCCATTACTTACCAAGAAGTCAAGGATATGGTGATATGGTTGTTTGGCAGAAAAGCAAAGATGTCACAACAGAAAGCCAAGTTCCTAACCATTGGTTTCAACAAAATGAGAGTCTCACCACATTTACTGAGCAGTTTATGGTGGAAGCACATGTGTTGATTGGGGCTAGGATTCTAGCTGAAGCTGATGTATGCATTACAATGGCCTCTGCGGTGAAGCCATATCCTAAGCTTTACAATGTTATGGACTCATTGTTAGAGGATGATGTACCTCTTCTTAAACTTGTTCAGTTTGTATATCAGTCAGCTGTAACTTTCCCTCCACCCAATATCAACAGATCCCCACTGTTGCTGAGGCCTACCCTAACCATGAGGAGGAAAGCAACCAGTCAATGCAGTTAATGCTAGGCTACTCCCTGCAGCTCACCATCTGTCCCATAACTGCTGAGCAACAACTGCCCAACTACTGCTTCAGCCCTAACTATGCTGATCGACAGCAGGTAGTCTACCAATGTGGGTCTGGTTACGCCAATTATCTTTGTAATAACTTTCCAAGTGGGCCAACTTATATTAAGCACAGATGTAGGCCCTATGGAGTAAGTTTCTTTAATTGTGGTTGCACTGGGCACATGGGATGATGGTGCCCAAATTGACAGATCCCTTGCATACAACAGGATTAAGGTTATTAGGGAAAAGTTGGAGCGGAATAGAGATAGGACTCTCTACTTCTGCTGTCTCAAAGTTATATGTCCCCCTGAATCCATTATATTTAAGGAAGTAGAAGCCTCCCAGTATGATGATATATTCCTCTACCAACAGCCAGTTGGGGGAGTAAATGTGCTGACCCAAGCACAATTCGAAAATATGGCTAACCCAGGGTTTCTGGAGCAGCCAGAGCCT
The DNA here is from genome assembly GCA_022478985.1 of Massospora cicadina. Taxonomy (NCBI): domain Eukaryota; kingdom Fungi; phylum Entomophthoromycota; class Entomophthoromycetes; order Entomophthorales; family Entomophthoraceae; genus Massospora; species Massospora cicadina. The sequence continues at coordinate 303,997 of JAKSZP010011843.1, forward strand.
TACACTTGCCAAATGTTTGACCAAGATCTGTCAGACCAGCTAGAACCATCTGCAGATGCTTTGTCTCTATGAGAAGTAGAGGTCTCCTTTCCAGTGGATGCATTATAGCAGGATACCCTAAAGTTGGTAAGGGTATTATAGGTTTCCTGGGAAAACGTGAACCACTTAATGTACCTTTAGTAAATAACCAGCATTTATCATACTCAGAGTGCACTTACTGTGATGTGGTGGTAGCCAAAACCTGAGTATGAGCTATAATTGATACAGGCGCTCCTGTTAACATTGTCTCCACTAAGCTGGTGGCAAAGTTGGCTTTAAACCCTGACATAGAACACCAGATATTGTATGGGACTGCAGGAATATAAACCACAGTCCCCAAGGGAGCGTATAGCGCACTTCCTTTGCAGTTTGGATCTGTTGTTATTATAGCACCGGCGGTAGTATTACCAAATAGCAACTATGATCTTCTGATTGGGACTGCATTTATGTGACAATATGGGGCTTTCATTGACATAATGGAAGAGACCCTAGCCATCCTGGGACAACGGATTACCATCTATTTTACTTCCAGGGGAGTGCCAGATGACCCAATCCACTCTAGTCAAATTAATCTCACCTATAGCAATGGTATGATACCTGTAAAATATTGGTGGATGAAGCGGAAGACTCAAACGCTCCCAACCCAGATTTATGAGTACAAAGGAATTCTGCTACAAGCTGAAAACACTTTTACTATCCCTTCTGGGCATCAGGTCATAATTGGAACAGAGCTTGAAATTGATATAACGGGCAGTCTGTATGGAGAGGTTGTGGTGCCCTATCAACAATCACAACTTGAACCTCATGTGGCTCCTGGGTAACTATTACCCAGGCAGGGGAAGTAAAAGTGTTGGTAGCAAATCTGCAAAAGGAAGTGATAAAGGTTTAGCGGCACCAAGTGGTAGCTTACCTGCATTTGATCCCAATTCATGAGGTCCACCATATACATGACTTTGGTTCATGGGAAGATCTCATCTTGCCTTTAAAAACCACCTTCAGCGTAATGACTGTGGTTCCTTGGGAGGCTCTCACTGGTCTATCGGAGGATCAGAAGGACAGGGTGATGGATCTGTTAAAAAAGTATCAAGGGATCTTTGCAACTGACAATCATGACTTGGGTTGCACTCGCGGGGTTGTGTATTGGGTGGACATAGGAGACCACCCCCTATCAGGTTACAACCTACTCATCACTCAAAGGCAGCGGAAGAAGTTGTGTCTGCAGAAATAGATACATCGGTGGAACAGGGAATGTTGGAGCCATCAAAAAGTCCTTGAGCATCCCCAGTACTAATTGTCAAAAAGAAATATGGCTCAAATCGAGTAGTAATTGATTATTGGAAGCTTAACAACATTACAAAAAAAGATTCATATCCACTTCCACAAATCGACAATGCATTGGATTGGTTAGGTAGGGCAAGTATTTCTCTGCTATGGACTTGATATTGGGGTACTGTCGGATCGAGTTGCCCATGGCAGAACAAGAAAAGTGCGCTATAATCACCTTAAAGGATTGTTCCAGCCTACACGTATGCCACAGGGTTTGTGCAATGCTACTGCTACGTTCCAGCGGGCTATGGATACTATTTTGGGTGACCTAAAGCTGCCTTGCGTTCTTGTCTACCTTGACAATATCGACATGTTTTTGTGAATGTTCACGGAGCATCTTGGACACATGGAGCAAGTGTTCCGCCGTCTGGCTGATGCTAATATCAAGACTAAGTTCCAAAAGTGCCACTTTTTTAAGGAACAATTGGAATATCTTGGCTTTGTGGTAAACTCCAAAGGGCTTAGCCCTCAGCCAGCCAAGGTGGAAGCCATCAAGATGACTCAGCAAAGCAATGAGTGGGATATCCAGGTGTTCTTGGGGATGATTGGTTACTACTGGCAGTTCATTCCCAACTTCAGCTGTATTGGGGCTCCACTCTTTGAGCTTCTTAAGAAAAACGCTGTCTTCAACTGGATGGATCAATGTCAAATTTGCTTTTGATGTATTATGAACTGCGTTGGCTAGCGCACCTATTTTGCAATACCCCAATTTTGAAAAAGAGTTTATAGTGCAAATGGACGCTTCACTTTCTGCTGTAGGGGCTGTGTTATCCCAAAAGAACGATGATGGTGTGGAGCACCCCATTGCATATTGTGGCTGCAGTTTAATCGGGCATGAACGGAGTTAACATGTGACCAATAGGGAGTGTTTAGCAGTAATCTATGAATATAAGCAATTCCAGATCTACCTTCATGGGGTGAAATTCAAAGTGGTAATGGATCATGCCTCCTTAGGCTGGCTACAGAATATGCGGGAACCTGAAGGGCGGCTCATGTGATGGGCTTTGAATCACTAAGCATATGATTTTGAGATCATGCATTGGCCTGAAGTGAAGCATCAAAATGCGGACTGTCTTTCCTGATTACCCATGGTCACCATTACAGCAGATTTGGCGGACCTAATGTATGAAAATATGATTGTGGGAAAATATTAAGATGAGCCACTGCCCGTGATCAAAGTGCTAGATGAGCTTAGGCAGGATACCTTCTTGCACAATGGGGAATTATATAAGTGGATTGGGGATTCAACGCTGAGTTTCCCAAAACCCTCTACCCAGCCTGCAATAATTATGGATGCCCATAAAGCGGTAGGTCATGGAGGATTGAAAAAGATGCTGGAGTTTTTGAACCATGCTACTATTGGGAAAGTATGCACTATGATGTGCTTGAGATGGTTGGTTGTTGCCTTCAGTGCCAAGTGGAGAAGCCTTACCACCGGAAGACCACCTACCAGCTAGTTAAGCCTTGGTTCACATGGCATACCATTTCATTAGACATGGTGGGGCCGCTGCCAACTGGCGCGAACTGCTACAAATATATAATAGTAGCCATCGACCATTTGACAAGATGGGTGGAAGCGAGGGCTATCAGGGATTTGGGGGCTGTCACTACCGCCAAGTTCATCCTGGAGTGCATCATACAGCGCCATGGTTGTCCACAATTTATCCTAATGGACAATGGAACTAATTTAACATCCCATATATTGGCCAAGTTGAATGAGCTCATGGCAATCTGCGGGGTTTTAACTACCCCTACCACCCTGAAGCTAATGGTATGGTGGAACAGGTCAATGGGACCTTGGTAAATATTCTATGCAAGCTCGTAAATGAGTGCCCGTCAGACTGGAGCACCCTTTTATCCACCGCTGTCTTTGCATACAATATCAGATACCACTCAGCAACTGGTAAGAGTCCATTCCAATTGCTTTATGGACGCCATCCAGCACTTCCTGCTTTGCTTTACTCCTGCATTGAGGATACTGGCAGAGTTGAACCCCACCGCTATTTGTCTACCTTAACAAACACGCTGATCAAGCTCCAAACTGAGGCATATTCTAATAGTCTTTCCAAGAAGATTTGGAATCATGCGGCTGACCAATGTAGACACCACAGTCTTCCACAGTTCAGGGCAGTGGAATTGGTCCTGTTTCATGACTAACATGGGTTTGGATGAAGGAACAAGCTCGCCAGCATATGGAGTGGACTATTTGTGATCATTGAGAAAACTGGGGTTGATACCTACACCATTAAGGAACATGTGGGGGGGGGTCAAATTATTAACTGGGTACACGTGAAGTTCCTCTGACCATACAAACAATAAGAGCCTTATCATCCAGTCAAGGAGGGGGTAATGTCATGATTCTGATATGACTGGACAATAATCCTGGGACAGTTAGGGCAGGTTAAGATGAATCTGCTGAAATGATATTAGTTACAATTATTTGAGTGCCTCAAGATGAGGCGATATTGGGATTTAATGAATTAATTATTGGATTGCCTCAAAATAAGGCGATCGGGCAATGTTGACATTCGATGAATACGAAGTAAATTGCCTACAATTTAGGCGATAGGGAATTAAAGAATAACAAGCTGAAACGAGGAGAATCGGTGGAACCAAATAGCCTAAACAACAAGTGTGGTATTATCCAAAGCCGCTGTATATGAGCAAGATGGGTGATTAAGAGGGGTTGTTGGTTACTAGGGAAAAAGAGAGCAAGATAGAGAGAATCTGAGGAGCTTATTATATTAAAATAAAGTATTGTGCTGGGAGCAAGTGCCCCATAGTTATTATTTTAACGTTTATTCTGTTGTTACAAAGGGCCACGATCATCATATTGTTGGTCCTATTGCTCAGTGGGCTAAACCCTGTGCAAACCTCTTACAGCGTATCCCCAGGATTCGCCAAATTACAACATGTCCATTCCTATTAAACTCTATGTCATATGACATACATGAGACCCTCAATTGTTGTCATGAACGTCAAGCTAAAGCCCCATATTTAAGAGTCACATACATTAACTGGTAAACCTAATTTTACCTGGCATATAGTCTTCATAGACGTCATGGGACTCTTGAACAATGTGATTGGTCAATTTAAATAAATTATTGTGGCTATGATCATTTAACTAAGTGGCTGGAAGCTAACAAATAGGGACTTAGGGGCCACAACTACCCTAAGATTATTTTTAAAGATTTAGTTATTAGCACGGGTGACCCAGTTTTTACTAATGGATAATGGGAACAATCTTACATTCTAAATGATTTTGAGGCTCAAAAATCTAAGGGGCATCTGTGGAGTATTATCTGCTCCCTATCATCAGGAAACCAACGGCACTGTCAAAAAGGTGAATGGTACACTAGTTGGTATCTTACAAAAGTTGTTGCATGAAAAGCGTCCAGCTGGAACCTCTTTTTTCCTACTGTCATGTTCATATATAAAATCACTTAAAACTGGCCGTGGGGCATTCCCTATTTGCGCTATTACATGGGAGACAGCCTGTGTTAACTCCCCTTTTATATTCATGCGTTGATGAAGAACAAATTAGACATAGTAGATATTTGAAGAAGATGGTCTAGAAATTAATTCAATTACAAAGTTCTGCTTACTCAAACACTCTGAGCGGAAGTTTAAGGCTATAGTTTAGGATAACAAGGACTGGCAGATCTTGCCTACTTTTTAGTTAGGAGAATTGTCTTGGTACTATGACAACCATGAGTTTTTTTCAAACCCAAAAACTGGCACACATGTGGAAAAAACCCCTTCGTGATCATAGAAAAGACGTCTGCTGACGCCTACATGCTGAATGATCCTACTAAGGGACATCTTATCAATTGAGTGCATGTCAAATTTCTGAAGAGGCAATACTGGCACTCTGTGCTCCAGCCACTAGTTCTCATTAACTGATAGGGCCCCCACTCAGCTTTGTTACCTAATGTTTGGTCAATTGGGAGGAAATGTTACAATTGGTTTGACCAACCATCAGTTCAAACAATATTTTAGTATATTCTATATTACTAATCCTTAGAAATGAACTTTGAGGTATAAGGAGTCTCGAGCGCCCAGGCATCAACTTCATAAGGAGTCACCAAAGTTGTATAACTTACTCTTAGTTCTTATGGCCCAAAGGCAGATAATTGTAAACCTAGTGTATCAAAGCCCATATCCCCCGGTGCAACTGCTATCCACTCTTTCTTGTAATTGTTTAGGCTCAAGGCCTCATTTTGATTAGATTTTCTTCCATATACCTACACCCTTATCCTTACTCTTGTCCTTCGCACCATCATAAAATAATTAGTAATAGGAATCTTTTTTATTATGGCACATGTTGGAGCCTCTAATGCAATTGGTTGATTGCAAATAAGGTGAAAATCTGCCGAGCCATAGGAAAATCATTTGATTAATATCATTTAGATTGTTAGCCCATCAGTCTATCACTCTTGAGTGCTTCTTAGTAAACAAGAAGATCACCAATAGAAATATTGTAGAAAGGAATATCTGGACTGAATTCTAAGGGGGAAAGGATTTTCTCCTACGTTGCTAGAGTAGAACTTAACTGAAGAGATTGTATGAAAGAAGAAGTTGAGCCTTTGGGAGTACGCAATACTACATTGTGTTTATATTCTGAATCTATAAAAAACCCTCTTGCCAATATTGTCCGTTTTCCAAGGTTACTAAGGAGGATGCTTCATACAGCACCTTATCTAATATTTAAAACATGTGACCTCAAAATATGACGCTTAGCGCTAATTTCAACAAATGGCTTTATTATCCGTGGCAGGTAAGTTGCCTTCACTTCTGCCAGTTTAGGGTAAACTCTACTCATTCGCCATTTGAGGAATGTTCCGCTGATTCATTTGTGGACTCATCTGTAACACTTCCCCTCCCAAGATGAGACTGGGGTGAATGCCCTCAGGTGCCATTCATGTACTCTAAATAACACAATGTAACTATCTTCATCTTAGATAGAATGTTCAGCTCCTCTTTTAAGGAGGACAGTAGCAGACCTGGACCAAATGTCCTGTAACTTCTCTGGATGTGCTTCATTATAGATGATAGAACAAAACATTATCCCTTAAGCTGAACTCCTTTAGCTCAATTCACTTCTGATTATCCCATTGACTCTGAGGGATAGTTGCTTTAATATTGTTTGAAGCTTTGAATTGAATTATGATAAGTTCTCAGCTAACTCCTGATGATAGCTTCTAGGCGGCAGGTTCTTGTCTGCTGTGATGATTGGTTCCACAAGGGTCATAGAGCTGCCTCTCGCCTATACAGGGCTTTAGAAGGGAAAACTCAATCACAAGGTGGTGGCTCAACCATTGAAACAAATAACGCTGAGGGCAGCAACTGATCCCATTTTAATTCGTAATAGAGGTTTAAATTCTTTATAATACCTCCCAAAGATTCATTGACTTGTCAAATGCTTCTGTTTGAGGATGGGTTGTAGGGAGTAGTGAACTGATGTTTCACTCCGCTAGGTCCATAACTCCATCACCACGTCAGAGATGAAACTCTTTCTGTTGTCTGAAAATTAAACTTGAGCGCAACCAAAACTTGGGATGTCTTATATCAGAAAATTAACTTGATGGACCTCCCATTATTGCTTAAATAAAGGTCAAGATTCATTAGGGATGACAGGCCAATCAATCACCTAGTTTTTATGTTAATGCAATAAGTGTGCGCCAATTTGTGCTCCTATCTTCAGTTAAGTCAAGCTATTTTGATGTACTCCACCAAGTTTGAAATTATTGGGGATGTCCCCAATAGCTAATAATATCATTTCAATAACAATGACTAGAACTGAGGTAAAAGACCTATTAAATAATTAATTAATTATTATAACTCGTTACTGGCAACTGGAACTGAGTATACCAACACATCTATTATTAATTTGGATCTATGGCAGAATGCTAATTTGCCGTCAGATAGTCTGAGATTACTTGAGACTGAATGCCAAGTATAAGTGTATCATGTACTATTTGGGAATCAGCTGGCGACTTATGTCAAGGACAATCAGACTACTAGTTTTATGCCATATGTTCTAATATTAGAGCGAATGATAATGATTCCACCAAATAGGGTTATGAATACTGGAGACTAAAGGCTGAGGATATTTGATGATTGTTTATAATAAGGATTTATATATGACTGACTGGTGACTGATGCTAAGGATGAGTCAAAATAGTATTTGGTGTTCAAGCATTAACTAAGAGGAAATGAGTGCCAGCGAAAGACCATTGATTAAGTGGACTACCAGTGATGAATGCCAATGTGTTTTGATAGGTGGGCAGCGGATTTCCAGATATTGCCCAAGTATTAATAGTTGTATTTCCCTCATAGAAAAATCTCTTTCACCCACCTTTATTTATTGTTAGTAGTAAAAGAGGCTATGATGATAAAAGTGGGCTGGAGATCACTGAAGTAGGTTCAGGTTGATCCACCTTGATGGCTGGCGCTGCCAACTCCTATACCTCAGCCCTACAAGAAACCCCAATTACCCTGGCCAACCAGCCACTAACTATGAGGGGCTGATGGAAGTCCCCCATGAGGGTGTTGTAGCTAAAGCTCTGGGCCACCTGAAATGGGGGATGGACATGCTATTGCACACCTGAGAAGGGCTGGTTTTGATCATGAGGGAGAAGGGCAAGGGGTCGGCCACCCAGGAAGGGGACTGAGGACCACCAGTGCACTCCTAAAAGGGGCAATGTCGCTAAGGTGAAGTTGTTAGTCTTCTGGGTTGGTGGGTTGGGCGTGGACTTGTAGGGGATAGTAAGCCTATGAAGGCAAAACAGCAAGTGCCAGAATTCCTCATACTGTTTGCCTGACACACAAGCTTAGCCCTGATGTAGAAAATTGAGTAAATATGACAGCTTGATTGTAAGGAATCAAGTGGTAGAATTTGCAGTGTACATCTTGACTATGGAGGCCTTGAGCCACTTGACAAAGTGGTTAATTGCAACTAAGATGAACTTGGATCCACGAGAGGCAGATGTTAGAGGTCCCACCATGTCAATTGATACATTGCTGAAGAGCGCTGTAGGGGGTTTTGGCGTAAACTCAAATCACTTCTTCAATGGGCAGAAACTTGCACAGGTATGCACAACTCTAAATCTTGGTGCACTTCGTCAGACTTACACTCCTAGTAGAATATCTCTTTAAGGTATTTCAGCATTTTTAAAGAATCTTCCATGGCCCACGTGTTAATGAGTCTCCATCTCTAACTCCATGCGGTCACTGGGAAAAAAGTAGTGGGGTACCATCTGTTATGAATCTTCTTTTTGTAGATTTCCATTGACATTCCAGGTGTCTGGAACATCTCCTCAGAACGCTCTTAACTTAATCTGTCTTGTCCTGCCAGGGCTCTTCTGGTAATCTGATTAAGTAGTAACATTAATAACTCTCTGGTGCTTTTAAGTGGAACACCAGTAATCATAATAGTCTTTCACCATTTAGAAGTCTTCGCCACTTGGTGTATGATCTTGAAATAATAGCTTTGGAGGAGTACGGCCCAGTGTGAAAGACGTGTGTTGGGTTCCCTTATGTTCTGTAACAAACGGAGTGACGTGTGATTTGTTACTACATAAAATGTACCCCATACAAGAAAGGTCTGAAGTGTTTAGCCTTTCAGATCACCGCCAAGAACTCTTTCTCGGTGACTGTGTAATCCTTCTTTGCTTTGCTGAACAATTTTTAATAGTATTCAATCAGTTGATCCACCCCATCTTTAACTAATTGTGCCAAGATCGTTAAGTTTTATATCACTGACATCTGTTTAAGGGCAGATGATTTGCAGAAGTAAGGATAGGCTAAGATTGTTGCTTCTACCAATCTTGACTTTAACTCCGCAAAGGCCTGCTCTTATTCCAGGCCTCACTCAAACTTTGTTTTATGGCGAACAGATGAGTAAGGGTGACTCCAATCCATGAAATGGGGTATGAACTTCTGTTAATATCCCACCATTATGAGGAACACTTGGATATCCATCATGCTCCTAGATGGCTCCATAGCCACTATGGCTTTCACCTTCCCATCTTTAAGCTTAATTCCGCAAAGAGCTGATCTCAAGCCCAAAGAAACCACAACTGTCTCTTGAGAAAGGTGCACTTGTTCTATTTTAGCTTTATATTGTATGCACGTAACTGCGTAAAGGACTCTTGGAGTTGCTGTAGATGCTCTTGGAATGTTCTTTTGAATACAGTAAGGTTATTGAGATAAACGAACATGCTAGATAACTTAAGATCACAAATGTAAGATAGATCAAGCACTGGAAGTGGCAGGGGCATTACAGAGACCCTGTTGCATCCTAATGGGCTCAAACAACCCCTGGCTACTAATCAGGGTACAATATTCTTAATCTTATGGCAAAAGCTCCATCTGCCAGTAGCCGCTGGCGAGATTTATAGCAAAAAGTACTTTGAGAATCCCAGGCGTTCTAGAGCGTCTTCAATGCTCAGGAGTGGTCATGAGTCCTTCTTAGTTAACTCATTCAAGTGGCGGTAGTCCATGACTACTCTATGTGTTCCATCCTTTTTGCATACGAGCAACAAAAGAGAGGCCCAGGGACTATTCAACAGTCTGATTATACCTGCTTCAGCTGGGTTGTTCAACTCTTGAGTGATAACTGAAACATCTTCTTTTGAGCGGTGGTAGGGTTTGGATATGAATGGTATAGCGGAACTGATATCCATTTTTGTGGACCTCGCCATTGCAGAGGACATAGTTATTAGAACTAATACAGAAAATGTCTCTGAAATCGTCCAAAAATCTTTTAAGCTCTATATTCTGTTTAAGGGTCACATCCCAAAATCTGAGCTCGTCAAAATTCCATATGGCATTTACAGATTCAATATTCTGACAACTGGTCACTTTGGCCAGTGAAAAAACTTGTCCCTTTTTGACTCTAGTAGTTTGAAAAGTGATATTCCACAGAACGATGCTCAACTACCCAGAAGCGTTTTGTGTCATGGATCCTGGTAGTACTCTAGGTTCTTTCTCATAGACTGTCATGACTCTATACTTCCAAAATAGTATTCAGCAGAATCTTCGCACTAATTGATGGTGTCATCCAGCGTTGTCCTCTGTTCAAATCTCTATAGTGTCGCTAGCGCTCAGTGAAAGCCATTATTATGCGCTAACAGTAGGCAGTAACTGCTTCACATCCTTCTCAGTCATGTTGTAGTGGTTGGGGTAATAAGATTTATCTGTTTCCACCAAGCAAATTCATTGTTTCCGTGGGTTGACATATTCATCCTTAAGTACCTTTGTCATTGGTAACTAAAGATGCTCATGATGCTGGATGTGAATAAATCTTTTGCTTCAAACTATAAGATACTGCTCCTGATTAAGAAGTCATAGTGGTCTTTTTCTAGAGCTTTTGCCTGTGCCATTAGGACCATGCGCTCAAAGTGTAAAGGTAGCGCTAAATAGGCTCATAGAGCGCGGGTGATGTCTGAACCTGCAGTGCGGTACTTTGCATTATAATCAATATTAGGCATGAACTTCTGATTATTCATAAGCTTAGAAGATCTGATGCTAACTACAGCCCCAGTGTCCAGTACTGCTATGACGCTCACTTTCTGTATAATCACTTATACTTCTTTATGCTTTTACAAAAAAGGTTTCCTAATGCTCAATACATCCGTAGCAGATTAGTCAAACTGTCTAAGAACGGCAGCACCCATGGCAGCTTTATAGTATCCTCACAATTCAGTATCAAGTTCTTGAAGGTAGCCATAACTAGCTGCTCTCCTTCCTAAACTAAAATATTGATCTGGGTAGGCTGTTTACTTGAACCAGGTAACTATCGCTCATTTTAGATCCATCAGTGCTGTGGACTTCCAATCAAGAAGGCACAGTCATCACGCTAGGTGCCCATAACAAATGGTATCCTTCAGTATCCAAATCATAATCCTCATGATTGTCTTCACCCTCAGTGTGAAGATCCACCCAGACTACAGCGTTGGGTATACTATTCAGGAGGGTTTTCTTTTTTCGTGGCAAGTAATGGAAAAGATCAGTAAAAGTGCGCAGATTGATGGCACTTTTTACAGGTTAACATTTGATTAGGCAAGCGCTCAGGTGGTTTGTAACTCTTATCCTTTTGTTTGGCACCTTTAATGTTAGCGACATAGATGGCCTTTCTACCTCTTCAAGGGAGTGTGCCTATGTCCTTGTATTCAGTTTTATACGTCCCTTGTACATCAAAGAAAGCTTTCATAAGCACTTTTAGAGACGTCACGCTCTTAACTGCTAAGGCATATGTTTCTTTAGATTGGGGTGCATCTTTTATGAACTCAGCAGAACGGTTTTCGTAGTAAGTAATCCATGGTTCCTATAGTACACAATTGTTGATCCTTGAGATAGTAGTGCAAAGCATAGTTCGCAACCAACTTATTCTTGCCCATTTTTACAAGGAGGAACTCATTTCTTCATGTTTTGGACTTCTTGTTTTGGAATGAACTTAGAAAGTAGGATACTCTACACTTTAGATCATATTAAAGGCTCGTAGACTTTCTCTAAGGATCTCCTGAGCCTACCGGCTCATACACCCTTGCACGTGGTGAGCCTTTTGGCAATCACTAGTGCCATCCATGATGTTCTCATATACCTTGAAGAAACCGCCAATTGTTCCCTCTTTCAGGGTATGATGGTCTTAAAGTTTATTTTAAAATAACGATCTAATTCAGCAGGGCTGGTATGCATCATGGTTGGTTTTAAGACACTTCTGATTGGTTGTGGAGTATTCTGTTGAGCATTCATTTAGTTGCCTCTAATTGGTTACTGGTAAATTAAGGTAGGTTCTGGTATAGTACGCATCTGTGACTTAAAATCGTCTATACACTTGTCCATAGCATACATCATATTGTCATGCTGTCCCAAGTACTATCCATATTTGTTTAATAAGCAGATGGTTTCTCCGTTCTACTTTTGAGGGAGAAAATTCTTTCCTCTTAATCCCTAAGAGTAGATTCCAGTTTTATCATAGGTGAAGGTCCTCTCACAATAGATATAGAGACAATTCATGCTCTTATGGTGGTCTCGTTAATGTACTTAAGCTCATAACATAGGTCATGTACTTCTAATTAAAGGGTAGAGTTTCTTCAGTGAATTGTATTTCCTCCCATCCCAGGAACTCAGAGGAATCCTCTCTGTGATATACTTCCATATCTGCTTCATCATGGAATTGCTCATGAAAATTTCATGATCATCACAAGGGCCTAATGATGCCACCCCTGTAATGAGCACCACAGTCAGATCAGTGACCTCAGCTCACTTAACATGTGAGGCCAACTCACTTCTCAGGGGTCTTCTACGTGCAGATTATGCACCAGACAACCTTCGCTTAGAGCACAGTTGTCCTTGAAGATCAAATTCTCCTCTGATGCTACCCATTGTAGCATCAATCTCTGGTAAATGTTAACGCTCTTGGCAAATCTCTTGTTGACACTCTCTAATATGTTCATTGTACGTTGGTTCTTGGGACTCAAAGGAAGCCAATCCAACTTTCCCTTGGCAGCTTTGAGTTTTAAAAGACCCAAGGGACTCCTAGTGTAAGCAGCTATTGCGGGATGAAGGCCTGGGGTACTGCCCCCCACCACACTAGGGCTGCGCGAATCTAAGCACCACCATAAATGTGGGCCCAACCGCAATTGGGAGTAGCTCACACTACCCCCTAAACTGACATATGCCCGCCCTATTTAAGTACTGGGAAGCTCGTCTGCACCAGCCAGGACAGGCGATATGCCTCTCATCCCCATTGCAGGGGACAAGACCTGATAATCCTCAGGTTTAAGGCCCCTGAGGGGGAGAACTGAATCTCTCCCCTTTGTCACTTGCTTTTTTAATGGAGATGATGTTCTCCGGCCCCTTTTTGTCCTGGAAGCCTTGAATCCTTTTGGAACAGCCTTAATTTCCTTGTATGATCCATTTCACTACTAGCTGGCTCATGCCAACCAAACCAGCAGCTAGCCGAGCTTCAGACCAACTTGGCAAACCTCAGCGTTTATTGTAGGCAGGTGCATCAAAGCGCAGCCAACCAGGATTGCCCCTCCCTTGTCCTGGGGTCCGCACCCGTGCAACCCCAGCTTGTGGGGAGGCCGCTTAACAGGCGCCCTGCCAGACTTGTACCCCCCCTTCCTGCCTGTATTCTCCCCTCAGGAAGTGGTAGACACCCACAAGAACAGGTTAGCACAATCATCACTACCCTCCCGCACTCCTTTCAGGCCACTACATGACCTGACCAACGTGCCTTTCTGGGTTCTGGTGTTAGCTACTCACCCATGTTTCCACAGGCTTTCCCTGGTTGTGCCATGCGGAGGCCCCAGCTTACCCTTATTAGCACACCTTCCCTTGGCAGCTCACCTTTAAGGTATAGCAATACAGAGTGTCCTTTTTTAGTAAAAATGGTGCCCAACCCAAGAGGGGGGTCCTCAACGCATCCTTGTTTGATGAGTGCCTGTTCAATCCTGATGCTCACTCTCTTGATTGTTAAAATGCTGCATGCTTAATCGGGAAGAAGTTTGACTGAATGATCCTCAATATTGCCAGTGGCTTAAGGTTTCTTCACCGTTTGGAAACTCACTAGGCGTATTCAAATAGCCCCAACTCTTCTGGTTGATATTGGGCTTAATTTTCCCTTCATAATCAGGAACTTCTTCCAAGGCAGGTATAGTTACAAGCTGTGGATTTGGTACTTCCTGCTTGTTGACACTTCTCCAAAGAAAGGATTTTATTAAAAAAGAGATAAAATGAAATATATCTTTTATTAGATGATATTTGATTTGATATCTATTCATTAGGCCAAGCGCCAGTATTTATACCTCTAGGGCATCTCCTGGCCACATTTGAGCATGCAATTTCAACGGATTATTTTCCACCTCAGTTCAGCCCTTGAACTGATATGATTATGACCTATTGCTAGGTTTATTGGTGGCAAAATACTCTCAAAATTAAGAGGATTTTATGGACAAAATTGCCATAAGAACGTGCAAAATTGTCCTCAGATTCTCTCAATTTGACTTTCATCATAATGCTGATGAAATATATCTTCTGTGAAATTTTGGCATCAGTTATAGTAGATGACATACCCCTAATTAGGACGTTGGCAGGCCTCTCTCTTGATAGCACTAGGTTCTTCCATTTGGGAAGTCCATGTGCAAAAGCAATTGTGACGATTAAAAGGATTGGCATACACATTTCGCCCTCAGGAGGAAAATTGATTACGTTACATCCATTTACTTGTCCATGGGACTTTTAGACGTTATCTTTGGGTTGATTCCAAAAAATTTTAGTGCTGAATGTTTTAATTGTTTTCCAATAATCAGGACCAATTTCCCAAGTGTTGGTGCAGTGATAATTAGCCATAATCTGCAAATGCATTCAGCCCAAGCTTTTGATAGAATATTCGAGTTTTAAAAATGTTGATAAATTTGGCCTAAGCCATGTAATTGCGATATGCTTTAAGTTAAGAACTAGAGTATTAACTCGAGCATTGGGAGGATAATCAGCCTGATCTGTTGGTTGTCAAAGGGTTTATTTATGGGTCAACCACAATAATCTGACAGTGCCAAACAAAGGGATAATAAGATAAAAACCCTGAAATGGTGACCTGGCATTAGCCTAAGCATCCATGTTAGAAGGGAAAAGAAAACGAATGAATTTTCATCAGGCGCTGGCTTCAGGTGGCGGGCAAAGTCAGGCAAAAGGGGGTGAGCATCTGTGGCGTGGGGCATAAGGAGAAATAGGTGAGGATTCTCCTCATCAAATGAGGCCAGTGGTGTGCATCGCCTTGATGTAGTGGGTGAGTTGGCGTTCTTCAAAGATGATTAGTTCAGGCACACAAATGAAAGATTTAATGCGCTGACAGATTGGGGGTAGTTGGGGTTGTCAAATGAATATCTCGCAGTTTTGACGCTTACACATCCAGTTGCAAATGCTAGTTTTTCAATTTCAAATTTACCATCCTTATAAAAATCTTTAGGCAAATTAGGTATAGGAAAGCCCTCACAAAGTGGCTCAATTGCATTATAAAGGGCTTGGTAGAGGAGGGTGTTGGTGGGGGCAACGACTGCCTTGACAGCCTTTTAACAAATTTTTTGTATATAGGGAATCCATTGCAAGTGTGAAAATGGCGGCGGGGATTTTAATTAAGTGTCATGTGAAGTTTTTTGATCCACTTGAAGTTGGGTTTAATTCTGTATGCAGAGTCGGCAGTGTTGATCCATTTGAGGGAATCAAAAGGATTAATGCTTCCAGTGCTGGGCCAGCAACAGGAGCTGGTAGGGTGGCAGGTGCTGATTAACCTGGTAAGTGTACCATGGCAATTTTTCCAGCGCATGAGCAGCCATATGCTCAGAAATGAGTCAGGAAGTCAAAACTTAGTTAGGCGGAGCAGTGGGAGCAGCGCTCGTGGTCATTGAGGGAGGGTGAGAATTGATCCACAAGAAGGAAATTTAGTAAAATCAGTGGCAGGGCTTACACCAAAAGGAGGAGCATCATTGTCAGCTTCAGCGAAATATGCGGGCACTTGTGCTTTGAGTGGTCAAGGGCAAAGCATAATGGAAAAATGGTCAGCCATTTTTGACGTGATCAGAAGGGATGATCAGGGGCGGATCTGATTATGGCTTGAGGGTATTGCGAGGTGTGTGTTACAACAGAAGGTGCAGATCATCATGAATGTACGAGGCCCAGCGAGATGATCAGTGCCATTTGGAACCACGAACTGCAGCACAGAGTCAGCACTGTAGGCAGCCAAGCCCATCATGAGCTTATGGTGGAGGCGTTCAGGGGAGAGGTGAGAGGGCAATCTGGAAAACTTGACCACCAGTATGGCCTCCTCTTGCAAGCGAGTTTGGATGGTTGGTATTAGTGTGTTTATATAAATTAATGGCAGCTGCGCTGCTGACATGGCGTGGGCTTTACAAGCAAAGCAAAGATTGAAGTACCTCTTAAAGGGGTTAAAAACAATTAATCTGGTAGGTTTGTACACTTGCGTGGCCATCTATTTGATGGGCACACTTGCATAGGGGAAGAGGTTCCCATATCTAACCTAAAGGCCAAAAATCGGGTTTCTCTGAGGGAGCGCCAGGGGGCTTCTGAGCACCACCTGGGAGCATGCAAGGTGGCGGGCTAGGTTCTAAGGCGGGACGTAGCAACTGGAAGAGTTTAGGGGGCTAGTGGGTCAGCCCAGGGGGCGTTTCAGCAATGGATGATAAATGTCAGAGGGCGGCACACCACCTCCCCACTGTGGTGTAGCAGGTGTCAATTTAGTCGACATATGCTAGGTTTGGCATGGTCAACAGGTTGTCAGAATTAAGAAAAGTTTTTTTAGAACTTAAATTTGATTGACTTAGTGATCTTAGTGAAAGAACTAAATAATTTTATTGATATAGAGTGTCTTTGTTTAAACAGAGAAAATCTCAGTCTGCTACTGTATTAAGCTCAATGGCTAATCCCAGACTGGCTATTGGCGATTAGTCTACTAAAACTACTATAAGTGAAATAAAAAGTAAAAGTAAAATTCTGTTGAAAGTTTTACTTATTAAAAGTAAAAATTAAGTATTTTTACACTTATTGTGAAAAATTAAGATAGAAAATGGATTAAACCAGAAAGTACTTTATAAATTTGGGCAGCGATATTGGGGATTTTAGGATCCCCCTAGTTTGATAGCGTATAACTGCTGCTTTCATTGCTTTGCCCACTTGACTAAGTTATTGTTATCACAAGCTCCTTTTCATGATGATTACACCTGAACCTGGATATCCAGGGGCCCTTTCATCTTTCCCTGCTTCTGGGTTATGAGTGGTAGCATATTCTTCAGATATTTCTTAATTTCAAAATCTGGTGATATGCTTGTCAACATCTGGTTCATGCAATGGTGCTCCTTTACTACACCTTGCATATTATTTTGGAGTGAATCCTAAGAATAGTTGTTCTTCAGATTTGGTGATACTCAGTCTTGATCCTTGATTATTCCCATCAGGATAATTTAGTCAATTTATCATCTTTTATTGGTGAGTTGTATACTATTTTGGCCCCCAAAAGTATAAAGGTGAGTCAATTTTCATATTGATTTTGGGTGACGTCACAATCTATTTTGAACAAATTTGCTGAAGATTCAGGACGCTAAGTTATTTTCATGATGTCACTATGATCTTGAGGTAAATTGATTTTCTTACTTGAATCTATAAAAGAGACTTGTCTTTCTCCATCTGTGATGGTTAAGTTGCCTGCACATCTGCCAGTTTAGAAGTGACTCTGCTCATTCTGCCAGACAAGAAATGATCTGTTGATCCGTTTGCAGCCTATACTAGTCATTGAAGAAAAGTTTAATTTTTTGTTGGATCTTTGTTCTTGATTTGTAATTTTATATCCTTGTAAATTTATGTGCATCCTTCTAAATCTGAAAGGGACATTTTACTAATGCTATCCTAAGGTTGTTCAATTGATTTCTTGGTCAACGTGATCACTCTTATGAGATTTGTCTCTTTTTTAACGCAACTTATATCCAAGATTGCTAAAACATTGTTTTAAACACAAAAAAGCTTAACTGTTATTAAAGGGTGACTTGTGTATTGCAGCACTTTTAGGTTTAGAAGCATGATTTGATCAGTACAGCTTATTAGCTGAAGTCAGGGTCCTTATAATTGATGCTATTGTCTTTTGAGTGCCCTATTGGTATCATATTATAATGATATCACGTCTGTAAAATTTTGTAGTTTGAGAGGTTTCTTAATGTTAAAAAACTCTTGACCTAAGCAAAAGTTTAGAAAGCCCAAAATGAAGCACCCAGAACTTAAAACCTGTAAATCAGCTATCCATTAAAGATTAACCTTGTAAAATAAATAGAGATTATACTTGTTTGTTTTCAAGAAAAGGAACAATGATATTAGTATTGCTATTCCATAAATTGTCAGGCAAAAAATATAAGGGAATAAGGAGTTGACATATAGACAGTTATCTCTAATGTCAATGCTCTCAAAGTACCTAGAAATTTTGTTACAATTGAGGAATATACCTTAACATTAAAATAAATTCTTTCTGATACTTTTCTCTTAAATAATATTGACATGTAATTATGATGATGAGTCCAAAGGGGATGGAGATGACTCTGGCTTATACGTCCTAGGGTAAACAACTGAAATCAAAGTAAAAATTTGATCAAATACCTTGGTTATAATGTATCAGAAGTAAAAAATAGTACCTAAAATAGTTTTGCAGTCACCCAAATTGGTCAAACATCCAGAAACATGGAATATTACTCAGGTATAATATTTTGACCAAAACGTTCAACCACTTTACAAAGTTCATATGGGATAAATCAATTTGGATGAGTTAAGAAACCACATCTAAAAAAATCTTTTTTATTACTACTCTATATAAAGGATTAATTCTAAGGGCAATTTTTTGGCTAAAAAAGCCAAGGCCTAAATCATAATAATAATGATTGTCAGTTAACTTGATACCTATAAGAAGATGAAGCAATTATGCCGTCATAAGACTGTATATATTTTATATATGGAGCTTCCCAACCACAATGTGCAAAAGTGATTAAAGTTAAACTTACTTTACCGATTTGAATTGGAGAGTATATCCTAATTGATTCAGAGGTAGTTTTGGACATTAACAGCTTTTATATTTATGTTCAACAGATTGAAGTCCATGATAGAGTATAACAAATTGAAATCATGTAGAAGAGTACCTTTTGTTATTGGGATATGAAGTTTTTTCAGAAGAAAAAAACTTTAAAAGTGTCATATATTTTTTATTAATTAAACTTATTCCCTTTATTTAGTTTAAACTACAATTGTACAAAGGACATAGTTGTTGCCTTAGTCAAATTAATGTATTATACTCATTCCCTTTGTATTCTTCTTGAAATTTCATGATTAGTCAAAAAATATGAGTTTTGGACGTGAAAATTTTTTTAAAAAAATCCCAATCAATTGTTTACTTCACACTTTTATCATCATTGGAATCATTCCAAAACAGATTATAATCTTTATCCTAAGTCCATACATTATAAAAAGATCAATCCCCATATAGCCAATATAATTCAATTGGGAAATTAAATTGTTTGATATATAAGTATTTCAGTTAATCTTATGGCCAATGACAAAATTATAAAAACTTCTACATTGAATACAGTAGATCTTAAGGCTTATAGATTATAATCTTATTTGCAGTTTATTAAACATTCTTCATCAAATAAATTAAAGCATAACAAGCTTGCTTCCATTAATAAGTTGATTAGAATTATCATATTATCATTCTCAATTAAAACAAGATTTTTAGAATGTGAAGATCTGGCCCACTACATTAATGTTGGTGATTTTAGTATTTGACTGAAGCCATACCAAACTTTAATATGGGAGAGGTAGAAAAGTGTGAGTAGATAAGAAGCTATTATTGATAGTATGCTTATTCTTCACAAAGTTCATATCACTAACCATTATTCTTATTTATGAAGAACAAAGGTCTTGAATTATGATTAATTGTTAAAGGCTACATAGTATAACAAAAAGGACTAATATCCCTTGACAAGATTCACCAATGTGTTTTCACAACTAACTAGGGCTCACTAGTTCTCAGCAATTAATCTTAAAAATAATTATTGAAACTAAATGGTTTGTCAAAAAATCAATATATGCTCCTTATCTATTCAGAGATATTTGTACAACTAACGCAATTACCTCAAGGCTTCTGTAACGCACCAGTCTCACTCTAGAAAATATAGATTGCATACTAAGATTTAAACTTATCTTCATTTTTTACCTTTGATAATGTGCTAGTAATCTAAAAGAATGTATTAAGGACTAGTTGCCCATCTAAAGGAGTTTTTTTTAGAGATTTATAAGCTCTACATTTAACGTAACTAGAAAATGGGTTTTTTCTTACAATATTAGATTTTTGAGACAATAATTACAAAGATGGGATCCAACATCTCTTTGACTAAGTCAAGCCATAATTAAATGATTGTGACAAAGAACTTTAGCGAGATAAATGTTATGATTGACATGTAGACTCTCTCTATCAGCTTATAATTTAATTTGAGAAGGTTAGTGAGCCCTTAGTCTTAGTTTTAGATAAATAAATCCATAAGTAGAGCAAATGAGAAAAATCACTTTTTATGTGATTAACGCTATCTTAAAAACATAGAACTTTGCAGCATCATTACTATTACAAACTCTATTCTATTTACTGACGCCTTGGACTTTTCCATAGGAGCTATCCTATCACATTTGAACAAAAATAAATTTAATCATCCATTGTCTTTTTTTAGAAAAATTAGAAATGTCAGACAAAATCACCTGGCCATTAGTAAGGATTTCTTGCAATATTGCTTACTATGGAGCACTTTCACTTGTACCTTTACAGAAAGTCTTTCCCATTGATTATAGATCATGCATCTCTAACATGGCTTATGTTCATGAAAGATACCAACAGATAACTTTCTCATTGTATTTAAATTTAAAATCACATATAAAGGTACAGAATAGCTCTAATACTTGGCATATTATGATGTGATATATTTTACCTGCCCTATCTTTAATAAATCTAGCGAAGCTGAGCGCCTCCATGACTTGTTGTCTAATCTGGGTGCTTGGGATGGCGAAGATAATCCTCATTATTAAATACTACAATGATACAAAAAACCAAAACTTGGAAGAAGAATTTCCATAAAGCAGTCTGAACTCATATAGATACCATGATTTGTCTTCCAAACAGGTACCTATAGTACTCAAAGCAAAGGATACTGTATGTTATGGAAGAGAAAAAAGATGTATAAATGACTTAAAGATTGCTAGTACTGGGATGAAATGCCAGGAATAGTGGTAGATGAACTCAAGGGATGCTTATATTTCCCAAAACAATCACCAATACCTTGTGGTTCTAATATAACAACACCTCACAGAAGCTAATCACATGACTAATAAGATATTGTGGGCCATTCAGATTAAAAAAGGTGGAAAATAATATACATTATTCTATGAATAGGTCACTTCATAAAAAATTATGGCTTTTCCTGTTCCCATTAAAACTGTGATAGCAATGGCCAATTTCCTACAATATTCATTTATATCCAGCACAGATCCCTGCAAGTCCTACTATGCAATAATTGACGCATCTTTAATTCTCATATAGTAAAGATTCTGACTACAATGATGAACACTGAGCAACTGTTACTGCTCCGCTTAATCTTCAAACTAATGGGACAGTTGAGTGAAACAATGATACTCTAGCGCCAATTTGATAAAAGAACACCTCATAATCATCAGAATGAGACTAATTTTGCCAAATGCCTTGATGACCTACCAAAATAAATTTTTACTGAAATGGCATTATGTCCCCATTTAAGACGATGTTTGGCCATGAATCTAGAATTCCTAAATTACTAGCAGAGGAAATAACAGATGAACAAATTGATAGCCCAGTGATGCTCTTTAAAAATCACTGAAATTATAATCTCTACTGTCTAATGATAAAATAAAAACTGGTAAAACATTTGATCAAGAAGTGATATCAGCTAAAGAAAAAAAGAGCTACTAACATAAGACTATATAATATTGTTTTTATTGAGGCAAGCTGACTAGGGGACGGACATTACTGAGGGATAATTGCAAGCAAAATAAAATATAAATTGACCAAAACCTCATAAGTGAAAATATGGTTGCAAAACAAAAAGGAACCGATATTAACTAGGTGGTAGCGGAAAACTAATTATCCAACTATGGTGAAGGGAAGGGGGTATTTGGGGGGCGCTTCTTTGGCTTTACCTTCATGAAGCAAGGTGCGGGACAAGAAGAAAAGAAAGGGTGTGGGTCATCGGAAGTATTGGTTCTAATGCCACTAAGGGAAATATATTTTGTAGAATTAGTGAGCCACAATAAGTGCACCAAAATAATTCAAAGATTGTGCTCTTATTGGAGAAGGCTCTGTGGGAGCTTGAAAAGGTGACAATAGTTGTGTGGGTGATCTTAGGTTTTGGGTTTTGTGCCATCACCAAAACGTCCAGAATCAATTTTTGGTTTTTTGTGACTATTGAGTATGTCATGCTTACCTGAATGGGAAAAGTTCTGGTATTTTGGGAGGATATAGACCTTACACAAGCATTGCAGCAGACTTAGCTGCAGCTTTGTGGAGAGGACAACAATTGAGCGAGGCAGTCACTTTAATACAAATTTTATGCTATGGTTTGTATTGGTATGGCGATTATTAATTTATAAATTTATAAATTTATTGCGGGGAAGGCCAACCATGGGACGGACACTTCCAAATATGACTCAGGA
Source organism: Massospora cicadina (assembly GCA_022478985.1). Lineage (NCBI taxonomy): Eukaryota > Fungi > Entomophthoromycota > Entomophthoromycetes > Entomophthorales > Entomophthoraceae > Massospora > Massospora cicadina. Next base: position 326,650 of record JAKSZP010011843.1, read on the forward strand.
AAGACAAACTTAGTACCAGGGGAGGCACCCCAGAGAAGCGATGCTATCTCTTGTTGCCAGCGGGAACGCCAATTATGGGGAGGGGGAGGGAACGTGTGAAGGGGCCGTAGCCACTATTGAGAACGTGTGGAGGAAGGGGTCTGATTTGATGAACCAGACTGGGAACCAGGAGGAGACCAGCTGTCGGCGACGTGGTGGGAGGTATCCAAACATCCACGCTTGAAAGTGGTCCACCAAATGAGACCAGAATCTGTGGACAGCTTCTGGGAGGGTGGGGATGGAGCCAGCGATGGCATCCAAGACAATTGTGTGGATAGTCCACATGGCGATTGCAACCACCAGAGCACGGAGGGAGGGTGGAAGGGGGAGGCCATTGATGAAGCAAACATATCTCTTGACAGACTGAAGGGATGCGTTTGATCCTGGCCCAGCAGACGTTGAACTTCGCGCCATATCACTTTAGAGGTGGGGCACTTCTCCAGGTGGTGGAACAGCGTTCCATACTGGCCACACACTACACAGGATGAGTGTAAAGCGTTAGAGCGCTCAGCTGTACGATACACCCGCCTCAGGCAGCGCCACACATGGGAGCGGACTTGAGGCTGCAACAGAGGATGGTGTGCGTATTTCCAGATAGTCTTTTGAGTCTCAGTGGAATAAGGGATGTCCATCATGTCCAGGTAGTCCACCCTGGATAGGACATGGGGCCGTGTGGGGATCACGCCATCATGGATGGGTAGCCCCTGTAACTCTTGTGTGAACTGAGAAGAGGGGCGGCCTCTTCAGGTTGTATGGCTGCTAATACGAATTCTCCACTCTGCGCTTCTCATGGAGAGTAGGATTCGTTTGTAGTGAGTTTTAGTCCTGTGAGGACCTGTGGCCGATGTGTGTGAAGCGAGGTAATTCATCAGGGAGCGGGGGTTTGATGGATTGTTGAGGCCCAAGGCTCGGGAGAAGTTGGAGTGGGCCACGCGGGACCAGTGTTGGGATGGGAGTGTAGGAGCAGTGACGGCCGCGATCCAGGTGCCCAGGATCTTGGTAGAATGGGCTTTGAAGTCAAGCAGGCCCATGCCACCTTGATGATGAGGACCAAACATGACCTCTAGCCGTATTGGTGGAGGGCGGCCTGACCAAAGCCATCCTTGCAGCAAAGCATACAGGGATTTGAAGAAGCTTGGGGAGAAGGGGATGGCATGGGCTCCAAACCAGACTTTGGATAGGAGCATAGAGTTGGCAAGAACAACCCTGCCAGTGAGGGTAGTAGGGTGGGCTCTGAGAGAGATGATTTGCATCGTCACGTTGTCCAGTATATGGCACTCCATTACTGCTGACGCATATCCGCCTGCCTCCATCCACATGCTCAGATGGCGCACCGGTCCTATGGTAGGACGTGGCATGAAGGGGAGCACCAGTGGAGCGGTGTGTGTTGAGTTAGTAAGGCATGGACGTGGGCGAGCAGATGGGCTGGGTTGGGAACAATTGCTGGGGCCCAGCAGTTCTGAAACCGACCAAGGAGGAAGATTTTGGTTTTGGAGGCGTTCAGTGCCACGTTGCTTACCCGAGAATATTCCTGGATGAGGGCTTCAAGCGCGCATTCATCTTTGTTATTAGACACCCCAACCACACAATCATCTGCAAACGCCATCATCTTGACTGAGGTTTGGCCTGGCACATGGACCACAGTGAGTTGGGCATTCACATTTCGCAGTAGTGGGTCAAGGCTGAAGTTGTATAAGAGTGGACTGAGGGGGTCCCCTTGTCGTAAGCCCCTTTGAGGGCGGACTACTTCCGTTAGGAAGCCTGGGCCACGCACTGCCATTATCGCAGATTCCGTGAGCAGCATTACCCAGTTTATGAAGCGGGGGGGGTAGGCGAAATTGATGGAGGCAGGCCCATAGGTATTCCCAGTTTACTCTATCATAGGCCTTTTGTTGGTCCAAGAATACCAGTGCCCCAGAGGCTGTGGACTGACATGCATTAGCCATGGAGTGCACGTTATCCCAAATCGACCTTCTGGGGATGAAACTGAATTGTTCTGGGGAGATGATGGCAGATGCTACAGTCCCTAAACGGTTAGCCATGATTTTTGTTAAAAATTTGGTGTCTGTGTTTGTTAGAGAAATGGGGCGCCAGTTGGCTAAGTCAAGCTTATCCCCTTTCTTAAAGAGTGTGACAGTAAAGGCCTCATGTCCTCCTGGTAGGAGGCATGTTTCCAACAGGCTTTGGTTAAGTGAGGCTAGCAGCAATGGGGATATATATTTGAAATATTTTTTGTAGAACTAATATGGAATGCCATCTGGGCCTGGGCATGTTTGGTTTGGTGCATCGCGAATGGCTGTCCATAAATCATTCGGAGTAATTAAATTCATTATTTCTGGGTATCAGAAAATGGTGCGAATATGAGCTCAGTCGAGAAATTCTGCTATTTTGGCCAGCTGAATTGGTTCAGCTTGGTATAACTGGAGTAATATTTTTGCGTTTCAATTGCCACTTCAGCCGGTGTGTCCACAATGGAATTATCTGATCTTTGCACCTGTGTGCAGGCCACGCTCTGGCATGGTTTGAAATTTTTTTTAAAGAAGTATGCGGTGCACTTGTCGCCTTTAGTGATGCGTGTGGCCCTGTATTGGACACAAACCCAATGTTTGTGTTGCCTTTTGAGTGCGTTGAGGTGGGCGGCTGCCTCCGCCCACTTCTGGCCCCATGCAGGGCTGTATCCTGTGGCTTGAATGTTGGACTCCAGTGGGCCAATTCTGCCAGAGCGTGCGAGATAACCGCTGATGTGGCTCATGAGCGTCTGGAGGAGAGATGGCGATAGTGGCAAATGGTGTCCTCTTTGAAAGTTGCCCATATGGAAATGGGGTCTGCACAAAACGGTGCAACAAATGATTTGCCAAAGTTGCCTCTTCCACCCACGTGGAAAATCCTGGTGACGCGAGCTCGGGGGGGGCAGATTTTGCACCAAAGTGGGGCCTTTGCAAATGTGATGGGTAAGTGGTCAGAGAATTCCATTTTCATTGTTTTAAAGTGGGAGATGTGGGGTTAGAATCTCGCTGGCGTTAGAATAAGGTTGATGCGGGTCATGGACCTTAATTGGCCGTTGTGGACGTGGGGACACATCATGTTTTCGAGTAGTGGGGCATGTTGTGGCAGCACATCCATTAACCTAAGGGTAGCTTTTAGAATGTGTAGTTCTACGTGACCCTGTGGGGCGTGGGGTGAGGGAGGCCACTGGTCCATTGGTGAGGTTAGCCAACAGTTCATGTCACCAACTAGGAAAGAATCAGGGGGTAGCGGGAGGGATTTGACTGATGAGAAAAATTCCTGATGCTCGTGTGAATCATTTGGGGCATAGATGTTGACGATTGCATGTGCAACGTCAGCCCACGAGAAGGTGACAACGAGCACTCAGCCATTTAGGATGTTTCTGAGGATGTGAATTTTAAAAAATTATTTTTCTGAATTAGCACCCCACAGTGCTTCGACCAAAAGGATAGGGATGGGAGGAGCATTGTTTTCCAAGCTTCCTCAGAACCTCATGGACAGTGGAACTCCTGGATGGCCAGGATATCCATGGGTAAATTGTGTTGTAAAAAACTCAGTTTCCTAGCCCAGGACGGGGAGGCCTTGAGTCTGGCGATATTTAACGTCCCTAGAGTGAAGGTTTCCCCCATCACACCTTAGGTGCGAGGGGGTGGGCCCCCAGGCCCACCAGCCTCTTCAAGGTCCCCACAGGCTTTCACAGCAGCGTGGGTGTTAGCAGCAACGCTATTGGGGTTTTTGTTAATTTTTGTGGAAAGAGTCGCGTTGGCTTTGGCCTTTGCTTTTTGTTTTCCCAACGTCGGACGAATTTTTTATGGTGCGGATGAGTTTGGTGCACTGTCGAGCGGGTCAAAAAAAAATTTTCAGTTGGGATAGTTCCCAAGTCAGTTTTGACCGGAGCTTGGGTGCAGCGATTGGGTGAGATTGAATCTCCCATTGGATCTTCGGATTGAGTGGCCCACTTGGCACGGGTTTCAAATCTGATTGGATAATGGATTCCCAAGTCACTTCTGCCGCGAAGGTCTCCATGTCCTCCTGGCGTTGTGAGTGTGGGATGGTGGTGGTGGCCTTGGCCGCTTCCTTGGCCGTGGCCCTATGGGCCTGCTTGGCCTTCTTCCGCTCCTGCGGGGAGATGGCCACTCAATAGGTAGCAGCCTTGTGCTCCCCATGGGAAAGCCTCCTTGGTGCTTGC